>CM055116.1:562576817-563055363 GCA_029206835.1 Rana muscosa | reverse complement strand
GAAAATCTAATGATAAACTGGGGGAAAAGAAAAAAAGGTTTAAATATATTCAATACCCCTAAGGTTAGGTATATCAAAGCATACAGTTTATGATATAACATCATATGGGAATTGATAACTTTAAAATCTAGCATGGCACATCTAGCTTATGTGGACTAATATACAGATATACAGAGAGGCTCATTTAACCTAGTTTACTGATTTTTTTCTGATTTGCACAGCCCCTTTAATGACCAAATCTCAGTGTCATCATAGAAATGCGAATGAGAACTGAACCATGGTCCATCGGTGGTAGATAATCTAACTACCAAGGAAGGAAATATTGAAAAGAGGGCTGACTGAGGGGAGGAAGGCTAAAGCAAACAGAAATTAAAAAAATACAAAGAATTCAAAAAAATTCATGAAAATCAATAATATTGATAGTTGGTTCAAAGCACTCAGTCAATACAAAGTTGACTGAGAAGGAGACAGGAAGGGAGCATCGGTGTTCAGGGCTCTAGAAACACCTTCAGGCTCAGCTCGGTGTTTAGACCCTTGGGTTGAAGTGTCTGAAGCCTGAATATCCAGGATTTTCCATTCTTAATTAAGACAGAGTCAAAGTCTCCCCGTCTCTCCGAAAGGTTAAGTACATAAAACCCTTTAACACGGAGACCTAATGTCATCCCATTATGGTGTTTCAGAAAATGCTGGGCTACAGGGGTGTCTTCCTTAAGGTGGATACTTTTGAGATGTTCTGCAATTCTGACTCTAAGTTGGCGTTTAGTCTTTCCAACATAGAGGAGATGGCACGGACACTCCAAAATATAGAGAACACAGGATGTACTGCAATTGATAAATTACTTGATCTCAAAGATCTCTCTAGAGGATGAATCTCTAAAAGTCTTAGTTTTCTCAACATGTTTGCATGTGCCACAATGTCCACACGCAAACATGCCTGTGGTGCGTGGCATCTCAGTTAGCCAGTTTTTATCAACTGGACGCTTATATTTAGAGTTGAGCGGGTAGCTGGATATTCGGGTCCGGCGGGTTCGGCCGAACTTCGGAAAAAAGTTCGGATTCGGGACCGAACTTTAACCCGAACCCGGACCCGGACCCCATTGAAGTCAATGGGGACCCGGACTTCTGACGACTAAAAAGGCTCTAAAAAAGTAATGGAAAGGGCTAGAGGGCTGCAAATGGCAGCAAAATGTTGTTAAGAACATGGCAAGTGCTCTGCAAACAAATGTGGATAGGAAATAACTTAAAAGAACATAAAAAAAATTAAAAAATAAAAAAATATGCTGGAGGCCCCCTTTTCAGCAGAAGAGGTACAGGAAGTCATTAAGAACCTCAGAAACTCAACGGCACGATGCCACACATATGGTGGGAATGCCCCAGAATACGCCCTTTCTGGAATAAATTATTTAATTTAATGGATAAGCTAGTGGGAAAATAAAATACTTTGAAATAAAAATGTAGCGGGGTGCTAAATTTAAGGAAAGTGTTTGAGTGGTAAATAGGCTCAAATACCCTAATTCTGTAGGATTCATGGACCATTTTGTCCTCGGGGGACAGTATTGGTGTGCAGTTCCCTGCGGCCTACAGGTGGCGCCTTTTGTGTCCCCTCTTGGCAGTAGTACAGCGGGGCGGGGAACCTGCTGTGCATGCCGGGAGAGCATATAAAAGGGGCAGACCTTTGGCCTGGGGGCTGATGTCCAGTGGGGTCCGCGCCCAGGTGCCTTCGGCCTGGGTGCATGTGTTCCTGTTCCATCTCGGGCACCTTTAGCCCGGGGTGAGGTACTATCCTGGAGTTCTTGCTGCCCTGGGTATGGAGGCCTAGGGGCGGGAGTAAAGCCTGGAGTCCAGAGCCGCCTCGTGTAGGGGACCCTGTTCCAGGGAAGGGAGGATCATTCTGATGGACCGAAGCGGGAGTCACGGTGAAGGAATGGTCTGTTGACTCCCTGGAGAGATGTCTTCCCCTTGATATGGGCTAGGTTCGTAGAAGGAGAAGCTCAAGGTCACCTTGACTGTATCAGAGGCCTTATTCAACCGGCCCGTGGCAGGGGCCTTATACACCCTGGTCTGTGGCTGAGACCAAAGTTCTCCAGGCCCGTGGCAGGGGCCTTGTACACCCGGTCTGTGGCAGAGACCAACCTCAATGTCTGTGGCAGAGACCGTGCGCCAAAAACTGTTTGAGAAACCTAAGCAGTGAAGTGAATGTGCTACGTTTGTGCCTGGACCTCCTCCACACCTTAAGCTGACCTGTTTCTTTGCTCTAACCTTTTCTATCTGAGTACAGTTTATTTTGCCATGAGAGAATAAGAGTTGGAGTTTCAGCTGGTGTGGACATTGACTTTACTGGCAATTAAAGGACTTGCCTCTACCTACAGTAGAGGTGAGAATCATCCTCTGGAGGAGTTTTGACTCCGGCTGTGGACACGGCCCGTCAAGTACACCGCTCAACCTCTTTATATAGGAGGATACGGGCTGGTAGTGCGGTGTGCCTTTCTCCCTCCTGCGAAGAGCCAACAACATAAAGGCAGGTAAGGGGGAAAGGATCTGTGCGCTACAAAAAAATAAAATAAAAATTTTAATCTTGGCCTAGCAGGACGAGGTCCATATGGAGTAGGAGGTTGAGGTGGCGGTGGATGTGGCTGTGTAGGTGGAAGCGGCGGTGGAGGAGGACGAGGTAGCCAACACTGGTTCAAAAATACAACAATGGCTGGGTAAGACCGGTGATGTGTCGAATTCTGTCCCCTGTCGAATAGTGTCCGCCCTGTACTGCGCTTGCTGAGTATGTAGGACAAGGGGATTTCAAAAATCTCCCAAGACTAACGGCGCCTGCGTGTTGAGTTCAGGTGAAGGCCACACCATCCGTGGTTCAAGCCGAGCCAAGCAAGGCCGCGATCGAAGCGAGCCCGTGAGGGGCCCTGTTACTATGTGCTGCCGTATGTCCTCTTGGATGGTGGGGCTTGAACCTGCACTCACAGCGCAGGCGCCGTTCATCTTCGGAGATTTTGTGAATCTCCTTGTCCTCTATACTGCGCAAGCGCTGCGCCTGCGCAGTACGGGCCGGGCACAATCCGATGGCCGGACAGTTTTTGTCACAACACCGGTATACATGTCTATTCTGCACAAGGTACGGACAAGTCCTGTGGGATCCATGCCTGGTTCATTTTAATGAACGTGAGCTTGTCCACATTGGCTCTGGACAGGCGGCTGCGCTTGTCTGTGATAACGCCCCCTGCCGTGCTAAATACACGTTCAGATAATACACTGGCTGCAGGGCAGGCCAGCACCTCCAAGGCATAAACGGCAAGCTCAGGCCATGTGCCCAATTTGGAGACCCAGAAGTTAAAGGGGGCAGACCCGTCATCCAGTACGTGTAGGCCTGTGGACACATACTGCTCAACCATGTTGGTGAAATGCTGCCTCCTGCTAAGACGTTCCATCTCAGCTGGTGGTGCTGGTTGTTGTGGCGTGCTGACAAAGATTTTCCACATTTCGGCCATGCTAACCCTGCCTTCTGAGGTGCTGCCGGTGCCCCGGCTGCGTTGGCGACCCCTTCCTCCTCCTCTGCCTTCGCCTTGTGCTTCCACCGTACGCCTGCTGTCAGGTGGGAATGCCACCAGCAGCGCGTCTACCAGCGTGCGCTTGTACTCGCGCATCTTACGATCCCGCTCCAGTGAGGGAATTAAGGACGGTACGTTGTCCTTGTAACGGGGATCCAGCAGGGTGGCCACCCAGTAATCAGCACCAGTTAAAATGTGGGCAACTCGGCTGTCGTTGCGGAAACACTGCAGCATGTAATCGCTCATGTGTGCCAGGCTGCCCAGAGGCAAAGAAAAGCTGTCCTCTGTGGGAGGTGTATCGTCTGTGTCCTCTGTATCCCCCCAGCCACGCACCAGTAATGGCCACGAGCTGGTCTGAGTGCCACCCTGCTGTGAACATGGCTCCTCCTCCTCCTCCTCCTCCTCCTCCTCCATCTCCTCCTCCACCTCGTCATCCTCCAGAACTGTGCCCTTTCTGCAGGACAATTGTGTACCTGGCGTTTGTTGGTGCAGGAACCCACCCTCGTAGCCACTTGTGAAAGACTGCCCTGAAAGCCTTTGAAATGATCCCGCTTCCTCCTCCTCCTCCTCATCCTCCTGTGCCACATCCTCTTCCATCATCACACGAAGCGTTTTTTCAAGGAGGCATAGAACTGGGATAGTAACGCTGAGAACGGCGTCATTGGCACTGGCCATGTTGGTGGAGTACTCGAAACAGCGCAACAAGGCACACAGGTCTCGCATGGAGGCCCAGTTATTGGTGGTGAAGTGGTGCTGTTCCGCAGAGCGACTCACGCGTGATTGCTGCAGCTGAAACTCCACTATTGCCTGCTGCTGCTCGCACAGTCTGGCCAGCATGTGCAAGGTGGAGTTCCACCTTGTGGGCACGTCACATATGAGGCGGTGAGCGGGAAGGCCGAAGTTACGCTGCAGCGCTGACAGGCGAGCAGCAGCAGGGTGAGAACGCCGAAAGTGCGCACAGACAGCCCGCACTTTCTGCAGCAGCTCTGGCATATTGGGGTAATTTTTAAGGAACCTCTGGACCACCAAGTTCAGCACATGCGCCAGGCAAGGGATGTGCGTCAAACCGGCTAGACCCAGAGCTGCTACGAGATTTCGCCCATTATCGCACACCACCAGGCCGGGCTTGAGGCTCACTGACAGCAACCACTCATCGGTCTGTTGTTCCATGTCCCTCCACAACTCCTGCGCGGTGTGGGGATTTTCCCCCAAACAGGAAAGTTTTAAAACTGCCTGCTGTCGTTTACCCCTGGCTGTGCTGAAGTTGGTGGTGAAGGTGTTACGCTGAATGGATGAGGAGGCGGTAGAGGATGAGGAAGCGGAGAAGGAGGAGTTAGCAACAGGAGGCAAACTGAAGCGCCCTGCAATCCTCGGTGGTGGAAGGACATGCGCCAAACCGCTATCTGCCTCAGGCCCAGCCGCCACTGCATTTACCCAGTGTGCTGTTAGGGAGATATAACGTCCCTGACCGTGCTTACTGGTCCACGCATCCGTAGTTAGGTGGACCTTGCCACAGATGGCGTTGCGCAGTGCACACCTGATTTTGTCCCCCACCTGGTTGTGCAGGGAAGGGATGGCTCGCCTGGAAAAGTAGTGGCGGCTGGGCACGACGTACTGCGGGACAGCCAATGCCATCAGGCTTTTAAAACTCTACGTCTCCACCAGACGGAATGACAGCATTTCAAAGGCCAGGAATTTTGAAATGCTGGCATTCAGGGCCAGGGATCGCGGGTGGCTAGGGGGGTACTTCCTCTTCCGCTCCAATGTTTGGGAGATAGAGAGCTGAACGCTTCCATGGGACATTGTGGAGATGGTTGGTGACCCAGGTGGTAGTGTTGCTGGCAGATCCTCTGTTTGCGGGGTGACAGGTGCCACTGTCACTACAGAGGTGGATGAAGAGGCCGAGACTGCAGCAGAAGAGGAAGCAGGAGGAGCCAGAGACCTTTCTTGGTTTTTGAGGTGTCTACTCCACTGCAGCTCGTGCTTTGCACTTAGATGCCTGGTCATGCAGCTTGTGCTCAGGTTGAGAACGTTTATGCCTCGCTTCAGGCTCTGATTGCACAGCGTGCAAACCACTCGTGTCTTGTCATCAACACACTGTGTGAAGAACTGCCACGCTAGGGAAGTCCTTGGACCTGGCTTTGGTGTGCTCGGTCCCTTGCTGCGTTGGGCAGTAGCAGATGTACTGTCTAGGGGACGAATGCTCCGTTTTTGCACCCTGCTCCCTCTTCTGCTGTGCTGGTGGCTCTGTGCGACCACCGCCTCTTCCTCCGAACTACACTGGTCACCTGCATAACGTTGATTCCATGTGGGGTCGAGGACCTCATCGTCCTCCACATCATCTTCCACCCAGTCTTCACCCCTGCCCTCCATGTCTGTCTGCACAATTGCGAAAGCAGCAGCAGTTGGCACCTGTGTTTCGTCATCATCCGAGACGTGCTGCGATGGTCCTCCCATGTACCCATCATGAAACATAAGTGGTTGGGCATCGGTGCACTCAATCTCTTCCACTTCTGGGGCAGGGCTAGGTGGATGGCCCTGGGAAACCCTGCTAACAGAGTCATCGAAAAGCAGAAGAGACTGCTGCATGATTTGGGGCTCAGACTGCTTGGCTGATTTGCAAGGGGGTGAGGTGAAAGACTGATGGACATGGGCTTCAGGTGCCAACTCTGATCTTTCATCAGAAGAGTGGGTGGGAGACAATGTGAAGGAACCTGAGGCACTGTCAGCAACCCAATCTACTATCGCCTGTACTTGTCCTGGCCTAAACATTGGTACAGCCTCATTAGGCGCGACAAAATACCGCTGCAGGCTCGGTCGCCTACTCGCACCTGAGGAAGGTGTTTCACTTGTGCGTGTAGCTGGCACAGATCCACCACGTCCTCTCCCTGCAACAGGAGCTCCACCAGCAGCACCACGACCGGGGCCACCACGTCCCTTTGACCTTCCCCTCATATTTTCCAAATTTAGGATCTTGCCCTAAATGGCGTTTTTTGGAAGACCACAACACACCAACAGTACGTAATGGCTGAAACGCACAGCTACAGAACTGCAGAAAATGCTATTCAAAAAAAAAAAGGTTGTTTTTTTTAGTATAGCACAGTACAAGGAAAATATATAGAAATTGTTTATTTCACACACCTCCAGATGTGTATTTCACACTGCAAAATATTTTCTGTGGCCCTAAAGGGCGTTTTTTGCCAGACCACAACACACCCACAGCACGTAACCGCTGAATCGCACAGCTACAGAAAATGCTATTCAAAAAAAAAGGTTGTTTTTTTTAGTATAGCACTGTACAAGAAGAATATATAGAAATTGTTTATTTTACACACCTCCACATGTATACTTCACACTGCAAAATATTTTCTGTGGCCCTAAATGGCGTTTTTTGGAAGAGCACAACACAACCACAGTATTTAACCACTGAATCGCACAGCTATAGAAGTGCAGAGAATGCTATTCAAAAAAAATGTTGTTTTTTTTAGTATAGCACTGTACAATATATAGAAATTGTTTATTTTACACACCTCCACATGTATATTTCACACTGCAAAATATTTTCTGTGGCCCTAAATGGCGTTTTTTGGAAGAGCACAACACAACCACAGTATTTAACCACTGAATCGCACAGCTATAGAAGTGCAGAGAATGCTATTCAAAAAAAATGTTTTTTTTTTTAGTATAGCACTGTACAATATATAGAAATTGTTTATTTTACACACCTCCACATGTGTATTTCACACTGCAAAATATTTTCTGTGGCCCTAAATGGCGTTTTTTGGAAGAGCACAACACAACCACAGTATTTAACCACTGAATCGCACAGCTATAGAAGTGCAGAGAATGCTATTCAAAAAAAAATGTTGTTTTTTTTTAGTATAGCACTGTACAATATATAGAAATTGTTTATTTTACACACCTCCACATGTATATTTCACACTGCAAAATATTTTCTGTGGCCCTAAATGGCGTTTTTTGGAAGAGCACAACACAACCACAGTATTTAACCACTGAATCGCACAGCTATAGAAGTGCAGAGAATGCTATTCAAAAAAAATGTTTTTTTTTTTAGTATAGCACTGTACAATATATAGAAATTGTTTATTTTACACACCTCCACATGTGTATTTCACACTGCAAAATATTTTCTGTGGCCCTAAATGGCGTTTTTTGGAAGAGCACAACACAACCACAGTATTTAACCACTGAATCGCACAGCTATAGAAGTGCAGAGAATGCTATTCAAAAAAAATGTTTTTTTTTTTAGTATAGCACTGTACAATATATAGAAATTGTTTATTTTACACACCTCCACATGTATATTTCACACTGCAAAATATTTTCTGTGGCCCTAAATGGCGTTTTTTGGAAGAGCACAACACAACCACAGTATTTAACCACTGAATCGCACAGCTATAGAAGTGCAGAGAATGCTATTCAAAAAAAATGTTGTTTTTTTTTAGTATAGCACTGTACAATATATAGAAATTGTTTATTTTACACACCTCCACATGTGTATTTCACACTGCAAAATATTTTCTGTGGCCCTAAATGGCGTTTTTTGGAAGAGCACAACACAACCACAGTATTTAACCACTGAATCGCACAGCTATAGAAGTGCAGAGAATGCTATTCAAAAAAAATGTTGTTTTTTTTAGTATAGCACTGTACAATATATAGAAATTGTTTATTTTACACACCTCCACATGTATATTTCACACTGCAAAATATTTTCTGTGGCCCTAAATGGCGTTTTTTGGAAGAGCACAACACAACCACAGTATTTAACCACTGAATCGCACAGCTATAGAAGTGCAGAGAATGCTATTCAAAAAAAATTTTGTTTTTTTTAGTATAGCACTGTACAATATATAGAAATTGTTTATTTTACACACCTCCACATGTGTATTTCACACTGCAAAATATTTTCTGTGGCCCTAAATGGCGTTTTTTGGAAGAGCACAACACAACCACAGTATTTAACCACTGAATCGCACAGCTATAGAAGTGCAGAGAATGCTATTCAAAAAAAATGTTCTTTTTTTTAGTATAGCACTGTACAATATATAGAAATTGTTTATTTTACACACCTCCACATGTATATTTCACACTGCAAAATATTTTCTGTGGCCCTAAATGGCGTTTTTTGGAAGAGCACAACACAACCACAGTATTTAACCACTGAATCGCACAGCTATAGAAGTGCAGAGAATGCTATTCAAAAAAAAATGTTGTTTTTTTTAGTATAGCACTGTACAATATATAGAAATTGTTTATTTTACACACCTCCACATGTGTATTTCACACTGCAAAATATTTTCTGTGGCCCTAAATGGCGTTTTTTGGAAGAGCACAACACAACCACAGTATTTAACCACTGAATCGCACAGCTATAGAAGTGCAGAGAATGCTATTCAAAAAAAATGTTTTTTTTTTTAGTATAGCACTGTACAATATATAGAAATTGTTTATTTTACACACCTCCACATGTATATTTCACACTGCAAAATATTTTCTGTGGCCCTAAATGGCGTTTTTTGGAAGAGCACAACACAACCACAGTATTTAACCACTGAATCGCACAGCTATAGAAGTGCAGAGAATGCTATTCAAAAAAAATGTTGTTTTTTTTAGTATAGCACTGTACAATATATAGAAATTGTTTATTTTACACACCTCCACATGTATATTTCACACTGCAAAATATTTTCTGTGGCCCTAAATGGCGTTTTTTGGAAGAGCACAACACAACCACAGTATTAAACCACTGAATCGCACAGCTATAGAAGTGCAGAGAATGCTATTCAAAAAAAATGTTGTTTTTTTTAGTATAGCACTGTACAATATATAGAAATTGTTTATTTTACACACCTCCACATGTATATTTCACACTGCAAAATATTTTCTGTGGCCCTAAATGGCGTTTTTTGGAAGAGCACAACACAACCACAGTATTTAACCACTGAATCGCACAGCTATAGAAGTGCAGAGAATGCTATTCAAAAAAAATGTTGTTTTTTTTAGTATAGCACTGTACAATATATAGAAATTGTTTATTTTACACACCTACACATGTGTATTTCACACTGCAAAATATTTTCTGTGGCCCTAAATGGCGTTTTTTGGAAGAGCACAACACAACCACAGTATTTAACCACTGAATCGCACAGCTATAGAAGTGCAGAGAATGATATTCAAAAAAAATGTTTTTTTTTTTAGTATAGCACTGTACAATATATAGAAATTGTTTATTTTACACACCTCCACATTTATAATTCACACTGCAAAATATTTTCTGTGGCCCTAAATGGCGTTTTTTGGAAGAGCACAACACACCCACAGTATATAACCGCTGAATCGCACAGCTGCAGAGAATGCTATTCAAAAAAAAGGTTTTTTTTTTTTTTTAGTATAGCATAGTACAAGAAAAATATATAGAAATTGGTTATTTCACACAACTAGAGATATACACTGCAAAATATTTTTTTTGCCCAAAAATAGGTCTTTTTTGCGCACAACAAAGTGCCTTTTTTTTTTTTTTTGCAACAGCACAATAAAGTGCCTTTTTTTTTTTGGGGCCCAAAAATGGGTCTTTTTAGCAAAAGCACAATAAAGTGCCTTTTTTTTTTTTCTGCCCGAAAAGGGTCTTTTAGCAAGAGCACAATACAGCCACAGTATGGAATAGGTGTATCACTCAACGTAATGCAGTGCTGGTGCACTGAGCTTGCAACACAAACAGATAAACCTATGCAGATCGCTGAGCTATTATATCTCTCAATCTGGACTCCTATCTAAATCTCTCTCCCTCAAAGCACAAACAGGATCCTGCCCCTACACTACACTACACTGGCTCTCTATCTTTTCTATCAGTAGATTGCAGAATCAGGACTAACTCCTATCATATAATTCTCTCCCTCACAGCAACAGCAGCCAGGATCCTTTCCCTACACTGTCTAAAAGCAGAGTGACGATCTGTGCTGTGTGCCTCTTCCTTATATAGAAGCTGGTCACATGCTGGGTCACATGTTGCACTGACCAATCACAGCCATGCCATTAGTAGGCATGGCTATGATGGCTTCTAAGGGCACACCAGCTAATCAAATGGTGATTGGCTGGCCCCTGAAGCATTTCTAACTGCGCCATTAAATTCCCGAATCCGGACCCGAACCCGGACTTTAGCGCAAAATCCGGGTCCGGGTCCGGGGTCGGGAAAACGCCAAAATTCGGTACGGACCCGAACTTTACAGTTCGGGTCCGCTCAACACTACTTATATTCACTACACACAAGTTCATCTCTGAGGTTCCAAGCTCTCTTAGCTGTCAGTAAAGGTTTATCACCAACTATCCTTCTAAGCAGTTCACATCCTGTGATTATGTGCCAATGCTCAGCAAGCACAGAGCTCACCTGATGCCACTGTGTGCCAAAAGGGGTGATAAATCTAATTGGTCCGTCTGTGTTTGGCTGAGAGTCAGGTTTCGACTGTAAAAGCTCACCACGTGAACGTTTGCTGGCAATGCGTTTTGCACTACGTAGAGCTCTATGTCCATATACACGCTCCCTGAAGTGTTAATACAGGGACTCAGATTCCCTTTGGTAATCTGTTTCACTGGAACAGTTTCTCCGGATCCGGAGAAACTGCCCCACCGGAATACCGCGCTTAAGAGAGACTGGATGGTGGCTATCTGCCCTAAGAAGGGTGTTGGCAGCTGAGGGTTTCCTAAAGGTCTGGGTAGTTAGCATTCCTGCATGGATAGTTATCTTGAGATCTAAAAAGGAGATTTCATGCAAATCTGAAGCAAAAGTTAGACGTAAATTGCGGGTGTTGCAATTCAACTCCTCCATAAATTGCATCAGTTCCATAGATGTACCTGTCCGAAACCATGAATACATCGTCAATGTACCTCAGCCAGGCGCATGCATGGCTGAGGTACAATGAAGAGGCAAACACGGTATCCTCCTCCCACCATCCCAGGTGAAGGCATGCATACGATGGAGCCCAGGGGGCTCCCATCGAGGTCCCCTGGAGCTGCTGGAAGAATGTGGTGGAAAAAATTTTTTTAACGCTAATTCCAGCAGTTCCAAAATAAATTCATTTTGGGTGGCCATTTGAGGGAATCTTAGCTCCAAAAAATGGTGGACCGCTAAAATTCCCCACTCGTGGGGTATAGACGTATACAGAGATTCAACATCTATACTAACGAGAAGGGCCCCATCTGGAATTGACATGTCTTTAATATGTTTGAGCACGTCTCCCGTGTCTCGAACATATGAAGGAAGCTGTTTGACCAAGTCCTTGATAAGACTGTCAATATACTTTCCAATTCTCTCAAGGGGACCTCTAATAGCTGACACTATGGGTCTACCCAGTGGGTTCTCCCTACTCTTGTGGATCTTCGGGATGATATAAAAGGTGGGGATATTATAATCCTCCACCTTGAGATAGTCGTGCTCTCTTTTAGACAAAAGGGCTTCATCTGCTGCCCACTTTAACTTCTCATTAATGAGTTGTACCAAGTGGTTAAAGGGATTGTGATCCAATTTTTTGTAGGTTAAGGGGTCAGAGAGGAGTCGCAGCACCTCCTTTTCATACATGGTGGCAGAAAGGAGGACTACATTGCCCCCTTTGTCACTTGGCTTGATGACTACAGTATCTGCTTAACGCAGATCCTCCAAACCCCTGCGTCCCCTGCGTATGCCAATTAAATTTCAGTAAGTCTTCCTGGACAAGGTCCAGGAAGACACCGAGTCTTTTGTTTTTCTTGAATTGGGGCATATTTGTGGATCTGATCCTTAGTTCTGCTTGCGTTTGTCAGTGTCTGATTCGTCATTGTCTTCGTCACTGTCGGAGAGGTCTCCCTCCTCCAGTAAGGATTCCAAATGACCAAGTGCTAGCTGTTCATCAGTGTTCAGTAATTCCACAGGTGTCTCTTGTATGGTTTTATCTGAGTAAAGTGACTTGAAAAAAACTCTTCTAAGAAATAAATTTAGATCTTTTAAGGTCTCAAAGTGATTCATGTCTGTTGAGGGGGAGAAGGAAAGGCCTCGACTTAGAAGATCAATATGATGCTGTTCTAACATGAAATCGAATAAATTGACCACTTTCATGTCATCAATCTTGTCAGAGTGTAAGATATCTAGCGACGTCTTCTCTGACTCCTCCTGATTGTTTGGTCGTTTCTGTGATTGTTTCCCCTTCCTTGATTCCTTCCGCCTCCTGTTCCCCCTGTTCTGTTTCCCTTTAGAATCCCTTTGGTTAGCGGAGGGCCCGCCTGCTCTAGTAACTCCTTGTCTAAAAAAGAAACTGAGCGCGGAGTGTCTTCTTCGCTCCCTGAGGACTGAGCACTAGTTTCAGTGCCTGATTGGGAATAGGGTCTTCTCTGACGAGATCGACCTCTCTGACCCTTAGTGGTTAAATCAAAAATCTCCCCTTTTGGCCCAGTCGTCTAGATCACGTCTAAACTTACTATGTTTGGTTGTCTTAAGATTTTTTTGGGTCTTATCAACTTCCCTCTTAAGTATATCGTTTAGTTTTTCAAATTCTGGGCTTTCCTTAAAGGGTTCAAGTTTGAGTCCACTCTCAGATATTGCCCCTTGTAATGTCACTAATTTATCTCTCTCTTCCTCAATGATCAGTTTCATGACCTCAATCCCATGGCTGATACATTGTTTTTGCCACTTTTCTAGAAATGTTTCCGTGTGTAAATGTGCCGCTGACGCAACACGTTCACCTTTTCTTTTTTTAATTTGGGTGCGGGGTTCCCCTTAATATCCATACAAGACCCAAAAGGCCTGGTAATGGGCTGGGGGGAGGGGGTACCCATGCCGTTGTTCTCAATAATTTTCATCTATATTGCCGGGACCCAACATTACATTAAAGCCGCAAGCAGTTTTAAATGACTTTTATTCCTTTTGAAATGTTATTTTGTGCAGGGACTGTTCTAAACACGGGAAACACGCGCCACTTCACAGGCATACTATAGACACCCCCCAGGTACGATATTTAAAGGAATATTTCACTTTTATTTTTCACTTCAAGCATTATTAAAATCACTGCTCCCGAAAAAACGGCCGTTTTGAAAACTTTTTTTTGCATTGATACTGGGGCAGGACCCGGGTCCCCAAACCCCTTTTAGGACAATAACTTGCATATTAGCCTTTAAAATTTGCACTTTTGATTTCTTACGTTCGAGTCCATAGACTTTAACGGTGTTCGAAAGTTCGCGCAAACTTTCGGTCCGTTCGCATGTTCTGGATGCGAACCGAAACGGGGGGTGTTTGGCTCATCCCTAGTCAACATATCCGGACTGCCTCTGCTGTGTTTTCCTGTGAAAAACTCTTGCTTGACTTCCCTTCTGGTTACTGATCCTGTTTGCTGCACCCGACTTCACTGATCTCTGGACTCCTGTTTCTCTGGCTTGTTCTGACTACCCATCCTCCTGGTTACTGAACTCTGGCTATGTTTTGACTATGTTTGCGCTGTTAATACCATTTTACCATGTTATTAAATAGTGTGATTTTTTGTTTACAAACTATTTTATTGAGATAAAGAAAGTATACCGTCATATGACAGCATACAACATATAAGCAATATCACATATGTAATTATAAAAAACAAAATAAAGAACACATTTTTTTTGAAGCATACCAAAAAGACATTAGAGAATATTGATCGTTAATATTAGAACCAACAAAGACATATAGGGTAAGGAAAAGGTACACCTGGGGGTATCGCTCATGTAAGGTTTGGTAGTGTAAATCGGAAGTCAGTCTTGTGACAGTAAAATATGCTTGTGGGTTTTCCAAGCATCCCATCTTTGGTCGAATAAATGCATTTTATCCTGTAAGGTATATAAAATCCTTTCCATTAACATAACTGCATCAATTCTAGTGAGAATAGAGGACAAGGGTACCACAGGGGTCTTCCAGTGAAGGGCGATAGTCCACAGGGTGGATATACAGATTGTATGGATGAGACATTCCTCCCTGCGGAGGGTGCCCAGGATTGGTGCTCCTAGAAGACCCATTGAGATTGTGAGCTGTAGGGAGGTACCCGCTAATCGCAGAAGCGGTAGCAGACACTTTATTCCAAACTGGGGAAAGCAACTCACAATCCCAAAATATGTGCTTAAAAGTACCCGGGAGTTGGCATCCCCTGAAACACAGCCCAGAGGTCCCGGGAAACATGGTCTGGAGTCTAGATGGAGTAAAATACCACCTAGTTAGCACTTTTTTGTAGGCAGTTTCTCTAACTGCCAAGGATTTGGTAGCCTTGCGCAAGTTATCTAACATTGTGTCCCAGTCTTCAGGTGCGAACTGCTCCTCACAGCGCCCCATTTGATTTTATATGGGGGCTCCCTCGAGAAGCTCGAGGCTAACCCAGTTTTATAGAGAACTGAAATAAGGCCTTTGCCCCTGGGAGAGTCACGACAGATCTGTTCAAAGGATGAAGAAGGGCAGGACGGGGTGAGAGCAAAGTGGGAGATAAAAAAAGTGTCTAATTTGTAAATATCGATAGTATTCTCTAGGTGGGATTTGTTTTTGAGTGCGGAGAAGGTCAAACATGGCGAACGTATCATCTATTTGGAGATCACTCAAGGTGACCAGAGAGTTAGATATCCACCACGAGAAGCTATTGGGGTGTGCAAATGCGGTGGCAAATAAGGGCTCTCCTAAGAAGGAGCCAGGGGGAGCTGATGACTTAAGGCCCAGTTTACGTTTATAACGGTTCCAAAGGATTAAAGCGTGAGTCACTATGGAATTAAAGGAGGAAAGTTTGTGTGCTAAGTTGGTGGGAGACCATAGTATAGATGGGAGGTAATAGATATAATGGATAAAGATTCAAACATGACCCAGGGAACCTTTGAATCCGGGATATTCCATTGCACCATCTGAGAAAATCGAGCAGCCAGAAAATATAACCAAAGGTTCGGTAGGCCTAGGCCGCCGGTATTTTGAGACTTATATAAAACAAGTTTGGAGAATCTGGGTCTTTTGTTCTGCCAAATAAATCTATTAACCTCTCGCTGTAGTTTATCAATAAAGGATTTGGGGATACTGATAGAGAGCGCTCTAAAGAGATACAGAAGTTTAGGTAAAAGGGTCATTTTGACCGCCGTGACTCTTCCCAGAAACGAAATGCGATAAGAGCTCCAAATTTTAAGCAGGTTCCGAAGTTGGGACACACATGCAGGATAGTTCCCAGCAAAGATAGTAGACCATTGTTGTGTGATATAAATGCCCAGATAGGGAATCCTGTCTGGTGACCATTGAAAGGGGAAGGATCTTCGGAGCATCTCACACTGAGCAGAAGGTAAGTTAATGGGGAGTGCAGTAGATTTAGTTACATTGACTGTAAGGCCGGATATAAAGGCAAATTTAGATAGTAAGGATAGTAAGTTAGGTAAAGAGATTTGGGGTTGGGTCAAAAAGAGCATGACATCATCCGCATACATACAGAGTTTAAAAGGGGAGGATGCCATTGAATAACCGGAAATGTCCGGGTGTAGTTTAATAGCAGTTGCTAGGGGTTTCATGGCTAGTGCGAATAACAAAGGTGACAGGGGACAGCCCTGAGGGGTGCCTCTGCCCAGTGTGAAAAACCCAGAGTTGCATCCTGGTAATTTAATTCTTGTCTTAGGGTGATGGTACAGAGCTCGCACTCCCATTAGGAATTCGTCCCTGAAGCCCATACGTTGTAGAACTGTGAAAAGGTATGGCCAAAGTACGCTGTAAAAAGCCTTGTTAATGTCAAGGCTCAATAGGAGGACTTGTTTCTTGTGTTGATTAGCGTCTTGGAGTATGTTCATTGTCAGACGGATATTACCAGTGATAAGTCTGTTTGGGATGAATCCCGATTGGTCTGGGGAAGTCAGAGTTTCAATAATGTTAGCCAGTCTGTCTGCCAAAACCCAACTAAAAATTTTGAGGTCATTATTGATGACCGATATTGGTCTATAGTTTTGCGGGAGTGAATGATCCTTAAGGGGTTTGGGAAGCAAGGACATGTTGGCCAAGGTCATTTCATTAGGGAACTGTCCACCTTTGAGGATATTATTGAACATAGTGGTCAAGCGTGGGATTAGTATAGAGGCGTAATGTTTATAGTAACTGGCCGTAAATCCATCTGAACCCGGTGCTACAGATCGTTTCAGGCTTTTGATTACAGCTAGCAACTCCTCCTCTGTGAAAGGAGCATTAAGGGAGTCTATCTGTGAGGTTGACAAGGAGGGCAGGGGAAGAGCATCAAGCCAGTCGTGAGCGATTTGGGTAGGAAAGGGGGGCGGGTAGGTAAGTAGCTTGGAGTAAAAGTGTTCAAAAATATTCAGGACCTCTTTCGGATGTGAAACCAATCTACCCGTAGAGTTACGGGATTTGTACAGATGAGGAGGGTGCAAGGTCTGGTTTAGTTTGAGAGCAAACATGGAGGAGGCCGTGTTGCTATGTAGGAGAAATTTGGCTTTGGACCAACGGAGGGACTTTTCAGTTTTAGCTGATATTAGGGTATCTAATTCAAGTCTCTTCTGGGTAACTAAGTGTTCGTTAGATCTAGAAGGGTTTCCAATTTGAGTTTTATGTAGTTTATCTAGCTCTGCGGTCAATTCGTAGATTTTTTGCCAGCGTTCTTTATTTTGTCTAGAGGCTATACTGATGAGACGACCTCTGAGAACTGCCTTATGGGCTACCCACAAAGTGTTCGGGGATATGTCAGGAGTGGCATTTAAAGCAAAATATTCTTGGATAGCCGTAGCTATCTCTTGGCGTATAGTCGGGTCCGTAAGCAAAGAGTCATTCAAATGCCAGGTATAGGGGGTGTCTGAAAGGCCGATGAAAGAGGTAGATAAGGCAACCATGTTGTGGTCAGACCAAGGGCAGAGGTGGATAGTTGAGTTAGTGGAGTTAGCTAGGATAATAGGGGTACAAAAAAATGTAATCTAACCTGGCAAAGGAATTATGGGGATGAGAATAGAAAGTAAAATCTTTTGCACCAATATTGTGTGCTCGCCAGGCGTCAGTTAATTGGTAGGCCTGTAGTGACTTGGACAATGTTTTGGGGAAGGCCATATTGAGCCGAGATGCAGGGTTCCTGTCCATCTGGGGGTGGGCCACAAGGTTAAAATCACCGCCTACAAACATATATGTGGAAGAATATCTTTCAAGGATTTTAAAGAATGCAGCGAAAAAGGTAGCTTGTGCTATATTAGGGGCATACACATTCGCAATCGTGAGGTCACGCCCAGCAATTACCCCCTTGATTATGATGAATCTGCTATCCGGATCCTTGTATACCTTTTTAACCTCCATGGGAAATGAGTTATGCAATAAGATTGCCACACCCCTGCATTTTGATTGGAATAAAGTATAAAAGGCTTGCTTATACGCCCTATGGAGAAAGGATGGGTGATTGTTGGAGGCAAAATGAGTCTCCTGTAACAGTATAATTTGAGCACCCAATTTTTTATAACTCGTGAAGGCTTTTTTCCGTTTGTGTGGAGAATTAAAGCCCTGCACATTATGAGTAATACACGTTATTGCCATTTATGTATTGAAAACCAGTTAGGCTCACCTGAGGGGTATAGTGGTAACAGCAGTGCATCGCCCACATTCTCCAACACAAAGGGGAAAGCGATCAGGGAATACCTTCGAAAATATACAACATTAAGACCAATGCGAGTCATATAGTAACAAGAATGCTTCAAGTATGGAAATAACAAAAATAGAAAATGAAAATGTACAAACAAATTACCGTATTTATTGGCGTATAAAATCAGGGGAAAATCGTGGGTGCGTGTTATACGCCGATACTCCGCCGATTCCCCTGCTGAAACGAGCGAGAGGAGCGAGCGGAGCCGAAGCCGAAGTACACTCGGCTTTACTCGGCTCCTCTCGCAGTCCCGCCCATCTCTGACTGCGCCGCTGACATAGAGAAAGCCGAGTGTACTTCGGCTAGTCTCGGCTCCTCTCGCAGTCCTGCCCCTGACTGTGAGCAGAGCCGAGTCTAGCCAAAGTACACTCGGCTTTCTCTATGTCAGCGGCGCAGTCAGTGGAGATGGGCGGGACTGCGAGAGGAGCCGAGTCTAGCCGAAGTACACTCGGCCCTGCTCGCTCCTCTCCACACAGAAATCGGCGCCAATTTTAAAAATCGCCGAGACTGACAAGGCTGCAAAGGCACTGGGCAAGGCTGCAGATGGACAGATGGACACTGGGCAAGGCTGCAGATGGACAGATGGACACTGGGCAAGGCTGCAGATGGACAGATGGACACTGGGCAAGGCTGCATACTGCATTTAAATGTAAGTTTTTTTTCCTTGAATTTCCCTCCTAAACGTTTTTTTCCTTAAAATTCCCTCCTAAACTTGGGGTGCGTGTTATACGCCGGCGCGTGTTATACGCCGATAAATACGGTAATCAAAAAAAATAAAGCCAGCATAATGATTTGTTGCTGGAACCTTATCGTGTCAGGTTGCAAATCGCAAAAACCTGAAACAGAGAAATAAGATATTTAAGGGGCAAATATGCCCCTAACTCCAGGGGTCATATCCAGACCTCTAATAGAAGTCAAGATATGAGTGGAGTGGGGTGGCATAGCATCGACATCCGCCGGACTAGCCTGCTAAGCGTGAAAATACAGAGTTATAAGTGCATGTAAAACCGAAAAAAAGGGGAAAAAGCCCCCCCAAAAAAGGAAATTTATATATATATATATATATATATATATATATATATATTGTGACAGCAGGAAGGTAAAGTCACCTGGTTGCATCCAGGGGGGTAGATATATTTCGCCCAGATTCAGGCTTTACGCCGACTTATACAACTAGGTGGAGAGTTGTATAAGCCCAGCTAAGGCTAGTGGGCTCATGGATGACTCATACCTCTAGGGAGAGTGTGGGGCGTCGTACAGACAGGGAGTTGATGAGACCAGCTGAAACTTGTCAGCTCATTTAGGCCTCTATAAGAACTCCCAGCTTCATTAGATGTTAGCTCATGCCTGGAAGCAGACCTGTGTGGACTTCCTGGAGAGAGTGAACCCTTGTCCGGTGAGACAAAGCCTGTGTGGCTATTTGCTTGGACATTTAAAACCAGGGACTTAGGGACTAGGACAGCACTAGGCTGATCCCAGTTGTTAGTTAGGAAACCTGTATGTTTAGTCAGAGGTCAAGTTGACCAGGATTTAATTTGTTTATGTTTCTTTTGGCTTTGCTGTGTTTTGTCACTGTAAATAGAAAATAAACCGCACCTTTTTTTTGATTTTGAAAACCACAACCTCCGTTTGCTGGGCCTGTTTTTGTGTGGGGAGCCCATCCCGGGGGTCACACACACCCGCTGCCAAGCTAACCCCCTCACAATATATATATATATGAGTGAGAATTTGCAGTTTGCAGTTTGTCCTCCTGCTTGGGAGCTCACAGAAAGAGTCATGTGGAAAGCTACCTAAGAGTCCTGGAGAGACCATCCCAGCAGTGGTTGGCAAGTGGTCAGATAGATTGCAGAGTGCTTGGCAAACCTTAAAAGTATCCTGAGATCCACTGAGGAGGTATAGATGTCATCTGGGCTGGAGTGGGTCACCATAACTGGACAGTTCTGAGGGTTGCTGCAAAGGGAGGTAAGACAAAAAATGTATTCCATAAAATGCTGCAAAAAGTGCATTGCCGGAAACGGCTACTAGGTGGTGCTCTAATACCAGGATCTTCCAGGGAATGATCAACAGTCAGAATGTGAGCAAAAGAGAAGGAAGCATGTGATGGAAATAACCATGTTACAGCAGCAATAGGAGTCAATTAAAGTTCGGGCCCATGTTTTGCCTGACATGCCTTCTGTCACATCTCGGAGAAGGTGTACGCCAGATAGGTGCCGGTCTGGGTGTGGAGGGCAGACGTGGAAGGGCTTCAGCTTCCAGAAGGCCCAACTTAACTAAGATTTCTTGCCCCTCTTGAAGGGTAGTTGCCGTATAAGTTGTCCCATTATCCCATCTATAACGAATCCGTGCAGATGCTAGTGCTGTGGTCACTTCCTTCATCTTGCGGCGTCTATCCAGGGTTACTGGGGAGATGTCAGGATAGATTTGTACTGGGGCTCCGTCTAAAGTAATATTGTGTGAGTTGCGGGCAGCCCGGAGGATCTCCTCTTTAATAAGGAAGTCTTTTAGACAGAGCACAATGTCTCGAGGGGGTTTGTCAGGGGGAGGGGGGGGGGGTTTGGGCGAAGTGCTCTGTGTATGCGATCACAGGTAAAGGATTCAATTTTGTGGTCTGGTAGTAAAGACTGGAACAGCTTGTGCATAGCAAGAATAAGCTCAGTGTTGGTTTCTGGGACCCCCCTGACCCTGAGGTTGTTCCTGCGATTTCTGTTGTCGAGGTCTTCCACTTGGGATTGCAATTGTGACGCAGAAATGGATTCATGTTCTCTGGAGAGATCATTATGAGCTATACTGAGTTCATCATGTTTGGTTTCCAAACGATCAGTACGGGCTCCTAAAGCAGCAATCTCCTGCGTGAGGGTATTTGTGCTCTTATGTAGTTCCGTTTGGAACTTAAATGCTATTTTGCTATATATAGTTTCCAGGCTTTTGTCTAAATCCTCTTTTGTGAGGGGGGGAGTGTACTCACTGTCCTGTAGTGGAGCCGAGACATGTTGTGAGTGCTGCGAGGCAGGGCTGTCGGCGCCATATTGAGCCATGCCGAACCTCTTCTGTGAAAGCAGCAGGAAGTTAGTAAGCGTCTTCTGCGAGGGCCCCTGTCTCTTCTTTTTCTTCGGCGGCATGCACAAAGAGATCCCGGGAGTGTTAGAGATAGATGTGGAGAAAATCCAGCGATTCTGGTCTCGGGAAGCATGCTAATCAGCGTGAGTAGCGGGGAGCTACACAAACATACAGCCGGTCCCGCGGAAGTCGCGCATGCGCCCCCCAAATAGTGTGGTTTTTAATGCACTTCTGTCTCAGTCTGATTCATGGTTCCTGACAGTAGGCAAAGGCCATGAAGTTGCAGGCAATCCACTAGTTGGTAATATTTTTTTCAGATTGGATTAGCAAGATCAACGCATGGATCTGTTTTCCATAGCGTTACAGACGCTCCTGAATCACACTGCTCACCATGAACCTCCCACTGTGGCTGCTCCAGTACAACCTGCTCCGGTCTCAGTGCTGGCACCCGCCTTGAATATTACCTCTATAAGAGGTATATCTGGTAACTCTCCGATTCCCCAGTGATTCGGGGGTGATCCAGTTAAATGCAGAGGGTTTCTTAACCAGGTTGAGATTTACTTTGAGATGCTGCCCCATGCGTTTCCCACGGACAGAAGCAAAGTAGGCTTCATGATATCTTTGCTTTCTGAGAGAGCCTTGGCCTGGGCAAACCCTCTATGGGAGACGCATACAACCGTTGTCCAGAGTTACCCAGAGTTTGTGGCTTCCTTTAAGAGGGTATTTGGTGTTCCCACACACTCCACGTCTGCTGCCAAAGGCCTGATGTCCGTCAAAAAGTGTACGAGAACGGTTGCCGAATACGTCATTGAGTTCCATACTCTGGCAGCAGAAGTTACTTGGAATAATGAGGCCCTTGTGGCTACTTTTTCTCATGGTCTCTCTGATCACATCAAAGAGGAGATAGCAGCCCGAGACATACCCACGGAGCTGGAGAAGTTGATCATATTTGCCATCCCCATTGACTCCAGAATCCAAGAGAGACCCTCCTTTAAGGAGCGCTTGCGGAAGCCTCCTGTATGTTTGGCTCTGAGCTTTGCAGTCCCACCCTTGCCTCCCTTACCTCCCATACCTCCTGGTACAGAGTCTGCCAGTGAGGTAGAACCCATGCAGTTGGGCTTCACATGTATCTCTGCGGCTGAGAAGGCCTTTAGGAGGAGGGAAAGATTGTGCCTTTATCTTGGCCAGGCAGGTCACTTTTTAAAGTCTTGCCCTACCCGTCCGGGAATCGGTTGCACCTGAGGTCCTGTAGGGGACAGCCCTTAGGTGGCGTTGTTACGTCCCCAGTTATCCAGAAGGATAATCCCCTGGTACCGGTTACCCATTCTTGGTCGTCCATCGAGATACTGGCTCTAATCGACTCTGGGGCTCGACCCTGTTCATAGATGGTGCCTTTGTGTCCAAGCACTCGATTCTGCTGCTGTGCCACTACACTTGCCATTGAGGCTATTGATGGGAGACCTCTACAGCCTGCCCAGGTGACTCATGAGACTGCTCCGTTGACTATGGTCGTGGGGGCTCTTCACCATGAGATAATCCAATTCCAAGTCATTTCCTCAACTCATTTTGGTAGTTATTGGTTATCCTTGGTTACAGCGGCACAACCCCTCTTTTGATTGGCTTTGTGCTGAGGTTCTTATTTTCTGGTCGCCACAATGCAGTGAGACATGTTTTCTGAAAGTGGCTACGGTCTTGTGCACCCCTTCGATCTCTGCCCTGCTGGAAGAGTACCGCAAATTTTGCGATTTCTTTGACAAAGGTCAAGCCGGTGGTTTTCCTCCGCACCGGTCGTATGATTGCGTAATTGACCTTCAACCAGGTGCCATACCCCCTCGTAGTCGGGTCTACTCTTTGTCTCGGAGGACAAAGCCATGGAGGAGTATGTGGCCGACGCACTTTCTCAAGGATTCATCCATAGATCCTTGTCTCCTGCTGGTGCTGGTTTCTTCTTTGTGAAAAAGAAGAGTGGTGAACTGAGACCTTGTATTGATTATAGGGGTCTCAGTCGCTTCACGATTAAGAACGCGTAGACGATTCCTTCGATTATGGAGTTATTTTACAGCCTCAATGGAGCAACTGTTTTTACGAAGCTTGATTTGCGAGAGGCATACAATCTTGAGAGGATTAAGGAGGGACAGGAATGGAAAACTGCGTTTAATACCAAAACTGGCCATTATGAATACCTAGTTATGCCGTTTAGTCTTTGCAACGCTCTGGCAGTTTTCCAGGAATTTATCAACAATGTCCTCCGAGATTTGTTGCAGCTATGTGTGGTGGTTTATCTCAACGATATCCTCATATTTTTCAAGTCCCTAGAGAACCATCACACAGATGTCTGCCGTGTGCTGCAGAGGTTGAGAGATAATAACCTGTATTGCAAATTGGAGAAGTGCGAGTTTCATTGTGAACAGGTTAAATTACTGGGTTATGTAATTTCCACTGCTGGTTTTTCGATGGACCAAGAGAAACTTTCGGCAGTACTATAGTGGCCCCGTCCCCGTGGGTTTACGACCATTGCAGCCTTTTTTCTTGGCTTTGCCAATTATTATCGGAAGTTTTTTCGTAACTTCTCGTCTCTGGTCAAACCCCTGACTGACATGACCAGCTGGTTATATAAACTCCTTGGATCAGATCTTCAGTGCCTTTGCCTTGGTCAACATATCTGGAATCTCTGCTGTGTTTTCCTGTGAAAGACTTTTGCTTGGCTGACTTCCTTTCTGGTTCCTGATCCTGTTTGCTGCACCTGACTTCGCTGATCTCTGGACTCCTGTTTCTCTGGCTTGTTCCGACTACCCATCCTGGTTACCGAACTCTGGCATTTGACTACTACGTTTGATCTGTTTATACCATTTTATTAAATAGTGTGATTTTTACTGCACTTCCGTCTCAGTCTGATTCATGGTTCCTGACACACTTCATGATGAGCTTGAGATTAAAATCATTAGGTTCCAATAGATTCAAGCAAAGATTAAATTCCTCTCTAGTGCCAGTCCACACAAGAAGAATATTGTCTATAAATCTTTTACATATTAGCACCTTGTCAAGCTATTCATGTAGTGCCTCAAATAAGAGACCCTGCTTCCACCCCCCCCCCAGGTAAAGGTGGGCATAAGAGGGGGCACACCTGGTTCCCATGGTTACCCCCTGTACCTGGAGGTAGTGGAAGCTTTGGAACATGAATAAATTACGAGTCAAAAATTGAGGACAAATTGGTTATATGGTTTCGCCAATGTGTCCCTCTGGGAAATTAAACCCTCCACAACCCCAACCTCCCTCTTATGAGGGATGGAGTTGTAGAGGGCCTCCACATCAATCACAACCAACCATGAATCCCCCAGAATGTAAAGCCCATCCAATACTTTCAAAAGGTCAATTGTATCTTGCACATAAGAGGGTAAGAAAAGTACGTGAGGACACAAATAATCGACCAATTGGCTGGCCAGTTCTGTAAGACAACCATTACTGACACAATGGGCCTGCCAGGTGGCTGGTCCATACATTTGTAAATCTTGGGTAAGGCATACAGTGTGGGGGTCCTTGGGTTGCGAACATTCAAGAACTCCCACGTAGATTTATCAATGACTCCATTAGTATAGGCTCGACCAATTAGATTTCTATATTAGTTTGAGTTAGTTCAACATAAGAAACAGGGACACGTCTATACCATTCCCTATTTCTAAGGATTCTAAGTACCATGGATTCCTATTGCACAACATCCATCACCGCTATAGTTCCACCCTTATTGGATGGTTTGATCACAATGTCATGCTTCTGTTATATTGAGGATAGGGCCTCTAACTGAACTTAAGAATTGAAGCTCTAGTATTTTTCCAATTAGTTTGTTCTATTTCCTTAACAACTTGCTGGGTGAAGGCCCAGATATTAAGGTTCCCTTGTAAAAGGGGAAATGCCTGAGATTTTGGTTTGTACACCTGTGGGGGTGGGAAGTAGGTAACCTAGAGGAATCTGAACTACTGGAAATTCGAAAAATTTGAAAATTGCAAAATTCGAAAATCTTAAATTCGAAGATCTAAAATTCGAAAACGGGAAATTTGGAAAGTTGAAGTTTCGAATTCCGAATTTTTAGAATTTCTGAATTTCCAAAATTCGGAAATTTGTTTTTTTTTTCGTTTTTTTGCATTTTTCGGAAATTCTAAAAATTTGTTTTTTTCGTTTTCGTTTTATTTGTTTTTTGCTTTTTTTCGGAAATTCGGAATTCCAAATTTCCGAATTTCCAAAAAAAGCAAAAAAACGAATGAAGCGAAAACTAAATTTTCGGCAGTGCACATGTCTACAAAGTGGTCTGCCTTCTGCTCAGGGCAAAACGTGAGGCCTCCCTGAGACCTTTGTTAAAATAGGAAACTTGCAATGTTTTATTTTATTTATTTCAGGTATTTATATAGGTCAATTTACGCAGCGCTTTACATATGCATTGTACATTCACATCAGTCCCTGCCCTCTAGGAGCTTACAATCTAAGGTCCCAAACTCACATTCATACATACATTTATTAGCGCCAATTTAGACAGGAATAGTGATGAGCCGAACACCCCCGGGTTCGGTTCGCACCAGAACCCGCGAACGGACCGAAAGTTCGCACGAACTTTCGAACCCTATTAAATACAATGGATGCGAACGTTCGAAATCTAAAGTGCTAATTATAACGACTATTATGCATGTTATTGTCCTAAAAAGGGTTTGGGAACCTGGGTTCTGCACCAGGGGACATGTATTAATCCAAAAAAAAGTTTTAAAAACGGCCGTTTTTCGGGAGCAGTCATTTTAATGATGCATAAAGTGAAAAAAAAAAGTCAAATATTCCTTTAAATATCGTACCTGGGGGGTGTCTAAAGTATGCCTGTGAAGTGCCACGTGTTTCCCGTGTTTAGAACTGTCCCTGCACAAAATTACATTTCTAAAGGAAAAAAAGTGATTTAAAACTGCTTGTGGCTTTAATGTAATGTCTGGTCCCGGTAATATGGATGAAAATCTTTAAGAAAAATGGCATAGCTACCCCATCACCCCCCCTACCCCAGCCCATTACCAGCCCCTTTGGGTCTTGTATGGATATTAAGGGGAACCCCGCACACAAAATAAAAAAGGCCCTATATACTCTGAACAGCCGTATACAGGCGGTGCATACAAGACAGAGACTGTAGGTTTGTTCTTATGTAGAATCTGTTTGTAATTTTGAACAGGTACATTGTTTAAGTGTAGCTCCAGCCAAGAAATCTATTTTTAAGTTTTTTGGAAAACATAGGGAAGGGTTATCACCCCTGTAACATTTGTTTTGCTGTCTGTGCAGTGTGCACCTGTTCAGAACAGTTCACCTCACTTTCCGTCCTAATGACAAATGTTTTTTGAAAATGTGGGTTTTTTATTGAAACAAGAATTGGTGATAAAGCATCAGTGGAGAGGAGACACTTTTTTTCCCATATTAACTCTTAGAGGAGAGAATTTGCCTTCCTAGGGGTAGATTTCCTCTCACTTCCTGTTGTATCCTTCCTTTTGCAAGGAGGAGTCGTTTGTAAGTTGGATGTTTGAAAGTAGGGGCCTGCCGTATATACTCAGCTGAAATTTGCCCCTTACATGTTGGTGTTGCCACAACACTGTGAGCCCTCACAGTTACTCTTGGTGGGTGCATAAATGGGCCCTGCTGTGAATTATTAGATCAAGAATTGTAATTGCATGCCCCTGTTGAACAGGGGCTGAAAAATTGGGCCTTTGGTGGTGGTGGTGGTGGTGGTGTTGACACAACACTGTAAGGCCTCACAGTTACTCTTGGTGGGCGCAGGAATGGGCCCTGCTGTGAATTATTAGATCAAGAATTGTAATTACATGCCCCTGTTAAACAGGGGCAGAAAAATTGGGCCTTAGGCACTGGTGCCACAACACTGCAACCCCTCACAGATACTGTACTTGGAGCACAGCAATGAGCCCTGTTGCAAAGTATTGCATCAAAAATTGTAATTACACGCCCCTGTTAAACAGGGGCTGAAAAATTGGGCCTTAGCCACTGGTGCTGGTGCCACGACACTGCAACCTCTCCCAGATACTCTAGTTGGAGTGCAGGAATGAGCCATGCTGCAAAGCATTGCATAAAAAATTGTAATTACATGCCCCTGTTAAACAGGGGCTGAAAAATTGGGCCTTAGCCACTGGTGGCGGCACCCAGAAACAAAAATGTTCTTCCAAGCTATCATCATCAATCGGATCATTGAGGAGGAGGATAGTCAGTCAACATAACAGATCAGTCTCTCAGCATCAGTCTTGAAGGGATGTGACATTTGAAAATAAATTAGTCTGTTATATCAGCTTCAGGTGTTTGGTAGCTGGTGGTGATCCAAGACTGGTTCATCTTTATGAAGGTCAGTCGATCAACAGAGTCGGTGGAGAGGCGCACCCTGTGATCTGTGACAAATCCTCCAGCAGCACTGAATGTGCGTTCTGAAAGAACGCTGGATGCAGGACAGGCCAGTAGCTCAATTGCATACTGTGCAAGCTCTGGCCAGTGATCCATCCTCAAGACCCAGTAAGCCAGAGGATTTTCAGTGGGGAAGGTGTCCAAGTCTGACCTTGCCCCTAGGTATTCCTGCACCATGTATATCAGACGCTGGCGATGGTTGCTGGAACCGATCATACCTTGGGGCTGCGGACTAAAGAATTGTCTGAACGCATCGGTCAGACGGCCACCTTCCCCACCGCTCCTTCTTTGACTGACCGAAGCCTCAGCAACTCGTTGTCCAGGACCAGGAGTTTGTAACCTCCCAGTCTCTGGGAACGCGTTGCACAGACCTTTCTGCAAGGCCTCCCGGAGTTGTCTCATCCTCTGCTCCCTCCGCGACGGTAAGATAAGGTCCGCAACCTTACCCTTGTACCGTGGATCAAGGAGAGTGGCCAGCCAGTAATGGTCCCTCTCCTTGATCCGAAGAATACGAGGATCCTTCCGCAGACTTTGCAGGATCAGGGAGGCCATGCAGCGTAGGTTAGCTGAGGCATTCGGTCCGGAGTCCTCTGGGTCACTAAGGACGACATGATCCGCAGCCACCTCCTCCCAGCCACGTACAAGTCCACTGGTTTCTTGGGACTGTAAATCATCCCTAAAAGAGTGCTGCTGATGATGCTGAGTGCCAGGCTCCACCTCCATGCTGACACAATCCTCCTCCTCCTCCTCTTCTTCCTGTGCGATGGGTGGGACAGAAAAAACACTGTCTGGGTAAAGGGGGCCTTGAGAGGCAAGGAAGTCCTCCTCTTCCTGCCTCTGTTCTGCCTTAAGTGCCCTGTCCATTATTCCACGCAGCGTATGTTCCAACAGGTGGACAAGAGGTACAGTGTCACTGATGCATGCACTGTCACTGCTCACCATCCTCGTGGCCTCCTCAAATGGTGCCAGGACAGTGCATGCATCCCTGATCATGCCCCACTGGCGTGGTGAAAAAAACCTGAGCTCCCCTGACCCTGTCCTGGTGCCGTAGTCGCACAGGTACTCATTGATGGCCCTCTGCTGCGTGTGCAGCCGCTGCAGCATGGCCAACGTTGAGTTCCACCTGGTGGGCATGTCACATATAAGGCGGTTCTTGGGCAGGTTCAACTCCTTTTGCAGCTCAGCCAGGCGAGCACTGGCATTATAAGATCTGTGGAAATGCACACAGACTTTCCTGGCCTGCCTCAGGACATCCTGTAAGCCCGGGTACCTGTCCAAGAACCGCTGCACCACCAGGTTAAGGATGTGAGCCACACAGGGCACATGGGTCAGTTGTCCCTGTCGGAGAGCGGAGAGGAGGTTGGTGCCATTGTTGCAAACTACCATTCCTGGCTTAAGCTGGCATGGCGTCAACCACCTCTCGGCCTGCCCCTGCAGAGCAGACAGAACCTCTGCCCCAGTGTGGCTCCTGTCCCCCAAACACACCAGCGCAAGCACGGCATGGCATTTTTTTGCCTGCGTACTTGCGTAGCCCCTTGAACGCCTACAGAGCACCGCTGGTTCCGAGGACAAAGCACAGGAAGAGGCCACGGAGGAAGAAGAAGAGGAGGGGGTGGAGGACAGAGGTGTGTCACAACCAGTAGTAACATTTTGGAGGCGTGGCGGTGGAACAACCTCCAACACTACTGCACCTTGTCCTGCATCCTTCCCAGCTGCCAAAAGAGTGACCCAATGGGCCGTGAAAGAAAGGTAACGTCCCTGTCCATGCCTGCTGGACCACGAGTCAGCGGTAATATGCACCTTACCGCTGACCGCCCTGTCCAGCGAGGCCAAGACATTGCCTTCCACATGCCGGTAGAGAGCCGGAATCGCCTTCCGTGAGAAAAAGTGGCGTTTGGGAACCTGCCACTGAGGAACCGCACATTGCACAAACTCACGGAAGGGGGCCGAGTCTACCAACTGAAACGGCAGCAGTTGAAGCGCTAGCAATTTAGCCAAGCTAGCATTCAACCGCTGGGCATGTGGATGGCTGGGAGTGAACTTCTTTTGACGGTCCAGCAGCTGGGGCAGGGAAATTTGCCTGCTAGAATCAGACGTCGGTGTACTGCTAGCAGAGTGCCCGCAAGTACTTGGCTGTGACACACCTAATACTACACCTTCATTCCTCTCAGAGCAGGTTTCAGAGAGGACTGAGGGTATAGTGGGGTTGGAGATCCCAGCTGATGCGGTGCAAGAAGAGGTCCGCTTTGTTCTTTGGTGTGGGTCTTTAAGGTAGGCTTGCCAACGAGCTGCATGGCAGGTCAACATATGTCTGGTCAAGCATGTGGTGCCCAAGCGGGTGATGTTTTGGCCACTCGATATACTCTTGAGACATATGTTGCAAACAGCAGCTGTGCGATCTGATGCACTCAACTCAAAAAGGCCCACACCAAAGAACTTTTTGAATAACGGGCAGAGGCAGTGCCCTGCACAGGCGGAGCTCTGCGGTGTGATTCCGTCGGTGTGCTGCCCTTACGCTGGCCCCCGAGGGCATCCTGCCTCGTTGGAGATGTGCCTCCTCCTCATCCTCCTCCTCCTCCTCTCTCCTATTAGGCATCCACGTGGAGTCAGTGACCTCATCATCCCCTCCTTCCTCATCACTGGAGCCAATCTGGCAGTATGCTGCAGCTGCTGGAACATGACTGCCAGATTGGTGTCCTTCTTGAGCATCCCCTCTCTCTGCTCTCACGCTACTGCCTTCCTCTAGCTGGGTATCATCATCAGACCCTTCGAAACGCTGGGAATCCTCCCGGAGCATGTACCCAACACTGTGCTCAAACAGTTCGGGGGACTCCTCAGGAGGACATGGTTGGTCTAGGGAAGGAGTGACTGATGATGACATTGATACCAGGGAAGAGGACGCTTTGGCAGCCGCTTTGCCAGTACCCTGAGCCTGGGTGAGAGAGGATGAGGAGGATGAGGAGGGCTTGGTCATCCACTCTACCAAGTCTTCGGCATGATGCAGCTCAACACGTCCAGCTGCCGAAAAGAAGGACAAGCGTGTCCCATGGCCACGTGCTGATGGCGATGCACCGCGTCCACGACCAGCACTGTTGTCTCTAGACACAGAGCCTGCTTGCCCTCTTTTATTGGCTCCCGACTGTCTGCCTCTCCTTGTTTGCCTTCCAGACATTCTAATGGCCTGCAGGGAAATGGGAAAACCAGCAATAAGGCCTAGCTTCAGGAGTATATTTTGCAGGAATCACACTACGCCTGCTGTAGGTGCTGCAAATGTCTGTTGGTGTAACACACCAGGAAAAAGCAGCAATACAGGCTAACTTCAGGTGTAATATGGTCAGGAGGCACACTCCGCCCGCTGTAAGTGCCGCAAATGTCTGTTGGTGTAACACACCAGGAAAAAGCAGCAATACAGGCTAACTTCAGGTGTAATATGGTCAGGAGGCACACTCTGCCCGCTGTAAGTGTCGCAAAATCCTGTTGGTGTAACACACCAGGAAAAAGCAGCAATACAGGCTAAGTTCAGGTGTAATATGGTCAGGAGGCACACTCCGCCCGCTGTAAGTGCCGCAAAATCCTGTTGGTGTAACACACCAGGAAAAAGCAGCAATACAGGCTAACTTCAGGTGTAATATGGTCAGGAGGCACACTCCGCCCGCTGTAAGTGCCGCAAAATCCTGTTGGTGTAACACACCTGGAAAAAGCAGCAATACAGGCTAAGTTCAGGTGTAATATGGTCAGGAGGCACACTCCGCCCGCTGTAAGTGCCGCAAAATCCTGTTGGTGTAACACACCAGGAAAAAGCAGCAATACAGGCTAACTTCAGGTGTATAATGTGCAGGAGGCTTAGCAACAATGACACTGACACTGTCCCCTGCCTATCCTTCTCTCTCCCTGCACACAAGGTTTATCAAAGTATATGACACTGACACTCTCCCTGCCTATCCTTCTCTCTCCCTGCACACAAGGTTTAGCAAAGAATATGACACTGACACTGTCCCCTGCCTATCCTTCTCTCTCCCTGCACACAAGGTTTATCAAAGTATATGACACTGACACTCTCCCTGCCTATCCTTCTCTCTCCCTGCACACAAGGTTTAGCAAAGAATATGACACTGACACTGTCCCCTGCCTATCCTTCTCTCTCCCTGCACACAAGGTTTATCAAAGTATATGACACTGACACTCCCCCTGCCTTTCCTTCTCTCTCCCTACACACAAGGTTTAGCAAATAATATGACACTGACACTCTCCCTGCCTATCCTTCTCTGTCCCTACACACAAGGTTTAGCAAAGAATGGATTTGACACTGTCCCTGCCTATCCTTCACTTTCCCTGCTCCGGAACACACTACACGAGGCCGCCGCGCTGGCGGCCTTTTATAGTGTGGGGCGTGTACTAAACCCCCTCAGCTATAATTGGCCACAGGCATCCTGCCTGTGGCCAATCATTGCTCTCCTCGCTACCGGCGCTGTGATTGGCCAAGCATGCAGGGTCACAGTGCATGCTTGGCCAATCACAGCGCCGGGATTACACTGCGATGGCGCAGTGTATTGTGGGCCGTTCGCGTCACTCGAATTTGGCGCGAACGGCCCAAATCGTTCGTTGTTCGCCGAACGCGCGAACAGCCGATGTTCGAGTCGAACCTATGTTCGACTCGAACACTGAGCTCATCCCTAGACAGGAACCAGTTAACCTACCGGGATGTCTTTTTATGACATGACCATCTGGTAACATATGTTAACGGTTATCCTGTCTATCTATAGTAGGACATACCATACTTGGCAATCTATCCTAAATCAGTCATGCTGACAAAACTTCAAATATCTGTAAATCATGTTAACCAACTGTAGCTACTAGTTACTATCATCCACACATATTCACCCTGCTGCTAGACTTCCATACATCACTCTCTAGTAGACAATGAACAGTCATTTGCGTTGTTTTGTTTTTGTTTATTTGGGGGATATAACTTGGTTGGGGAAAGGGTATGGGATACCCATAGAACAGATTACATTTGCCATGTTATAGCAGTTGCGCTTTAAACTGGAAATGGTCATTGTGACTTTGCTGATTAACTTGAAGAATTGCTATAGCGGTTGCGCTTTGCATATTCTGAATAGAGAACATAGAAAAATGATGGACTCTAACCTTGACGGACTTGACGTTACACTTCTCCTCTGCACAACTCCTGCAGACTGTTACTCCTCCTCTGCACAACTCCTGCAGACTGTTACTCCTAGGACTCTTCTCCCCCTGCACAAACTTCTGTCACAGCGTTAGTCTTTCCGCCCCATCATCTTGAACTGTACCAGGCATCACCCTAAGTAATCCCTGTCTGTTGCTGAACTTGCTAAATTCTGATAGGTCAGGGGCCTGCAGCCCTCCTATTTGATGGCCTAGTTACTTTAGCAGAAATAAACGGTTGATGGACTACTGATCCCAGCCAGTTCGACTTTCAAATCCTGTGCCCTCAGGCCACAACGATTTGGCACAAAACCCCACAGTCTCTCCTCTGGCCTTGCACCCAGCTCCCCTGGCATGCCTTTTTCAGATATCCACTGTGTCCACAGTCTCTCCTCTGGCCTTGCACCCAGCTCCCCTGGCATGCTTCTTCCAGATATCCACTGTGCCTCACTCACCGAACTTCTCCTGCCCTGAGTCCTTCTTGAAGAATTTACCCGGACTGTGCGTACCGACAGCTTCTCCAGCTCCTGTTCCAGGACACCTCTCCATGACTGTGTAAGGAGAGGCTCCCTCCCAGGTCCCAATGTCCTCCCCTGGGCCTGCAACCCCCCTAGATGGGGGTGAGCCTCCTGCTGCAGTCTAACATTCCATTCTTCAATTCACACAGCTGACAACTCCCCTCCAGTGGGCTGGACCTGAGTTTATGTAGGAGGCCTGCCCCCTGCCAATGCTAGTTGGGGATTGGTCAGTGCTCCTCACATGAACTCCCTGTCACTCCAATTCCCAGCCCTGCCCCTCTTCCAGATCATTCTCCCTGGAAGCAGGGGAGGCGTCCAAGAACTGAAAGACAGGTGGTCACACCGACTGCTACACTAACCACTCCCTGCCCCCAGATCAAAACAAGCGGGCCTAGCATGCAGCATAGGCCTACCTAAATTTACCTGCGTTGCAGCTATCACCCAAAACACCTCACCTCTAGCACCTACCTATGGTAGAGGGAGCTACACAACCATGTATGTGCCTTCTACACAGTATATATAACCTCTGTAAAAGAGCAACCCCTGGAGAACTGGTCCATGCACATGTACAGTATATGTCAGTAAACACTTCCATTTGTTCACTGTATGAATTAGTGGCCTGACTGAATTCCACAACAGTTTTGGTGGAGATGCTGTGCGGGCATTCAACATCACTTCTCTACCAGACTAAAATCAGATTGGTTTGGGTGAACAGGAGAGCAATAAGGCATCTGAAGTTAAGCTTTTTATCTAAATAATCTCTCCTCATCTCACCAAGTTCCTCTCTAAGCCCTGGTCGTGGTCAGTGATGGTGTGATGATTTGACCCAATCTCTCTTGACAGTGGACAAATGTTTTCTCTCGTTGTTTTTACTAATTCCCTGAATGTGTATGAATACCTTAGTTAGACTTACAGTATTTCTATGAGCCTTTCAGGGCAGCACCTTGGAGAGAGCGCAGCTCGACCACACACCGGAAACACTGCCGTGAACACCCCTTTAAATGCAGCTGCTTCCACCATGCCATCAGTCATTCATGAGAATTCCTCCGACATGCTGGAAAACATAAGCAGAAAACACCAACCACAAGAGATAATATAATATTATTCACACCACTCAAGGAAGGGTAATAGCTGCTGTTCTGAAAGGCTCATAGAAATACCATTACCAGTAAGTCTAACTAAGTTTTTTCCCCTCGTCTTTGAGGACAGCACCTTGGGGATAATTACTAGGGATGAGCTCGGTGTTCGAGTCGAACATACGTTCGACTCGAACATCGGCTGTTCGCGCGTTCGGCGAACAACGAACGATTTGGGCCGTTCGCGCCAAATTCGAGTGACGCGAACGGCCCACAATACACTGCGCCATCGCAGTGCAATCCCGGCGCTGTGATTGGCCAAGCATGCACTGTGACCCTGCATGCTTGGCCAATCACAGCGCCAGCAGCGAGGAGAGCAATGATTGGCCACAGGCAGGATACCTGTGGCCAATTATAGCTGAGGGGGTTTAGTACACGCCCCACACTATAAAAGGCCGCCAGCGCGGCGGCCTCGTGTAGTGTGTTCCGGAGCAGGGAAAGTGAAGGATAGGCAGGGACAGTGTCAAATCTATTCTTTGCTAAACCTCGTGTGTAGGGACAGAGAAGGATAGGCAGGGAGAGTGTCAGTGTCATATTATTTGCTAAACCTTGTGTGTAGGGAGAGAGAAGGATAGGCAGGGAGAGTGTCAGTGTCATATTCTTTGCTAAACCTTGTGTGTAGGGAGAGAGAAGGATAGGCAGGGAGAGTGTCAGTGTCATATTCTTTGCTAAACCTTGTGTGCAGGGAGAGAGAAGGATAGGCAGGGAGAGTGTCAGTGTCATATTCTTTGCTAAACCTTGTGTGCAGGGAGAGAGAAGGATAGGCAGGGGACAGTGTCAGTGTCATTGTTGCTAAACCTCCTGCACATTATACACCTGAAGCTAGCCCGTATTGCTGTGTTTTCCCGGTGTGTTACACTACCAGGCATTTGCAGCACTTACAGCGGACGCAGTGTGCCTCCTGCACATTAAACACTTGAAGCTAGCCCGTATTGCTGTGTTTTCCTAGTGTGTTACACCAACAGGCATTTGCAGCACTTACAGCAGGCGTAGTGTGATTCCTGCAAAATATACTCCTGAAGCTAGGCCGTATTGCTGTGTTTTCCTAGTGTGTTACACCAACAGGCATTTGCAGCACTTACAGCAGGCGTTGTGTGATTCCTGCAAAATATACTCCTGAAGCTAGGCCGTATTGCTGTGTTTTCCTATTGTGTTACACCAACAGGCATTTGCAGCACTTACAGCAGGCGTAGTGTGATTCCTGCAAGATATTCTCCTGAAGCTAGGCCGTATTGCTGTGTTTTCCTAGTGTGTGCAGGGAGAGAGAAGAACAGGCAGGGGACAGTGTCAGTGTCATTGTTGCTAAACCTCCTGCACATTATACACCTGAAGCTAGCCCGTATTGCTGTGTTTTCCTGGTGTGTTACACTACCAGGCATTTGCAGCACTTACAGCGGACGTAGTGTGCCTCCTGCACATTATACACCTGAAGCTAGCCTGTATTGCTGTGTTTTCCTGGTGTGTTACACTACCAGGCATTTGCAGCACTTACAGCAGGCGTAGTGTGATTCCTGCAAAATATACTCCTGAAGCTAGGCCGTATTGCCGTGTTTTCCTATTGTGTTACACCAACAGGCATTTGCAGCACTTACAGCAGGCGTAGTGTGATTCCTGCAAAATATTCTCCTGAAGCTAGGCCGTATTGCTGTGTTTTCCTAGTGTGTGCAGGGAGAGAGAAGGATAGGCAGGGGACAGTGTCAGTGTCATTGTTGCTAAACCTCCTGCACATTATACACCTGAAGCTAGCCCGTATTGCTGTGTTTTCCCGGTGTGTTACACTACCAGGCATTTGCAGCACTTACAGCGGACGTAGTGTGCCTCCTGCACATTAAACACCTGAAGCTAGCCCGTATTGCTGTGTTTTCCTGGTGTGTTACACTACCAGGCATTTGCAGCACTTACAGCGGACGTAGTGTGCCTCCTGCACATTATACACCTGAAGCTAGCCCGTATTGCTGTGTTTTCCTGGTGTGTTACACTACCAGGCATTTGCAGCACTTACAGCTGACGTAGTGTGCCTCCTGCACATTAAACACCTGAAGCTAGCCCGTATTGCTGTGTTTTCCTGGTGTGTTACACTACCAGGCATTTGCAGCACTTACAGCGGATGTAGTGTGCCTCCTGCACATTAAACACCTGAAGCTAGCCCGTATTGCTGTGTTTTCCTGGTGTGTTACACTACCAGGCATTTGCAGCACTTACAGCGGACGTAGTGTGCCTTCTGCACATTAAACACCTGAAGCTAGCCCGTATTGCTGTGTTTTCCTGGTGTGTTACACTACCAGGCATTTACAGCACTTACAGCGGACGTAGTGTGCCTCCTGCACATTATACACCTGAAGCTAGCCTGTATTGCTGTGTTTTCCTGGTGTGTTACACTACCAGGCATTTGCAGCACTTACAGCAGGCGTAGTGTGATTTCTGCAAAATATACTCCTGAAGCTAGGCCGTATTGCTGTGTTTTCCTAGTGTGTTACACCAACAGGCATTTGCAGCACTTACAGCAGGCGTAGTGTGATTCCTGCAAAATATACTCCTGAAGCTAGGCCGTATTGCTGTGTTTTCCTAGTGTGTTACACCAACAGGCATTTGCAGCACTTACAGCAGGCGTTGTGTGATTCCTGCAAAATATACTCCTGAAGCTAGGCCGTATTGCTGTGTTTTCCTATTGTGTTACACCAACAGGCATTTGCAGCACTTACAGCAGGCGTAGTGTGATTCCTGCAAAATATTCTCCTGAAGCTAGGCCGTATTGCTGTGTTTTCCTAGTGTGTTACACCAACAGGCATTTGCAGCACTTACAGCAGGCGTTGTGTGATTCCTGCAAAATATACTCCTGAAGCTAGGCCGTATTGCTGTGTTTTCCTATTGTGTTACACCAACAGGCATTTGCAGCACTTACAGCAGGCGTAGTGTAATTCCTGCAAAATATACTCCTGAAGCTAGGCCTTATTGCTGGTTTTCCCATCTCCCTGCAGGCCATTAGAATGTCTGGAAGGCAAACAAGGAGAGGCAGACAGTCAGGAGCCAATAAAAGAGGGCAAGCAGGCTCTGTGTCTAGAGACAACAGTGCTGGTCGTGGACGCGGTGCATCGCCATCAGCACGTGGCCATGGGACACGCTTGTCCTTTTCGGCAGCTGGACGTGTTGAGCCGCATCATGCCGAAGACTTGGTAGAGTGGATGACCATGCCCTCCTCATCCCCCTCATCCTCTCTCACCCAGGCTCAGGGTACTGGCAAAGCAGCTGCCAAAGCGTCCTCATCCCTGGTATCAATGTCATCATCAGTCACTCCTTCCCTAGACCCACCATGTCCTCCTGAGGAGTCCCCCGAACTGTTTGAGCACAGTGTTGGGTACATGCTCCAGGAGGATGCCCAGCGTTTCGAAGGGTCTGATGATGATACCCAGCTAGAGGAAGGCAGTAGCGTGAGAGCAGAGAGAGGGGATGCTCAAGAAGGACACCAATCTGGCAGTCATGTTCCAGCAGCTGCAGCATACTGCCAGATTGGCTCCAGTGATGAGGAGGGAGGGGATGATGAGGTCACTGACTCCACGTGGGTGCCTAATAGGAGAGAGGAGGAGGAGGAGGATGAGGAGGAGGCACATCTCCAACGAGGCAGGATGCCCTTGGGGGGCCAGCGTAAGGGCAGCACACCGACGGAATCACACCGCAGAGCTCCACCTGTGCAGGGCGCTGCCTCTGCCCGTTATTCAAAAAGTTCTTTGGTGTGGGCCTTTTTTGAGTCGAGTGCATCAGATCGCACAGCTGCTGTTTGCAACATATGTCTCAAGCGTATATCGCGTGGCCTAAACATCAGCCGCTTGGGCACCACATGCTTGACCAGACATATGTTGACCTGTCATGCAGCTCGTTGGCAAGCCTACCTTAAAGACCCACACCAAAGAACAAAGCGAACCTCTCCTTGCACCGCATCAGCTGGGATCTCCAATCCCACTATACCCTCAGTTCTCTCTGAAACCTGCACTGAGAGGAATGAAGGTGTAGAATTAGGTGTGTCACAGCCAAGTACTTGCGGGCACTCTGCTAGCAGTACACCGATGTCCGATTCTAGCAGGCAAATTTCCCTGCCCCAGCTGCTGGACCGTCGAAAGAAGTTCACTCCCAGCCATCCACATGCCCAGCGGTTGAATGCTAGCTTGGCTAAATTGCTAGCGCTTCAACTGCTGCTTTTTCAGTTGGTAGACTCGGCCCCCTTCTGTGAGTTTGTGCAATGTGCGGTTCCTCAGTGGCAGGTTCCCAAACGCCACTTTTTCTCACGGAAGGCGATTTCCGGCTCTCTACCGGCATGTGGAAGGCAATGTCTTGGCCTCGCTGGACAGGGCGGTCAGCGGTAAGGTGCATATTACCGCTGACTCATGGTCCAGCAGGCATGGACAGGGACGTTACCTTTCTTTCACGGCCCATTGGGTCACTCTTTTGGCAGCTGGGAAGGATGCAGGACAAGGTGCAGTAGTGTTGGAGGTTGTTCCGCCGCCACGCCTCCAAAATGCTACTACTGGTTGTGACACACCTCTCTCCTCCACCCCCTCCTCTTCTTCCTCCACGGCCTCTTCCTGTGCTTTGTCCTCGGAACCAGCGGTGCTCCGTAGGCATTCAAGGGGCTACGCAAGTACGCAGGCAAAAAGATGCCATGCCGTGCTTGCGCTGGTGTGTTTGGGGGACAGGAGCCACACTGGGGCAGAGGTTCTGTCTGCTCTGCAGGGGCAGGCCGAGAGGTGGTTGATGCCACGACAGCTTAAGCCAGGAATGGTGGTTTGCGACAATGGCACCAACCTCCTCTCCGCCCTCCGACAGGGACAACTGACCCATGTGCCCTGTGTGGCTCACGTCCTTAACCTGGTGGTGCAGCGGTTCTTGGGCAGGTACCCGGGCTTACAGGATGTCCTGAGGCAGGCCAGGAAAGTCTATGTGCATTTCCGCAGATCTTATAATGCCAGTGCTCGCCTGGCTGAGCTGCAAAAGGAGTTGAACCTGCCCAAGAACCGCCTTATATGTGACATGCCCACCAGGTGGAACTCAACATTGGCCATGCTGCAGCGGCTGCACACGCAGCAGAGGGCCATCAATGAGTACCTGTGCGACTACGGCACCAGGACAGGGTCAGGGGAGCTCGGGTTTTTTTCCCCACGCCAGTGGGGCATGATCAGGGATGCATGCACTGTCCTGGCACCATTTGAGGAGGCCACGAGGATGGTGAGCAGTGACAGTGCATGCATCAGTGACACTGTACCTCTTGTCCACCTGTTGGAACATACGCTGCGTGGAATAATGGACAGGGCACTTGAGGCAGAACAGAGGCAGGAAGAGGAGGACTTCCTTGCCTCTCAAGGCCCCCTTTACCCAGACAGTGTTCCTTTTGTCCCACCCATCGCACAGGAAGAGGAGGAGGAGGAGGAGAATGAGGAGGAGGAGGAGGATTCTGTCAGCATGGAGGTGGAGCCTGGCACTCAGCATCATCAGCAGCAGTCTTTTAGGGATGATTTACAGTCTCAAGAAACCCGTGGACTTGTACGTGGCTGGGAGGAGGTGGCTGCGGATCATGTTGTCCTTAGTGACCCAGAGGACTCCGGACCGAATGCCTCAGCTAACCTACGCTGCATGGCCTCCCTGATCCTGCAAAGTCTGCGGAAGGATCCTCGTATTCTTCGGATTAAGGAGAGGGACCATTACTGGCTGGCCACTCTCCTTGATCCACGGTACAAGGGTAAGGTTGCGGACCTTATCTTACCGTCGCAGAGGGAGCAGAGGATGAGACAACTCCGGGAGGCCTTGCAGAAAGGTCTGTGCAACACGTTCCCAGAGACTGGGAGGTTACAATCTCCTGGTCCTGGACAACGAGTTGCTGAGGCTTCAGTCAGTCAAAGAAGGAGCGGTGGGGAAGGTGGCCGTCTGACCAATGCGTTCAGACAATTCTTTAGTCCACAGCCCCAAGGTATGATTGGTTCCAGCAACCATCGCCAGCGTCTGATATACATGGTGCAGGAATACCTAGGGGCAAAGTCAGACTTGGACACCTTCCCCACCGAAAATCCTCTGGCTTACTGGGTCTTGAGGATGGATCACTGGCCAGAGCTTGCACAGTATGCAATTGAGCTACTGGCCTGTCCTGCATCCAGCGTTCTTTCAGAACGCACATTCAGTGCTGCTGGAGGATTTGTCACGGATCACAGGGTGCGCCTGTCCACCGACTCGGTTGATCGACTGACCTTCATAAAGATGAACCAGTCTTGGATCACCACCAGCTACCAAACACCTGAAGCTGATATAACAGACTAATTTATTTTCAAATGTCACATCCCTTCAAGACTGATGCTGATGCTGAGTGACAGTCCTGTTATGTTGACTGACTATCCTCCTCCTCCTCAGTGATCCGATTGATGATGATAGCTTGGAAGAACATTTTTATTTCTGGGTGCCGCCACCAGTGCCTAAGGCCCAATTTTTCAGCCCCTGTTTAACAGGGGTATGTAATTACAATTTTTTATGCAATGCTTTGCAGCAGGGCTCATTCCTGCACTCCAACTAGAGTATCTGGGAGAGGTTGCAGTGTCGTGGGACCAGCACCAGTGCCTAAGGCCCAATTTTTCAGCCCCTGTTTAACAGGGGCGTGTAATTACAATTTTTGATGCAATACTTTGCAACAGGGCCCATTGCTGTGCTCCAAGTACAGTATCTGTGAGGGGTTGCAGTGTTGTGGCACCAGTGCCTAAGGCCCAATTTTCTGCCCCTGTTCAACAGGGGCATGTAATTACAATTCTTGATCTAATAATTCACAGCAGGGCCCATTCCTGCGCCCACCAAGAGTAACTGTGAGGGCTTACAGTGTTGTGTCAACACCACCACCATCACCACCAAAGGCCCAATTTTTCAGCCCCTGTTCAACAGGGGCATGCAATTACAATTCTTGATCTAATAATTCACAGCAGGGCCCATTCATGCGCCCACCAAGAGTAACTGTGAGGGCTTACAGTGTTGTGTCAACACCACCACCACCAAAGGCCCAATTTTTCAGCCCCTGTTCAACAGGGGCATGCAATTACAATTCTTAATATAATAATTCACAGCAGGGCCCATTCATGTGCCCACCAAGAGTAACTGTGAGGGCTTACAGTGTTGTGGCAACACCAATATGTAAGGGGCAAATTTCAGCAGAGTATATAGGGCAGGCCCCTACTTTCAAACATCCAACTTACAAACGACTCCTACTTGCAAACGGAAGGAGACAACAGGAAGTGAGAGGAAATCTACCCCTAGGAAGGGAAATTCTCTCCTGTAAGAGTTAATATGGGAAAAAGGTGTCTCCTCTCTACTGATGCTTTATCACCAATCCCTGTTTCAATAAAAAAAAAAAAACACTTTTCAAAAACATTTGTCATTGGGACGGAAAGTGAGGTGAACTGTTCTGAACAGGGGCACAGACAGCAAAACAAATGTTACAGGGGTGATAACCCTTCCCTATGTTTTCCAAAAAGCTTAAAAATAGATTTTTTGGCTGGAGCTACACTTAAACAATGTACCTGTTCAAAATTACAAACAGATTCTACATAAGAACAAACCTACAGTCCCTGTCTTGTATGCACCGCCTGTATACGGCTGTTCAGAGTATATAGGGCCTTTTTTATTTTGGCTGTGGGGATCCCCTTAATATCCATACAAGACCCAAAGGGGGTGGGGGGGGGGGTGATGGGGTAGCTATGCCATTTTTCTCAAAGATTTTCATCCATATTACCGGGACCAGACATGACATTAAAGCCGCAAGCAGTTTTAAATGGCTTTTTTTTCCTTTAGAAATTTCATTTTGTGCAGGGACAGTTCTAAACACGGGAAACACATGGCACTTCACAGGCATACTTTAGACACCCCCCAGGTACGATATTTAAAGGAATATTTTACTTTTTTTTTTTCACTTTATGCATTATTAAAATGACTGCTCTCGAAAAACGGCCGTTTTTAAAACTTATTTTTGCATTGATACATGTCCCCTGGTGAAGAACCCGGGTTCCCAAACCCTTTTTAGGACAATAACATGCATAATAGTCGTTATAATTAGCACTTTAGATTTCGAACGTTCGCATCCATTGTATTTAATAGGGTTCTAACGTTTGTGCGAACTTTCGGTCCGTTTGCGGGTTCTGGTGCGAACCGAACTCGGGGGTGTTCGGCTCATCCCTAATAATAACCAAGAAATTACTTCAGGGCGGGACCACTGCTTTTAAGACCTTCCTGCCAAAGGATTGGTCAGAGGCAGATTGTATATCCAACATTAACATGGATAAACTGGACCAAGTGGCACTTTACAGATTTGTTCTGGCGATGCCACCAGAAGAATGATCTTTAGCGTAAGCAAAGCTGTAGAGGTATTTTCCAGGGGTTCAAATGGCTTCTTCGTGAGCACCTTTAGGACTACTGATAAATCCCATCTCGGGAATAACTTACAAGGTGCCAGCCTAATTCTAGCCTTAAAAAATCTAATTATCGGTTCTCTAGATAAGGTTTTCTCTAGAAACACCGACAGCGCTGCCACCTGCGCCATGAGGGTGCTCGCTGCTAGACCTTTCTACATTCCCTCATGAAGAAATTCTAAAACTGAAATTGTACTTTTTAAATTAAAGTTCTTGCTTTTGTAGCATTTCCATACCTTAAAATATATTTCCCTGGTTACCTTCTTTCTGCTTGTTAGAGGGTGTTGATACGTTTTTCTGGTAAACTTTCGAGTTAGCAGGTCTTCCTCAGGAATAAGCAGTCAGATTGAGGTATGTTGGGTTTGGGTAATAGAGAGGTCCCTGCATCATAAGATCCTTCCTGAATGGCAATCTCCAGGGGAGTTTCACTGACAACTTTAGAAGTGTTGAGGACCAAAGAAGAGCGATTAGAATCAGGTCGGTAGATTCTTCTCTGAACTTTGCTATAACCAGTGGGATCAATTGATATGGGATGGGGGCAGTGGCGGCTGGTGAAGTTTTAGGATCGGGGGGCGCCAGACCCCACCTTTCCGTTTTGATCCCTCCCATTTCTCATAAGCCCCACCCCTTATAGTATCAACCCACTCCGTCGCCTGTATTCCACTTGCTTCCACCCATATAGTGTCAGGAGTATACAGCTCAGCATCACAGATAAGGGTATATAGGTCAGCATTACAGATATGGTATATAGATCAGCAGCATCACATATACTGATCTCGCAGCACACTGTCAGCATCCATACACTGCTGGAGGACACGATAACAGCACCCCCCTCCCCCCAGGACGCAGCACACTGGCTCGGGGCTCACAGGACAAACTGACAGCAATTCTTCCCCTTCCCCAGCGGGGATCGAGGCACACTGATAACACCCCCCACCTTGGGGCTCACAGGACACACTAACAGCAATTCCTCCCCCTGATAACATCCCTGCACACTACCTGCAGAACAAGGCTGGCTCCTGGCACATTCTCCCCTTTCTGAATCCTGAAAGCTTTAGGCCTGGCCCCCCCACCCAGCTTGACCACCAACATTCCCCAGGGCCAGCCCACTGGCCATCCCACCGAATGAAATTAACACACTGCCCTACATGTGACATGTGAAAAATACAACCAAGCTTGGTCACACCTGTAAGTGTGAACTGAGTCTGTGAGTAAACACAAAATAACAAACCTCCATAAACAGAAATTATTCATGAAATAATCAGTGTTCATACAATAGTGTCACCATGCAAATAGCTGTGAACACTGCTATGCTCTGTTTATTGAGGATTGTTATTCCATAGATATATAATGTTTAGTTTAACACAGAGTGAAATGAAATGGTCATAAATTACGGTCACATTATCTGGACATACACAGAGTGATTGGGGGATGCTTATGCAGTGATGTGTGCCTGATTGGGGGATGTGTAACAGCTATGGGGAGACTGCAGACTTAGTCGCCCCCCTTCCCCCCACCCCACGCACACACACACTCCCCTGCTCTTTTGACACTACTTGTCGGTATCTAATGTCCTGCAAACAAATCCATCCTATATCCCGACATGAAAGGCCACCTGCTTATCTGTACAAACTTTCCTCAGACCGCAGCTCAGCTCACCTCCCTCTCTGCAGTGTCAGACTCAGCATAGGCGCCCGTGTACCCCTATGGACAGGCCACCACTGGACGGGGGAATGCATAGGACAGAGGGTAATTTTGATTGAGGGTGCACTCGGACATTACCCATTTTCTGTTTAAAAAGTCCACCAATACATTTTGTGTGCCTTTTAATTGATCTGCTGACAGAGAAGCTAAGTTTGTTTCCGCCCAGGTCAGGATTTGATGAGCAGGCTTTGCTCCTCATACTGCCCTTTTTTGACAGGTATTTAACTGCTGTCACGTTGTCTGACAGGATTTGCACGTGCTGGTCTTTAACCACTTAGGGACCACCGCACAACGATATACGTCGACAGAATGGCACGGGCATGCATTATTGGCGTACCTGTACGTCTCTTTAGATTTGCTGCCCAGCTGCCTACTCTGCCTAGTGACACTGTCACTGATGACCGTTCCGTGATTGGGAACGGACATCAGTGACGTGTCACGTGTAGCCACGCCCACTAACAGGAAGAATCACTCCCTAGTACTGACTTAACCGCACAATTGTCAGTTAAAGCGATGCAGTGCCGAATCGCAAAATGGTCCGGGGCTGAAGTGGTTAAAGGAACTGGAAGAAAAAAAAGGCTCAGGTGTATTTCTTTTAGCACAGTGAGGCTGCAATGAGGGCACAGTAAGGCGGCGATGATGTGCCCATCAAATGCAGCCTCACTGTCCTCATCAATGCAGCCTCTGTGCCAGTCTGTGCCCATCATTTCCGCCTTACTGTGCCCATCATTGCCGGCTCACTGTTCCCATCATTGCAGCCCCAGCGTGCCCATCATTGCAGCCTTACAAGCCCATCATTGCAGCCTCACATGCCCATCATTGCCGCCTCACCGCGCCCATTATTGACGCCTCACTGTGCCCATCATTGCCGCCTCACGTGCCCATCATTGTCACCTTACTGTGCCCAGCATTGCAGCCTTACTGTGCCCATCATTGCAGCCTTACTGTGCCCTCATTGCAGCCTTACCGTGCCCATCATTGCCGCCTTACCGTGCCCTCATTGCAGCCTCACCATCATTGCTGCCTTACTTTGCCCATCTTTGCAGCCTCACCGTGCCCATCATCACCGCCTTACTGTGCCCTCATTGCAGCCTCACTGTGCCCTCATTGCAGCCTTACTGTGCCCATCATTGCCGCCTTACCGTGCCCTCATTGCAGCCTTACAGTGCCCATCATTGCAGCCTCACATGCCCATCATTGCAGCCTCACCATGCCCATCATTGCCACCTTACTGTGGCTTTATTGCAGCCTCACCATCATTGCCGCCTTACTGTGCTCATCATTGCAGCCTCCTCCTGCCCATCATTGCTGCCTTACTGTGACCATCATTGCTGCCTTACTGTGCCCTCATTTCAGCCTCAATGTGCCCTCATTGCAGCCTTACTGTGCCCATCATTGCCACCTCACTGTGCCCTCATTGCAGCCTCACTGTGCCCTCATTGTAGCCTCACTGTGCCCTCATTGCAGCCTCACCGTGCCCTCATGGCAGCCTTACTGTGTCCATCATTGTCACCTTACCATGCCCTCATTGCAGCCTTACTGTGCCCATCATTGCTGCCTTACCGTGCCCTCAGTGCAGCCTTACTGTGCCCATCATTGCAGCCTCACCGTGCCTATCATTGCCGCCTTACTGTGCCCATCATTGCCACCTTACTGTGCCCTCATTGCAGCCTCACCATGCCCTCATTGCAGCCTTACTGTGCCCATAATTGCCGCCTTACTGTGCCCATAATTGCCGCCTTACCGTGTCCTTATTGCAGCTTAACCATCGTTGCAGTCTTACTGTACGCATAATTGCAGCCTCACATGCCCATCATTGCAGCCTCACCGTGCCCATCATTGCCGCCTTGCTGTGCCCATCATTGCCGCCTTACCGTGTCCTCATTGCAGCGCCCTCATTGCAGCCTCACCATGCCCTCATTGCAGCCTTACCATGCCCTCATTACAGCCTCACCATTGTTGCAGCCTTATGCCCCATACACACGATCGTTTTTCTTGCCATTTTTTTTCTTGCCGTTTTTCACGTCGTTTTTTTTCATGTTTCCTCTCAAGCCTGTCTTGCGTACACACGATCATTTTAAAAAACGATCAAGCAAAGCACAGTGACGTATACCACGTACGACGGCACTATAAAGGGGAAGTTCCGCTTGAATGGCGCCACCCTTCATGTTAGTAAAGTTTGTTGAGCAACGATTTGCGCTTTTCAGCCTCGTGCTTTTCAGTCCGTTACTGCGTGACGAATGTGCTATCTCCATTACGAACGCTAGTTTTACCAGAACGAGCGCTCCCGTCTCATACTTGATTCTGAGCATGCGCATTTTTTTTCACGTCGTTAAAGCATACACACTATCGTTTTTCACGTCGTTAAAAAAAAGACATGAAAAACGACGTGAAAAAAAAGAGCATGTTCGAAATTTTTAATGGCCGTTTTTCACGTCGTTAAAAATGCTCTGGAGCATACACACGATCATTTTTAATGGCCATTTTTAAAAATTGCATTTTTAACGGCATGAAAAATGATCGTGTGTATGGGGCATTAGTGCCTGGATTACACACAGCAATCAGCAGGCATCTCCTGCTGTGTCACGGAGCTGTGAAATGTTCGGCCGCGCTATGACAAAAGTCCCGCCCTCCTCCTAGACCAGCTTGTGTGATAGACAGAACACTGCATCTATCACACAAGCTGGTCTAGGAGGAGGGCGGGACTTTTGTAATAGCGTGGCCGAACATTTAACACTAGGGTTGAGCGAACCCGAACTGTAAAGTTCGGGTTCGTACCGGACTTTTGGATTTTTGGGTCCTGGACCCGAACCTGAACAATTGACTGTATGTTCGGGTTCGGGTCCGGTGTTCGGCGATGTAATGGCGCATTTCTAAAAGCTACAGGGCAGCCAATAAACTTTCGTTTAACTGGTGTGCCCTTAGAAGCCATCACAGCCATGCCTACTAATGTTTCCTAAATAAGGTCTCTAATCCCATGGGAGGTAACACCATCTCATCTGTGGCTGTGGATAGTGGCCTTAAGAATAAATCTCTGTTTAATCCGCCCAACACTGCAATACACCACCTTGAGGTTTTTAAAGACTGAGGCCTCGTACACACGACCGATTTTCTCGTCCAAAACCGTCAAGAAAAGTGCCGCAAGAGCTTTTTTGTCGAGAAAAACGTTCGTGTGTATGGTTTTACGACGAGAAAATTGCAGAGAATCTCGACGAGAAAATAGAGAACCTGCTCTCTATTTTCTCGTCAGGATTCCAGATTTCCTCGTCGTGTTTCTCGTCTGGCTGTTTTGTGACGAGAAAATGGTTCGTGTGTATGCTTTTATGACTCTTCCAAAAGCGCGCATGCTCACAAGCAACTATGAGACGGGAGCGCATCTTCTGGTAAAACAAGCCTTCGTAATGGAGAGAGCACATTCGTCACGCTCAAAAATATTGCATCGTTTAAATGTTCTGCATTGAAATCTTCGTTAGAATGTTACATTAATCAAAACGAGTGACCTTCTTTTGCTGCTGATATTCACACAGAGTTATGCCTTTTTTTTTAACCTTTTTCATGCTGCTCTTAAGAAGATTTATGTGTATTATATCGTGCAAGTTTTTAGGAATAATTTAAATGGTTATATTTTTCAAAATGATGTTAATTATAATTTCGCAATGTTTTGATAGTGATCTCCCATTTAATTTTGGAATCTATATTAGTTAAATTTCCCACCATGTTTTTTTGCTAATCAGATTTAGTTATTCTTTTGGGGGGTGATATCTGTCCCTTTTATTGTCAGTCAAATGTATCTGCTTACTCCAAAGCTAGATTTTAATTTTTACAAATACACATAGTCAAGTATGAACTTAAACAAAAATCACATTTATTCATGTTTAGAAATAAAATAAAGAGAAGGCAGCGCTGGAGAACCTGCTGCCATTTGTGCATCCCAGGGACCCCAGAGCACACAGCAACCCTGTGTGGACAATAAAATTGGGAGCTTGAGAAGGCCAACATTTCTGAACACAATCTGATGCTGGCCTCCCAGAGGTCAGGAACAGCAGCAGGTGAGATATATGTCCCAAGTGTGTGGTACTACAACAGGCTGCCTTCTGTCCGACCACAATGAAGCAAGGCCATCACTTCCTCTTCTTCCTGGCAACCTTCCCTGCAACCTTCCCTGAAGCCTTCCCTGCAGCCTTCCTTCTTCGTTTGGCTGGAGGCTGGGCCACTGGAGGGGTACTCCTGTCAGGAGGAGGAGGTGGAGATGTAGCAGAAGGGGGTGGGGCAGAAGAAGAAGGTGGAGGTGTAGCAGAAGGGGGTGGGGCAGAAGAAGAAGGTGGAGGTGTAGCAGAAGGGGGTGGGGCAGAAGAAGAAGGTGGAGGTGTAGCAGAAGGGGGTGGGGCAGAAGAAGAAGGTGGAGGTGTAGCAGAAGGGGGTGGGGCAGAAGAAGAAGGTGGAGGTGTAGCAGAAGGGGGTGGGGCAGAAGAAGAAGGTGGAGGTGTAGCAGAAGAGGGTGGGGCAGAAGAAGGTGGAGGTGTAGCAGAAGGGGGTGGGGCAGAAGAAGAAGGTGGAGGTGGAGGTTGAGGTTGGGTCAGTTGTGCCACCTCACATATGGCGGTATTGGGGGTAATTTTCTCCATCACCCCCTTGTTGAGCAAGGTGATGAGCAGGGGCTCGCATAGGAGGCGTTGCTCCATGCTCATCACCTTGAACTTAGCCTCCACTAGGCCGGCAATGGCCTCTTCAGGGGATGTGGGCTCCTGGAGGGTGGCATGGGCCTCACGAATAAGGGCCATTGCTGCCTCACTCGTGCTCCTGTCCCTCCTGCCTCTTTTGTGAAGCCGGATGGGAGGCACCTGGGATCTGGTGCTTCTCCTTTGCCCTGCCACCTCCTGTCTGCCACTGGGCCCTGCCACCTCATGTCTGCCACTGGGCCCTGCCACCTCCTGTCTGCCACTGGGCCCTGCCACCTCCTGGCTGGCACTGGGCCCTGCCACCTCCTGGCTGCCACTGGGCCCTTCCTCCTCCTGCCTGACAGTTTCCAGACCCTCCTCCTGGCTGATTTCATCCTGTGTATGAAAAAGGGACATAGTTTAATATGTTGGTTTAATCTTTGCATCAAACTTTGTAATCCTGATTGAAGCAATTAGAATGTAAATCCATAAATCCTTGCTTTAAATTTACCACTACATCAGATTGACTATTTAGCACCCAATTAAGTGCAGAATAATGTCTACAGATCTTGATTTCACTTGTGGAATCCAAAATATTTTATGTTTGTCATCTTGACATATTTGTCAAACATTAAGTTTATCCCAATACATTTTCATTTAATACTATACCTGGCTCCAGATGGCCAAATCAGGATCATCCAGGATGGCTGCCTCCTCTTGCTCCAGAGAAGGCTCAGGTTGGCTGCAGGGAAGTCTGGGGGGAAGAGTGGAGAGTGATGGCCTTGTCTCAATGTGGTCATCCAGGAAGGACATCCTGTTGTAGTACCACAAAATCGGGACATACACATCACCTGCTGCTGCTCCTGACCTCTGAGAAGCCAGGACCTTAGAGCGTTCAGTCCTGTAGGTACCTCTCAAGCTCCCAATTTTAGTGTCCACTTGTTTTGCTGTGGCTGTGGGCACCTTGGTATGCACAAATGGGAGCAGCTTCTCCAGCGCTGCTTTTCTCACCCCTCTTTTTTTGTGGATGGGGTTTTTCGTCTCCCACAGAGCCGGCAGCTCCCTTACCCGGTCAATAAATTCCGCCAGGAAATCCTTGTCACTTATAAAGACATTCATATTGTATCTGCAAGTTAAATAAATTAGATATAACTAATGTGAGGCAAATAGTCTAACCTCCTTAACATCCTAGTCACCATATATATCCTCCAACATTCTCAAGACAGTATAGGCCAACAATTTGTACAAGTCACAAAATCACATACCTTCGTTCGCACGTCCGTCACTTGAACTCCTCTCTCCGCACACCGAATGTACTATAGTCACATGTGTGTTTGCTATATACACACCACGCATGCGTCAAAATACGAACACGTCGCTCCGCACACGTCGCCCGCCCATGACGTTCTAACTAACATCTTTTCCCCGCCCCTTCTCTTTCGGCGCGCAGACAGATATGGCGGAGTTACAGCAGGTGTCTGATAATTCCGCAACTAACGAGGAGGAGACAAGCCCGGAGACCGAGGAAACGTCACGATCAAGGAGGAGATTCAAGGCATCGAATATGTCTTTGGCGGAGATGGCGGAGATGGTGGACATCTTGCTCAAGGCTGATTATGATGCCAAGCATGGGCCGTATAGCAAACCAAATAGAAGGAAGGCCAAAATCCTCACTAAAATCGTGAAGAGTCTGAAGGCGAATTTTGGGGTGAAACGCTCAAATGAGCAGCTCAGAAAGAGGTGGTCAGACCTCAAACTGAGGGAGCCAGAGAAGTTGAGGAGCATAAAGAGAATGCTCGCTAAAAGTAAGTAAAATGTAGACTTTTCTGCTATTAATCTTTTTCTAAACTGACATGTTGCTCTTTATTTTGGTTTCTCATATTGGACTCCCTTCCAAAATGTAATATTTTGAACTTGGTTGGGCACAGTAATCGTTCGTTACGTTACCGACACTTCGTTCGGCCACTATCCGCGGTTTTGGCTTATTTTAGAGCCACAAAAGTAATTAGACATCTGCCATCTTTGCTCAAATATTGAGGCAAATTTTTTAGTCTAGATGATGTGTTTGTAAAGAGAATGAAATGCAAACTTTTATCAGTGTAAAGGAGAGGACACTCAGCAGCTGCTTCCACATCTGTACTTTGGAGCACTATAGTGTGGGCCACCAGACCCGCCTTTTTTGGGTGTCCCACACAGGTGCATCAGAGAATTTTTGTGGTGCCTCCATGTCAAATAAATTACATCCAAAGGTGAATACTAAACATATTCTTGGTCATAAATAATGCATTCTTCTTTAAATTCCGCCCAAACACACACTTGTACCACACTTCCAAGCAATTTAGCCTGTTTTTATTTTAACATTGAGATTTACAGTGTGATAAATAGACCTTTTGTTTGATTCTCATAGGGGAGAGAAGACTGGGAGGAGGACACTCCAGGGAGCACATGCACCCCACAACTTCCAAGCAACCCCAAACTCCCAAAGACCCACAACCGAAAGATGTGCAGGAAGTTGAGGTGGAGGAACGAGAAGTGCAGGAAGGAGAGGTGGATGACGTTGTGGATCTGGTCACCACAACAGGTCAGTATCTGACACCACAGCTTCAGGTAAGAGATGTAGGCCTGCAGAGTTATAATACCTTTTGTTTTTTGTTTTTAGGGGATATAAATGTTGTGAAGGATAGTACACGGTTCTCTGCTGACAGTGCCCTCCGCCTCATCCAGCAAGTGATGGAATGTAGCACGGAACTGGACCATATTAAACAAAGAATCCATGTGATGGAACAAACATTTAAAGACATTCTCGATGTTTTGGGGAGAATTCAATAAGCCATCCAAACACATTTGTTTTTACATGTTTGTTTTTGCAACTTTTCGATTTTTTTTGACAATCAAACCAGCCAAAAATTGAATCTGCACACAGTGTGTCAACATGTGCTATCTGCCATCAGGGGATATCCATGTACGTCTTTTGTGGGTGCAACCCCTTCCTCGTATCTAAAGTCGGTGAACTGAGGAAGGGGTTGCACCCCCAAAACACGTCCATTGATCACCCCTCATGGCAGATAGCACATGTTGACAATAGGGATCAGGATTGTAAACTTCCTAGATGAAAAAAATACCAAATGTGTGCATATTCAATTTTTGGCTGGGCAAGGGGTGGCAGGACCCCATATTAGGACGGGCACATAGAGACATAGTTTGTGTAAGTGAATGTCTCAGATTGCTCAGAGGTATCCAATGTTGTAATTTTTGGAATGCAACTGTTATTTTTGTATTTTCATAATCAAAAAATTGCCGGGTTGTGGCCAGGCCAACCCAAAAAACCAGAAAAAACGGTGAGAATGTGCACAGAGTAAAATATTTGACCACAAACAACGTGTAGCTTCTTTTTATAATACCCTCTAAGCTTATTTGGTTATTTTGTAAGGTTACATAGTGAAATGGTTGTTATTTACTAAAGTAAAATACACTTGGCACTACAAATGCACAAAGACAAACTAGGAGACAGGAAAGAACAAATAATTAAAGGTTTAAACAAGCTTTTTATTGGGATCCTTAGACATAGGCTGGCATAGGAATTGCCCCCCTACCCGTGAAATACTCCATGTATTTGTCCCGAACCTCACGGGCATTTTGGGAGGGCAAGCCAGGACGGGCAGATTCCAGGCCCGGCAGGGGATTTGCAGGGGAAAGTCCAGCCTCTGGCAAAACTGAGGCCATATAGGAATTTGATTTTTGGCTCAGAAAGTTGTGTAGCACACAGCAGCATAATACGACATAGTTTATTTTGTAGTCCGCCAAGTGTATTGAAGTCATAAAAAGGCGGAACCGGCTGGCCATTATGCCAAAGGCATTTTCGACAACTCTTCGGCCCCTGGCCAGCCGGTAATTGAACACCCTCTTCTCTGGGGTCAGGGTCCTCTGTGGAAATGGCCTCATAAGATGCGGTCCGAGTCCGAAGGCTTCATCAGCCAAGAAAACAAAGGGGAGTCCTTCAATATTCCCTGCATCCGGTGGCAATGCAAGGTCGTCACTCTGGAGACGGAGGGCAAACTCCGTCTGGATGAAGGATCCCCCATCGGACATCCGGCCATTCTTCCCTACATCAACATAGAGGAATTCATACTGTGCTGACACCACCGCCATCAGCACAATGCTATGAAACCCCTTGTAATTGTAGTAGTAGGACCCAGAACGGGGTGGCGGCACGATGCGGACGTGCTTCCCGTCTATGGCACCACCGCAGTTGGGGAAGTCCCACCGCGTGGCAAACTCCGATGCCACAGTCTGCCATTCCTGTGGCGTGGAAGGAAGCTGTGGAGTGAAACAAGATGAAATAATATTAGAATACCAAAGTCATACATTACAAGGAAATTCTATTAAAAAAAATTAGAGGCCAACATCAATCAAATTCTACGTTTATTAAGGTGTTTAAAATAAGTATAATGGAAGGCTCATTTATCATATTCATCACCCCCTCTGATGGACCATTACTAAATTATTTTGGGGCGGGGGGGAGATGTGTTTGGCCACAGGATAGCATTGCAGTGGCAGTGCGTCCAGAGTGGGCGCTGGAGCACTGCCCCCTCTCTCCTGTGCCCATCACTCAGAACAATACATAGGTTCATGCGTTGCATGAACCTATGTATTGTCTATGCCGCCCACTATTCAGGTGGATGGCCTCTTGTAAAGTGACCGACATATGAATAATTGCGGCATTTAGGGGGTTCAAATTGCATAGCAGAAACAGGTAGTAAAATAGTCTTGCACATTACAACCTGAGGGATGTAATTGGCTTCCTAAAAGTAAAATAGGGGACGCAGGGGGGGGGGGGGCATTCCTTGGGGAAACACTGGCAGGCTGCTCTGCCAATCATGTTCACCAAGTCTGTTTAATGGTAACATGATTGGCTGATGCAACATCAAGGGAAGGAGAAGACATCAAGGACAGAAGAAGGATGGCGCTGACCACAAGAAGGTAAGTGCAGGGCTGGGGGGAAACTGGCTGCATTAGAGGGGACTAAATGGCTGCATTGGAGTGAACAAAATGGCTGCATTAGAGGGGACAACTGGGGGTGTAAAATAGGCACCAGAGCAAAAAAGGAGGAAGTTTATTTCCTAAATTGGTGTTTGAACCCCCAAACATTTGGAGCAACAGGCGCCCCTGCTGGAAAAGTTAGTGAAGGAAAATATTTATGGAGGAGAAAAAAGGGGCAATCTAAAGCTTCCAGCATGCATGGGGACAAAGGGGATCATTCTCAGCATATTACAATCATGGTAATTAGGGAAGGATGAAAGAAATACAATACATTAGCATACATGTAATACATAAAATGTGATGTTAAGGGAGAAAACTTACCCTAATATAGTCCTCCTGCAGGACTTGTATAATGGCAGAACAGGTGTCTGGGATTATGAGGCCCAGAGCCTGGGGGGAGATGCCTGTGGTGAACTTCAAGTCCTGAAGACTTCTCCCTGTCGCCAGGTACCGTAAGGTGGCGATGAGCCTCTGCTCAGCACTGATGGCTTCCCGCATAACGGTGTCCTTCCTGGTAATATAGGGGGACACCAAAGCCAACAGTTCCTGAAAAACGGGGTCAGACATCCTCAGAAAATTCCTGTAGTCCTCAGGATTATTCTCGACGATCTCCCGCAGCAGAGGCATATGGCAGAATTGGTCCCGCTGGAGCAACCAATTCTTGGTCCATGAAGTCCTCCTCACACCATTCATGGACTGGTCTTGGTTCAAAACAAGCAGACCAACACCAAGCACACGCACAGCACGAACTCGACGACGAGAACATCCAGGCGACATGGCTAAGAAACGGTCGTCTTATCAGAACGTACAGAACAGAACGCACTTTAGAACAGCAAGGCCTATGAATAACGAACTGACAATCAGAAACGAACAGGCAAGAACGCACTGTAAAACAGATACGACCTGTCTAGACGCCCTGAAAGTCAAGATACGAACCCACAAGCACAAACTGAACCGCAGAAAACGATCTGAAAAGTACGAAGACTGAAAAGCGCGAATCGTCTCTTCCCAAACTTTTACTTCACACGCGATAACACGAGATCAGCAAAAGCAGCCCAAGGGGTGGCGCCAAGAAAAAGGATCTTCCCCTTTATAGTGCCATCATACGTGCTGGACGTGAGCGCGGAGAACAACGAGGAAATTGGGAAATGTCAGTGTGTACACATAGAAAGCTTGACGAGAAAATCGACAAGCTTAACAAAAATCTCGTCGAAAAAAACTACGTGTTTTTTACGACGAGAAAATCGGTCGTGTGTACGAGGCTTGAGTGTTAAGAGATATGGAGAAGATAATACCTAAGAAAGGGGTGAACCCTAGGTTTATATATGAAGGTATAAAAATGCTGGAAACAAGAAATTACGTAATAGTCAGACCAGCTGACAAGGGAGGGGGTGTAGTGGTTCTGTCCAAAGAGTTCTACACCAATCAACTGACGGAAATGTTATCAGATACTGAAACATATCAGAAATTGGAGGTTGACCCTACATCCCAATTTAAACAGCAACTTGAGGCTTTGGTTGATTATGGATACAAGAAGCATGTACTCTCCATGAAAGAAAAAAGGTATTTGGCAGTATACGAATTCCGACCATATACACACTCCCCAAAATACATAAGGATCCCCTTAATCCATCTGCAAGACCTATTGTGAACGGTATCGGGTCTGTAACATCTAGACTGGGCCAGTATTTGGACCAGTTTTTGCAGAAGAGTGTAAGAGCGACTAAAGCGTATCTGAGAGATACTAAGGATTTGTTACAAGCCCTTCAAGACGTCAAATTGGCAGATCGAGGAGAAGTGTTTTTGGTGACTTCAGATGTAACATTGTTGTACACTGTGATACAACACGACGATGCACTACTGGCCCTCAATTGGACTCTAAGCCAGAGAGAAGATCTACCTTTTAAGGGATTCTTTAGATTTCTGTTTATCACACAATTATTTTTGGTTTAATAATTGTTTTTACACACAGAAAAAAGGCGTGGCGATGGGCGCTAAATTTGCGCCAAGCATCACCAACCTTTTTATGGGGGAGTGGGAGGATAAATATGTTTTTGCTGATAGAAGGGTTGAATTATTGTTTTATTGGAGTTTTATTGATGACGTGATGTTTTTATGGGAAGGATCTGAAGTATCTTTGGGTGTTTTTCTAACTTACCTCAATGAGAACACTAACAACATCAAACTTACGAGCCAGTGGAGCCGGGAACGAATAGACTTCCTAGACGCGAGTATATATAGAAAAGGTGATATTTTAGAGACGCAAGTCTATTTTAAACCAACAGATAGAAATAGTTTCTTACCAGTACAGAGTGGTCACCACCTGGCATGGCTGAAAAATATCCCTAAGGGGCAGCTGATACGTGTTAAAAGGAATTGTTCTACTGTTGAAAGTTATGAATCCCAGTCAAAAGACCATTTTAAGGAAAAGGGATACAATTCCCAGCAGCTGGACAAAATCTATGAAGAGATCAAATCGATCCCACGAGAAGAAGTCTTGAAAGATGTGGCTAGAACTGGTCCTACCGGAAACCATGAGTGGGGCTTTATCTCCTCATTTCATGCCCAGTATAAAGAAGTGGGAACTGTACTCAGGACTCATTGGCATGTGTTGTGCCTTGATAAAACCCTCAAACCGGTGCTTCCGACAGCTCCGAAATTCATATACCTGAAGGCACCAAGTGTAGGAGATAAAGTGGTGAAGAAGGTACTTGACCCGCCAGCTAGGTTATTGTCCTTTTGGGATAAAAAGGGATTCTATTCTTGTCGGAAATGTAAAGCTTGCAGATCAGTATCAGAACTAGTGAGAGGAATGGACAGTTTTATATCCACTGCGAATAAAAAGGAATTCCCAATCAAAGAATTTATAACGTGCAATATCACACACGTGGTGTATGTCCTACTATGCCCTTGTGGATTGATGTATGTAGGCCGAACTAAGAGATGTCTTAAAGTGAGAATAGGTGTACATATCAAAAACATTAGATTGGGCTTTAAGGACCACAATGTTTCTCTTCACTTTAAACTACACCACAACTAGGGATGAGCTTCGTGTTCGAGTCGAACATACGTTCGACTCGAACATTGGCTGTTCGATCGTTCGACGAAGATCGAACGATTTGGGCCGTTCGCGCCAAATTCGAGTGACGCGAACGGCCCACAATGCACTACGCCATCGCAGTGTCATCCAGGCGCTGTGATTGGCCAAGCATGCACTGTGACCCCGCATGCTTGGCCAATCACAGCGCCGGCAGCGAGGAGAGCAATGATTGGCCACAGGCAGGATGCCTGTGGCCAATTATTGCTGAGGGTGTTTAGTACACGCCCCACACTATAAAAGGCCGCCAGCACGGCGGCCTAGTGTAGTGTGTTCCGGAGCAGGGATAGAGTAGCATAGGCAGGGACAGTGACTGTTATTTCTTTCTTGCTTAACCTGGATTCCTTTAGTTTAGGGAAAGAGAAGGATAGGTAGGGAGAGTGTCAGTGTGTTTTGTGCTTCTGCTATAGTGTGCTTAAAAAAAACATTTATTCTAGGGACAGAAAACTCTAGGTAGGGACAGTGTCAGTTTCTTTCACTCTGCAAGTCCTTGTTTCCAGGGACCTGTAAGGACAGTGAGTTAATTGTCCTTGTGCTATATTGTGCTTAAAAAAAACATTTATTCTAGGGACAGAAAACTCTAGGTAGGGACAGTGTCAGTTTCTTTCACTCTGCAAGTCCTTGTTTCCAGGGACCTGTAAGGACAGTGAGTTAATTGTCCTTGTGCTATATTGTGATTAAAAAAAACATTTATTCTAGGGACAGAAAACTCTAGGTAGGGACAGTGTCAGTTTCTTTCACTCTGCAAGTCCTTGTTTCCAGGGACCTGTAAGGACAGTGAGTTAATTTTCCTTGTGCTATATTGTGATTAAAAAAAACATTTTTTCTAGGGACAGAAAACTGTAGGTAGGGAGAGTGTTTTTTTTCTTTCACTCTGCAAGTCCTTGTTTCCAGGGACCTGTAAGGACAGTGAGTTAATTGTCCTTGTGCTATATTGTGCTTAAAAAAAACATTTATTCTAGGGACAGAAAACTCTAGGTAGGGACAGTGTCAGTTTCTTTCACTCTGCAAGTCCTTGTTTCCAGGGACCTGTAAGGACAGTGAGTTAATTGTCCTTGTGCTATATTGTGATTAAAAAAAACATTTATTCTAGGGACAGAAAACTCTAGGTAGGGACAGTGTCAGTTTCTTTCACTCTGCAAGTCCTTGTTTCCAGGGACCTGTAAGGACAGTGAGTTAATTTTCCTTGTGCTATATTGTGATTAAAAAAAACATTTTTTCTAGGGACAGAAAACTGTAGGTAGGGAGAGTGTTTTTTTTCTTTCACTCTGCAAGTCCTTGTTTCCAGGGACCTGTAAGGACAGTGAGTTAATTGTCCTTGTGCTATATTGTGCTTAAAAAAAACATTTATTCTAGGGACAGAAAACTCTAGGTAGGGACAGTGTCAGTTTCTTTCACTCTGCAAGTCCTTGTTTCCAGGGACCTGTAAGGACAGTGAGTTAATTGTCCTTGTGCTATATTGTGATTAAAAAAAACATTTATTCTAGGGACAGAAAACTCTAGGTAGGGACAGTGTCAGTTTCTTTCACTCTGCAAGTCCTTGTTTCCAGGGACCTGTAAGGACAGTGAGTTAATTTTCCTTGTGCTATATTGTGATTAAAAAAAAAATTTTTTCTAGGGACAGAAAACTGTAGGTAGGGAGAGTGTTTTTTTTCTTTCACTCTGCAAGTCCTTGTTTCCAGGGACCTGTAAGGACAGTGAGTTAATTGTCCTTGTGCTATATTGTGCTTAAAAAAAACATTTATTCTAGGGACAGAAAACTCTAGGTAGGGACAGTGTCAGTTTCTTTCACTCTGCAAGTCCTTGTTTCCAGGGACCTGTAAGGACAGTGAGTTAATTTTCCTTGTGCTATATTGTGATTAAAAAAAACATTTATTCTAGGGACAGAAAACTCTAGGTAGGGACAGTGTCAGTTTCTTTCACTCTGCAAGTCCTTGTTTCCAGGGACCTGTAAGGACAGTGAGTTAATTTTCCTTGTGCTATATTGTGATTAAAAAAAACATTTATTCTAGGGACAGAAAACTCTAGGTAGGGACAGTGTCAGTTTCTTTCACTCTGCAAGTCCTTGTTTCCAGGGACCTGTAAGGACAGTGAGTTAATTTTCCTTGTGCTATATTGTGATTAAAAAAAACATTTATTCTAGGGACAGAAAACTCTAGGTAGGGACAGTGTCAGTTTCTTTCACTCTGCAAGTCCTTGTTTCCAGGGACCTGTAAGGACAGTGAGTTAATTTTCCTTGTGCTATATTGTGATTAAAAAAAACATTTTTTCTAGGGACAGAAAACTGTAGGTAGGGAGAGTGTTTTTTTTCTTTCACTCTGCAAGTCCTTGTTTCCAGGGACCTGTAAGGACAGTGAGTTAATTGTCCTTGCGCTATATTGTGCTTAAAAAAAACATTTTTTCTAGGGACAGAAAACTGTAGGTAGGGAGAGTGTTTTTTTTTTTTCACTCTGCAAGTCCTTGTTTCCAGGGACCTGTAAGGACAGTGAGTTAATTGTCCTTGTGCTATATTGTGCTTAAAAAAAACATTTATTCTAGGGACAGAAAACTCTAGGTAGGGAGAGTGTTTTTTTTTTTTCACTCTGCAAGTCCTTGTTTCCAGGGACCTGTAAGGACAGTGAGTTAATTGTCCTTGTGCTATATTGTGCTTAAAAAAAACATTTATTCTAGGGACAGAAAACTCTAGGTAGGGACAGTGTCAGTTTCTTTCACTCTGCAAGTCCTTGTTTCCAGGGACCTGGAGAGACATTGAGTGAATTGTCCTTGTGCTATATTGTGATTAAAAAAAACATTTATTCTAGGGACAGAAAACTCTAGGTAGGGACAGTGTCAGTTTCTTTCACTGTGAAAGTCCTTGTTTCAAGGGACAGAGAAGGACACCTGAAGGTAGCCCTTATTGCTTTTTTCCCATCTCCCTGCAGGCCATCTATTAGAATGTCTGGAAGGCAAACAAGGAGAGGCAGACAGTCAGGAGGCAATAAAAGAGGGCAAGCAGGCTCTGTGTCTGGGGGCAACAGTGCTGGTCGTGGACGCGGTGCATTGTCATCAGCACATGGCCATGGGACACGCTTGTCCTTCTTTTCGGCAGCTGGACATGTTGAGCCACATCATGCCGAAGACTTGGTAGAGTGGATGACCAAGCCCTCCTCCTCCTCCTCATCCTCTCTCACCCAGGCTCAGGGTACTGGAAAAGCAGCTGCCAAAGCGTCGTCTTCCCTGGTATCAATGTCAGACAAATCATCAGTCACTCCTTCCCTAGACCCACCATGTCCTCCTCCTGAGGAGTCCCCCGAACTGTTTCAGCACAGTGTTGGGTACATGCTCCAGGAGGATGCCCAGCGTTTCGAAGGGTCTGATGATGAAACCCAGCTAGAGGAAGGCAGTAGCGTGAGAGCAGACAGAGGGGATGCTCAAGAAGGACACCAATCTGGCAGTCATGTTCCAGCAGCTGCAGCATACTGCCAGATTGGCTCCAGTGATGAGGAGGGAGGGGATGATGAGGTCAATGACTCCACGTGGGTGCCTAATAGGAGAGAGGAGGAGGAGGAGGATGAGGAGGAGGCACATCTCCAACGAGGCAGGATGCCCTTTGGTGGCCAGCGTAAGGGCAGTACACCGACGGAATCACACCGCAGAGCTCCGCCTGTGCAGGGCGCTGCCTCTGCCCGTCATTCAAAAAGTTCTTTGGTGTGGGCCTTTTTTGAGGCTAGTGCATCAGATCGCACAGCTGCTGTTTGCAACATATGTCTCAAGCGTATATCGCGTGGCCAAAACATCAGCCGCTTGGGTACCACATGCCTGACCAGACATATGTTGACCTGCCATGCAGCTCGTTGGCAAGCCTACCTCAAAGACCCACACCAAAGAACAAAGCGGACCTCTCCTTGCACCGCATCAGCTGGGATCTCCAACCCCACTATAACTTCAGTCCTCTCTGAAACATGCACTGAGAGGAATGAAGGTGTAGAATTAGGTGTGTCACAGCCAAGTACTTGCGCCCACTCTGCTAGCAGTACACCGACGTCCGATTCTAGCAGGCAAATTTCCCTGCCCCAGCTGCTGGACCGTCGAAAGAAGTTCACTCCCAGCCATCCACATGCCCAGCGGTTGAATGCTAGCTTGGCTAAATTGCTAGCGCTTCAACTGCTGCCTTTTCAGTTGGTAGACTCGGCCCCCTTCCGTGAGTTTGTGCAATGTGCGGTTCCTCAGTGGCAGGTTCCCAAACGCCACTTTTTCTCACGGAAGGCTATTCCGGCTCTCTACCGGCATGTGGAAGGCAATGTCTTGGCCTCGCTGGACAGGGCGGTCAGCGGTAAGGTGCATATTACCGCTGACTCATGGTCCAGCAGGCATGGACAGGGACGTTACCTTTCTTTCACGGCCCATTGGGTCACTCTTTTGGCAGCTGGGAAGGATTCAGGACAAGGTGCAGTAGTGTTGGAGGTTGTCCCACCGCCACGCCTCCAAAATGCTACTACTGGTTGTGACACACCTCTCTCCTCCACCCCCTCCTCTTCTTCTTCCTCCATGGCCTCTTCCTGTGGTTTGTCCTATGAACCAGCGGTGCTCCGTAGCCGTTCACGGGGCTACGCAAGTACGCAGGCAAAAAGATGCCATGCCGTGCTTGCGCTGGTGTGTTTGGGGGACAGAAGCCACACTGGGGCAGAGGTCCTGTCTGCTCTGCAGGGCCAGGCCGAGAGGTGGTTGACGCCACGCCAGCTTAAGCCAGGAATGGTGGTTTGCGACAATGGCACCAACCTCCTCTCCGCCCTCCGACAGGGACAACTGACCCATGTGCCCTGTGTGGCTCACGTCCTTAACCTGGTGGTGCAGCGCTTCTTGGGCAGGTACCCGGGCTTACAGGATGTCCTGAGGCAGGCCAGGAAAGTCTGTGTGCATTTCCGCAGATCTTATAATGCCAGTGCTCGCCTGGCTGAGCTGCAAAAGGAGTTGAACCTGCCCAAGAACCGCCTTATATGTGACATGCCCACCAGGTGGAACTCAACGTTGGCCATGCTGCAGCGGCTGCACACGCAGCAGAGGGCCATCAATGAGTACCTGTGCGACTACGGCACCAGGACAGGGTCAGGGGAGCTTGGTTTTTTTTCTCCACGCCAGTGGGGCATGATCAGGGATGCATGCACTGTCCTGGCACCATTTGAGGAGGCCACGAGGATGGTGAGCAGTGACAGTGCATGCATCAGTGACACTGTACCTCTTGTCCACCTGTTGGAGCACACGCTGCGTGGAATAATGGACAGGGCACTTGAGGCAGAACAGAGGCAGGAAGAGGAGGACTTCCTTGCCTCTCAAGGCCCCCTTTACCCAGACAGTGTTCCTTCTGTCCCACCCATCGCACAGGAAGAGGAGGAGGAGGAGGAGGAGGAGGAGGAGGAGGAGGAGGATTGTGTCAGCATGGAGGTGGAGGCTGGCACTCAGCATCATCAGCAGCAGTCTTTTAGGGATGATTTACAGTCCCAAGAAACCAGTGGACTTGTACGTGGCTGGGAGGAGGTGGCTGCGGATCATGTCGTCCTTAGTGACCCAGAGGACTCCGGAGCGAATGCCTCAGCAAACCTACGCTGCATGGCCTCCCTGATCCTGCAAAGTCTGCGGAAGGATCCTCGTATTCTTCGGATCAAGGAGAGGGACCATTACTGGCTGGCCACTCTCCTTGATCCACGGTACAAGGGTAAGGTTGCGGACCTTATGTTACCGTCGCAGAGGGAGCAGAGGATGAGACAACTCCGGGAGGCCTTGCAGAAAGGTCTGTGCAACGCGTTCCCAGAGACTGGGAGGTTGCAAACTCCTGGTCCTGGACAACGAGTTGCTGAGGCTTCGGCCAGTCAAAGAAGGAGCGGTGGGGAAGGTGGCCGTCTGACCGATGCGTTCAGACAATTCTTTAGTCCGCAGCCCCAAAGTATGATCGGTTCCAGCAACCATCGCCAGCGTCTGATAAACATGGTGCAGGAATATCTAGGGGCAAGGTCAGACTTGGACACCTTCCCCACCGAAAATCCTCTGGCTTACTGGGTCTTGAGGATGGATCACTGGCCAGAGCTTGCACAGTATGCAATTGAGCTACTGGCCTGTCCTGCATCCAGCGTTCTTTCGGAACGCACATTCAGTGCTGCTGGAGGATTTGTCACGGATCACAGGGTGCGCCTGTCCACCGACTCGGTTGATCGACTGACTTTCATCAAGATGAACCAGTCTTGGATCACCACCAGCTACCACACACCTGATGCTGATATAACAGACTAATTGATTTTAAAATGTCACATCCCTTCAAGACTGATGCTGATGCTGAGTGCCTGTGCTGTTATGTTGACTGGCTATCCTCCTCCTCCGAGTCCTCAATGATACGATTGATGATGATAGCTTGGAAGATCATTTTTGTTTATGGGTGCCGCCACCAGTGCCTAACGCCCAATTTTTCAGCCCCTGTTTAACAGGGGCGTGTAATTACAATTTTTGAAGCAATACTTTGCAACAGGGCTCATTGCTGTGCTCCAAGTACAGTATCTGTGAGGAGTTGCAGTGTTGTGCCACCAGTGCCTAAGGCCCAATTTTTCAGCCCCTGTTTAACAGGGGCGTGTCATTACAATTTTTGAAGCAATACTTTGCAACAGGGCTCATTGCTGTGCTCCAAGTACAGTATCTGTGAAGGGTTGCAGTGTTGTGCCACCAGTGCCTAAGGCCCAATTTTTCAGCCCCTGTTCAACAGGGGCATGTAATTACAATTCTTGATCTAATAATTCACAGCAGGGCCCATTGCTGCACCCACCAAGAGTAACTGTCAGGGCTTACAGTGTTGTGGCACCAGCACCACCATCAAAGGCCCAATTTTTACTACCACTGTTCAACAATTATATGTAATTAAAATTCCTGATATAATAGTTGACAGCAGGGCGTTCCAGCACCAACCAAGAGTAACTGTGAGTGCTTACAGTGTTGTGCCAACACCAACAACTAAGGGGCCTATTTCTGCAGAGTATATACGGCAGGTCCCTACTTTCAAACATCCAACTTACAAACGACTCCTACTTGCAAACGCAAGAAGACAACAGGAAGTGAGAGGAAATCTACCACTAGGAAGGAAAATTCTCTCCTGTAAGAATAAATATGGGAGAAAGGTGTCTCCTCTGTACTGATGCTTTATCAGCAATCCTTGTTTCAAGAAAAACACCACATTTCAAAAACAGTTGTCATTAGGACGGAAAGTGAGGTGAAATGTTCTGAACAGGGGCACAGACAGCAAAACAAATGTTACAGGGGTGATAACCCTTACCTATGTTTTCCAAAAAGTTTAAAAATAGATTTTTGGTCTGGAGCTACACTTCAACAATGTACCTGTTCAAAATTACAAACAGATTCTACATAAGAACAAACCTACAGTCCCTGTCTTGTATGCACCGCCTGTATACGGCTGTTCAGAGTATATAGGGCCTTTTTTATTTTATGTGCGGGGTTCCCCTTAATATCCATACAAGACCCAAAGGGGCTGGTAATGGGCTGGGGTAGGGGGGGGGTCATGGGGTAGCTATGCCATTTTTCTTAAAGATTTTCATCCATATTACCGGGACCAGACATTACATTAAAGCCGCAAGCAGTTTTAAATGGCTTTTTTTTCCTTTAGAAGTGTCATTTTGTGCAGGGACAGTTCTAAACACGGGAAACACGTGGCACTTCACAGGCATACTTTAGACACCCCCCAGGTACGATATTTAAAGGAATATTTGACTTTTTTTTTTTCACTTTATGCATCATTAAAATGACTGCTCCCGGAAAACGACCGTTTTTAAAACTTATTTTTGCATTGATACATGTCCCCTGGTGCAGAACCCGGGTTCCCAAACCCTTTTTAGGACAATAACATGCATAATAGTTTTTATAATTAGCACTTTAGAATTCGAACGTTCGCATCCATTGTATTTAATAGGGTTCTAATGTTCGTTCGAACTTTCGGTCCGTTCGCGGGTTCTGGTGCGAACCGAACCCGGGGGTGTTCGGCTCATCACTAACCACAACCAGGACCCCAGTGGGTTGAAATTTTAGGGGATTGATCATATTAAACCATTGTGGAGAGGCAGTAATATGGTCAGGGAGCTATCAAAGCGAGAAACTCTGTGGATATATTTATTAGATACACTCACCCCAAAAGGGTTAAACGTAGAACTCAATATTAATTGCTTTATAAGCGACTATTAATACGATTTATATCTGGATGTTCTAGTATGTGATAGCTTATGAACAATTAACAATATAGATCCTTCTATACGTACAGATATTGTTAATGTAATTTAATTGGTTCCCTCTATATATATGATATTATGTGATATTGTATTCTTATAAATACCTAATATATATTTAAGACCTTCTAAACATTTTAATTATTTAAATCATTTTAATATTTTTTATTAATATTTAAGTGTGCGCTCATATTCATTTATCTAGACCTACTCAATATCTGTTGATATTGAAGAAAAGATTTGAGCCTAAGGCCTCGTACACACGGCCGAGATTCTCGTTGAAAAAAACATGTCGTTTTTTTCGACGAGATTCTTGGACAAGAAACTTGTCCCGGCCGAGTGTACACACGCTCGTTTCAAAGAACCCGCGGTTCTTTGAATGGAGCGTACACGGTGACGTCATCGACTACGACGAGCATGCGCTCGTCACATTCGATGCCGTCGCCGCCATCTTGGTATACCCTACGTATGCCTAGGAAGCTACCGCGCATGCGTCGAATTCATTTCGAACATGCGCGGGCTTCCGGGAGGACAGGTAAGTGTACACACACTCACTTTTCTCGTCGAGAAACATGCCGAGGAGAATCTCGACGAGAAAATAGAGAGCAGGTTCTCTATTTTCTCGTCGAGGTTTCTTGTCGGTTTTCTCGACGAGAAACCCGATAGCAGCGTACACACGACAGATCTACTCGGCAAGAGCTCTCTGCCAGCAAGTTTCTTGCTGGTTCTTGCCGAGAAAATCGGTCGTGTGTACGAGGCCTGAACCTCCTTCGTTTTGAGTATCTTTTGTTGTCCATTTGAGGTATAGCCTATTTTAAGTGTAATTATAATTATGACATTTATAGTTTTTGCATATATTTTAATTATGTCTTTATCTATGTTGTGGCACCTTTGATGAGTCTAATATAGATAATTGATGTATATTTACCAACCATTATGTCTGTATTAGATCTTATGGACTGTACAAGTGAATACTGTTATGGGATTGGTTAAGGTGTGTGGTGAGCAATTATCACCCCACTAATGATTATATGCACAATAAGTACGAATTAAATAGCGGCACTCAGTTCCAGCATGACCCCAGTGAGATGAAGTCCTGCTAACCCTGGGGAATCCCGGTGGTGTTGTCAGACGCATGAGGGGTTAATATGCAGGCTGATTGTGTTGGCTATATTATCTACATTGCCGTGCTGTGAGGCCGTGCCCTCAGAGGAAGTCGTAAGGACGAAGCATCAGGGCATGACCTCACGGCAGTAGGAAGTGACGCTGTGCGTTCCACTGTGCGCTCCAGTGTAAGGAAGTGGGAAGCGTTTAGTCTGCGGTGGACGGGACTTACGCTTATATCCATTACCACACAAAGAGCCTGGGAACGGCGCAGTTTTTTTAATGTTACGGATCTTTTGCTGCCCTAAAGCTGTGTACCGGATTTTATGTTAATTTTAAGTTTTGTTTAATAAATCGTTAAACGGGATTACACCATCTCCAGTCTTTCTCCCTTTTGAATTTGAGACCACCAGGATAAGTGCCAGTGGATCGATTACATTCTGGAGGAGGAGGAGGAAGATCAGAGGATCCAGTGTGACAGTGCCTGTTAAACTCAACCTTCCGGTGAGTAGAAACCCCTAAGGGGAGTGTGATACACAGGAAAATTTGAAGGTGGTGTGTATAAGGTGGGAGCTGGCGTCAGTGGAAACTACACCTGAATTTAGGAGTACCCCTCAGCACTAGATTTAATCATTCTCGATATTTGTTTGAACTGTATATGGCTGTTCTATTATGGACTAACATAAGATAGAGTGGATACGCCGGCGCTGATTGACACTAAGCGCTGCTATAGTAATTAACAAGTTTCTTGTTGTGGGCTTACTATATATTTTTGATTTTAGGACTGTGCATTTTTATGCCATTAAGCGGCTGCTGATTTTAATATTTAATATTGAATTTACAAATGACAAGTGGTAACATTTGGCTGTTTGATTAATCTGTGATTTAAATCCGTATAGACCTTAGCGCCAAGATAGTGAGAGAAGGCCGTGAACTTCACTATTTTCTGTATACCCTACTAATGGCATGGCTGTGATTGGCCAGTGCAGCATGTGACCCAGCCTCTATATAAGCTAGAGGCACACAGCACAGCACGTCACTCTGCTTTAGACAGTATAGGGAAAGGATCCTGGCTGCTGTTGCTGTGAGGGAGAGAATGAAATGATAGGAGGTAGTCCTGATTCTGCAATCTACTGAGAGAAAAGATAGAGACAGTGTAGGGCAAGGTTCCTGTTGCTGCTTTCAGGGAGAGAGATTTATCTAGGAGTCCAGATTCAGAGATCTAATAACTCAGTGATCTGCATAGATTTACCTGGTTGGGTTGCAGTGCACAGTCTTTTTACACTGCCATGAGCCCAGTGCCAGAGAAAATCTAACTTTTATCTGCAAGCTCAGTGCACCAGCACTGCATATGTTACGTTGAGATACACCCTGTACATACTGTGGGTGTATTCTGCTCTTCCAAAAACACCCATTTAGGGCAAAAAAAAATTTGCAGTGTTTTTGTGAGATAAACCATTTATATATTTTTCTTCTATTTTTTAGGACAAAAACATTTTTTTTAATAGCATTTTCTGCAGTTCTGTAGGTGTGAGATACACAGTTTACATACTGTGGGTGTATTCTGCTCTTCCAAAAACACCCATTTAGGGCCACAAAAATATTTTGCAGTGTTTTCTGCATATCTGGATGTGTGTGAGATAAACAAATGTATATATTTTTCTTCTATTGTGCTATTCTAAAAAAAATATTTTAGGACGAAAACATTTTTTTTGAATAGCATTTTCTGCAGTTCTGTAGGTGTGAGATACAGTTTACATACTGTGGGTGTATTCTGCTCTTCCAAAAACACCCATTTAGGGCCACAAAAAATATTTTGCAGTGTTTTCTGCATATCTGGTGGTGTGTGAGATAAACAATGTATATATTTTTCTTCTATTGTGCTATTCTAAAAAAAATATTTTAGGACAAAAACATTTTTTTTTTAATAGTATTTTCTGCAGGTGTGAGATACACTGTTTACATACTGTGGGTGTATTCTGCTCTTCCAAAAACACCCATTTAGGGCAAGATCCTAAATTTGGAAAATATGAGGAGAACGTCAAAGGGACGTGGCCCCGGTCGTGGTGCTGCTGGTGGAGCTCCTGTTGCAGGGAGAGGACGTGGTCGATCTGTGCCAGCTACACGCACAAGTGAAACACCTTCCCCAGGTGCGAGTAGGCGACAGATCCTGCAGCGGTATTTGGTCTTGCCTAATGAGGCTGTACGACTGTTGAGGCCAGGACAAGTACATGCGATAGTAGATTGGGTTGCTGACAGTGCCTCCGGTTCCTTCACATTGTCTCCCACCCAGTCTCCTGATGAAAGATCAGAGTTGGCACTTGCAGCCGATGTCCATCAGTCTTTCATCTCACCCCCTTGCAAATCAGCCAAGCAGTCTGAGCCCCAAATCATGCAGCAGTCTCTTCTGCTTTTCGATGACTCTGTTAGCAGGGTTTCCCAGGGCCATCCACCTAGCCCTGCCCCAGAAGTGGAAGAGATTGAGTGCACCGATGCCCAACCACTTATGTTTCATGAAGAGTACATGGGAGGACCATCGCAGCACGTCTCGGATGATGACGAAACACAGGTGCCAACTGCTGCTGCTTTCGCAATTGTGCAGACCGACAAGGAGGACAGGGGTGAAGACTGGGTGGAAGATGATGTGGAGGACGATGAGGCCCTCAACCCCACATGGAATCAACATTATGCAGGTGACCAGTGTAGTTTGGAGGAAGAGGCGGTGGTCGCACAGAGCCACCAGCACAGCAGAAGAGGGAGCAGGGTGCAAAAGCGTAGCGTCCGTCCCCTAGACAGTACGTCTGCTACTGCCCAACGCAGCAAGGGCCCGAGCACACCAAAGCCAGGTCCAAGGAGTTCCCTAGCTTGGCAGTTCTTCAGACAATGTGCTGATGACAAGACACGAGTGGTTTGCACGCTGTGCAATCAGAGCCTGAAGCGAGGCATAAACGTTCTCAACCTGAGCCCAACCTGCATGACCAGGCATCTAAGTGCAAAGCACGAGCAGCAGTGGAGTAGACACCTCAAAAACCAAGAAAGGTCTCTGGCTCCTCCTGCTTCCTCTTCTGCTGCAGTCTCGGCCTCTTCATCCACCTCTGTAGTGACAGTAGCACCTGCCAACCCGCAAACAGAGCATCTGCCAGCAACACTACCACCTGGGTCACCAACCATCTCCACAATGTCCTATGGAAGCGTTCATCTCTCTATCTCCCAAACACTGAGCGGAAGAGTAAGTACCCCCCTAGCCACCCGCGATCCCTGGCCCTGAATGCCAGCATTTCAAAATTCCTCGCCTTTGAAATGCTGTCATTCCATCTGGTGGAGACGCAGAGTTTTAAAAGCCTGGTGGCATTGGCTGTCCCACAGTACGTCGTGCCCAGCCACCACTACTTTTCCAGGTGAGCCATCCCTTCCCTGCACAACCAAGTGGGGGACAAAATCAGGTGTGCATTGTGCAATGCCATCTGTGGCAAGGTCCACCTAACTACGGATGCGTGGACCAGTAAGCACGGTCAGGGACGTTATATCTCCCTAACAGCACACTGGGTAAATGCAGTGGCGGCTGGGCCTGAGGCAGATAGCAGTTTGGCGCATGTCCTTCCACCACCGAGGATTGCAGGGCGCTTCAGTTTGCCTCCTGTTGCTAACTCCTCCTACTCCGCTTCCTCATCCTCTACCGCCTCCTCATTGGGTCAGCGTAACACCTTCACCACCAACTTAAGCACAGCCAGGGGTAAATGACAGCAGGCAGTTTTAAAACTTTCCTATTTGGGGGAAAAACCCCACACCGCGCAGGAGTTGTGGAGGGACATGGAACAACAGACCGATGAGTGGTTGGTGGCAGTGAGCCTCAAGCCCGGCCAGGCGGTGTGTGATAATGGGCGAAATCTCGTAGCAGCTCTGGGCCTAGCCGGTTTGACGCACATCCCTTGCCTGGCGCATGTGCTGAACTTGGTGGACCAGAGGTTCCTGAAAATTTACCCCAATATGCCAGAGCTGCTGCAGAAAGTGCGGGCCGTCTGTACGCACTTTTGGGGTTCTCACCCTGCTGCTGCTCGCCTGTCAGCGCTGCAGCGTAACTTCGGCCTTCCCACTCACTGCCTCATATGTGACGTGCCCACAAGGTGGAACTCCACCTTGCACATGCTGGCCAGACTGCAAGCAGCACCAGGCGATAGTGGAGTTTCAGCTGCAGCAATCACACGTGAGTTGCTCTGCGGAACAGCACCACTTCACCACAAATAACTGGGCCTCCATGCGAGACCTGTGTGCCTTGTTGCGCTGTTTCGAGTACTCCACCAACATGGCCAGTGCCGATGACGCCATTCTCAGCATTACTATCCTAGTTCTATGCCTCCTTGAAAAAACTCTTCGGGCGATGATGGAAGAGGATGTGGCACAGGAGAAGGAGGAGGAGGAGGAACCGGGATCATTTCAAAGGCTTTCAGGGCAGTCTTTCACAAGTGGCTACGAGGGTGGGATCCTGCACCAACAAACGCCAGGTACACAATTGTCTGGCAGCAAGGGCACAGTTCTGGAGGATGACGAGGTGGAGGATGAGGAGGAGATGGAGGAGGAGGAACCATGTTCACAGCAGGGTGGCACCCAGACCAGCTCATGGCCATCACTGGTGCGTGGCTGGGGGGTGTTGCGGAACTCCAAAGTCCGCTGGGAAATCTTTGAAGCTGAGGAAGTACTAACTTATCCAAGGCAACCTTTTATCCCAGTAACTGGACGACACACAGTTCTGGGAGTAAATCAACACTTAATTTTGCCACAGTTGGCTTTTTATATCATTCCCCATGCAAGGGGTTTCTTAACTCATTTTCCAGGGGCATTCCCTTCAGCAACTAACAGATGACAGTTATTTAATTACCTGGAACTATTTCTAACAACTTGGTATGCGTGAGACGTTTGTCTCCGCATATTTACCCATAACAATGAAACCGTGCCAGACACATTACTAGGAGTGTAATTACATCCCGTAGCAGATAATAGGTGGGGTCATTAACACACAGACAATAGATGAATGGAAAGTTACCTCAGATCCCAATTAACCCAATTTACTTATTCAGACATCAGTAGACATTCTGTCTCTACATTTCCTGGAATTAATATTTACTGTCCCCTTTGAAGTGATCCCCACCATATTCTCAGTTTCAGTATTTTGCTACACTGCTCCCCCTTACCCACAAGCCGGCATACACAGTCTGATCCTTAACGGATCGGCTTGGGGATGTCCGGAGAGTACTCACGGATCACTTTTCCAGTTCAGTTTTCCGCGATAATCCGTCAGCATTGCCGTTCTGTTTCCCGGGGCGGTAGTGGATAGTAAAGTCATACGGTTGTAATGCCAGACTCCAGCGCAACAACCGGGCATTGTCCCCTGCCACTCGATTTAGCCATACCAACGGGTTGTGGTCTGTGAGTAGGGTGAACTGTTGTCCGTACTAGTAGGGCTGAAGCTTCTTTAGGGCCCACACCACAGCCAGGCATTCTTTTTCTATGGCGGCATAGCTCACTTCCCTGGGGAGAAGCTTCCTGCTCAAGTAAACTATGGGGTGTTCTCCGCCATCTGCTCCAACCTGGCTCAATACCGCGCCCAATCCAAACATTGAAGCATCTGTGTGAACAAGAAATCGTTTAGATGGATTGGGAGCCGCTAGTACCGGACTATTAACCAGGGCCTGTTTGAGCTGTTGAAATGCCTGTTCACACTCTGGGGCCCATACTACTTGGGTGCTGTAGTTCGGGACAAATTTGCGGTAGTAGCCAGCCGTTCCGAGGAATGCTAAAACCTGTGTTTTGGTACAGGGGTTGGCCACTGGGCCACTGCCTCGACTTTGGCGGGTTCGGGCTTTTGTTTCCCACACCCCACCCGGTGTCCCAAGTACTGTACTTCCGCCATCCCAATATGACATTTACTCGGTTTGAGGGTTAGGCCGGCCTCTTTGATTCGGTCTAGCACCACTCCTACATGGCCCAGATGCTCCTCCCAGGTCTCACTAAAAATCACGATGTCATCCAAGTATGCACATGCATAATCCTGGAAGCCATCAAGCAGCCGGTCTACCATCCGTTGGAACGTGGCTGGGGCGTTTTTCATCCCAAATGGCATGACCTTAAACTGGTACATGCCAAATGGGGTGACAAAGGCCGATTTGAGAATGGCATCTGGGGCAAGGGGAATTTGCCAATAGCCCTTACATAGGTCGATGGTCGTGAGGTATTGCCCTCTGGCCATTCGATCTAAGAGCTCATCTATCCTGGGCATTGGGTACGCGTCTGATACTGTTTTGTCATTGAGTCGCCGGTAGTCTACACAGAAGCGGGTAGTTCCATCCCGCTTTGGTACCAAGACCACCGGAGAAGCCCAAGGACTATCCGACGGCTCTATGACCCCGAGACGGAGCATCTCTTGTATCTCCTGTCTCATGTGTTCCCTGACCGCCTCAGGTATTCTATAGGGAGTCTGTCTGAGGGGTGGTTGTTCCGAGGTGTCTACTCAGTGCATTGCCAGCCAAGTGCATCCAGGGATATTTGAGACAGTTGCTCCCTTCGTGACTAGCAATTGCCGTGCCTGAATGCGCTCTTGGGGGCTTAACCGTTCCCAAAGCTGAACCTCATCTAAAGTGCCCAGCGTCTCATCCTCCCACAGAAGGTCTGGTAAAGGAAGACTTTCAAACTCGTCGAAGGCGGGCACGCATATGGCAGCCACCTCCTCTATTCTCTCATAGTACGGTTTGAGCATGTTCACGTGTAGCATGCGTCCACCCCCATTTCCAGAGCAAGGACCTATGACGTAAGTGGTATCGCATCTCTTCTCCACCACTTGGTATGGGCCCTGCCAGGCGGCCTGTAGCCTGTCGTGGCGAACAGGTTTTAAAATCAAAACCTTTTGGCCAATCTGAAAGCTACGTCCTCTGGCGCCCCTGTCATACCATTGGCGCTGGCGAGTCTGCGCCGCCTGGAGGTTAGTACGCACCTTCTGAGTCAGTTCCTCCAAGCGGTCACGGAACTCCAACACATAGGGTATAGCAGGGGTACCATCCTCCCCTTCTGCTCCTTCCCAGTGTTCCCGGATTAAATCTAGGGGTTCCCGTACTTTTCGTCCGAAAAGTAGTTTGAAGGGGGAGAATCCTGTAGATTCCTGTGGCACCTCCCTGTAAGCAAACAGAAGGTGGGGCAGGAATCTTTCCCAGTCCCGACTCGTGTCCGTGAAAGTCCGGAGCATTTGTTTTAACGTGCCATTGAACCTTTCACATAGGCCATTTGTCTGGGGGTGATAGGGGGAACTTATAATTGACTTGATGCCACACAGTCTCCACAGCTGCTGGGTGACTTCCGAAGTGAACTATTTGCCCTGGTCCGAGACTATCTCTCTGGGAAAGCACATCCGAGAGAAGACCCGCATCAGCGCCTCAGCCACGGTCTCCGCGTGTATATTGGTCAGAGCTACCGCCTCGGGATACCGTGTTGCATAGTCCACTATTGTCAGAATGTACTTTTTGCCGGAGGGGCTGGGTTTGGCGAGGGGTCCTACAATATCTACAGCTACCCGTCCGAACGGCTCCTCTATAATGGGTAGGGGTTGTAATTTGGCCTTGTGGCGATCCCCCCGTTTCCCTACCCATTGACAGGTGTCACACGTTTGACAATACTGTCTAACATCTTTGGAGATGCCAGGCCAAAAGAAGGTGTGGGTAAGCCAGTATCTTGTGCGGCTGACCCCTAAGTGTCCGGACAAGGAAATATCGTGAGCTATCTGCAATAATTCTCTCCTGTATTTCTGGGGGACCACTAATTGTCGGGTGTGGACGGGTAAGGATCCAGCTGCGACTCTCTCGGAGTCGCGGTACAATAACCCCTGGTGCCAGGAATATTTCTCTCCCTCTAATCCAGCTTGCGACTGGGTTACTTTGTCCCTGTAGATCTGTAACGTGGGGTCGCTATGGGTTTCCTGCCCAAATGCTGCGGGGGTATCCCAGGGAAGGGGTTTAACAGTTCAGGGAAGTGTTCTTACCAGAGCCTCAGAGGGTGCGCTGTTTTCCGTGATGTGGGCCTGGGACCGGGTGGTAACGGGGTAGATCTCGTTGGTAACCGGGGCTGATGCAAAAGCAGAAGTCAACTAGCCGAGATCGTTCCCCAGCCGGACATCAGCGGGAAGTTCCTGGATCAACCCCACCTTAATTAATCCGGAGCCGGCTCCTCAGTTCAGGTGTACTCTTGCCGTGGGGAGCCTGTGTACTGCTCCCCCTGCAAACCGCATGGCTACGGAACTCCCGGTGTGGTCGGCCTCTGGAACCAGGTGACGTTTGACCAGTGTGAGGGTGGCGCCGGAATCTCATAGACCTTGAGCAGTCTTCCCGTTCAGCTGTACTGACTGGCGATGGTGTTGCCTGTTGTCGGTAGGCGGCTGTACTGGGTCAGCCTCGTGTAGGGTACTCCAGTGTTCCTCCAATTCTTCCTCTCCGCGGTTGACCGGGGCCACTTGGTCCTGGTTCTGAGTGCAGTCTCTCTGATAGTGCCCAAATTGCTTGCATGAATGGCACTGCACTCCCTTGCGCCCGAGGTATTGATTTGCAAGGGGGTTAGGGATTAGCCCGGGTCGTTGTGTAGCTGGGGGCCCTGGGTTATGGTTCAGTGGTCTGGTGCTTGGTCGGAAGCTAGTCTGTGATGGCCGGCGGGCATCTTGATATTCATCAGCTTGCCTGGCCGCTTCTGAGAGAGTGGTAGGTTTGCGATCCCTTACCCACTCCTGTACCTCTGGGTTTAGTCCATTAAAGAATTTCTCCAGTAAAATCAGCTGGGTGATCGCGTCTGCTGTGGTTGCCTGACTGGCTTGTAGCCAAGCTAGGGCTGCCCTCTGCATTCGGGAAGCCCATTCGGTGTGGGAGTCCTTCTCCTGTTTCTTTGTGTCCCAGAAGCGTCTCCTGTATGCTTCTGGGGTGATGGCATACCTTGCCAAAATAACTTCCTTTACCCGGCTATCGCTTGCAATTTCCTCCTCTGGCACGGCTCTGTAGGCTTCTGCTGCAAGGCCTGACAGCTTACCAGCTAAGATCCGTACCCAGTCTGTCTGGGGTACTTGGTACAGCTTGCATTGCCGTTCAAAATCTTGCAGGAAGCTATCAATCTCTTCCTCTGTGTCAGGGAAATAGCCGAAGAAGGACTGGCAATTCTGCCCAAGACAATCATGGCTGCCATGGTGCACAGCATGACTAAGGTGGGCGGTACTTCCTCCTTGTAACCTGAACAGATCACATGACTAACTTCCTGGTCTATTTAAGCCTGCTGCTGGAGCTGCTCATTGCTGGATTATCTCTTCAGTCTCCTGTGTACCTTGACCTTGTCTCCTGATCCGTGCTTATCCGTTGTGACCCGGCTTGCCTTAACCTCGCTTCCTGTTCTCCTGTGTTTGACCCTCGGCCTGCTTCTGGACTCTGCTTCTGCTTCCTGACCACCCGGCTTGACCCTCGGCTTGTACCTGGACCCTGCACGTGTATGACCCCGGCTCGCCCCTGTATATGCTCTGGACTGATCTCCTGTGTTTGACCCCCGGCCTGGCTTCCGATATCTCCGTTCATCTGAATATAACAAGCTCAGTTCTGCCTGCCTCCGCCATCCCTCAGTGGCTGAGCTCATCAGACTGCAAGCAAGCACCTGCTTCTGTGGGCACCGCGCTCCCTGTTCCCAACTCCAGGGGCGCGCTGCACTCAGCCGCAAGCGGAGCCCTCTTAGCATCTCGATCTCCATACTCGTTCCTGACAGTATAATCCAGCCATGTCAGAGATCGACAGAGGCGCTTCCCCTATAGAGGCTATGTGCCAGCAGATCACCGCACTTACCCAAACAGTGCAAAGACTACAAGACGCCCATGAGCAATTAGAGGGTCACCTGCATCACTTGTCTTCCAATCCTATATCTCCTGATCCAAGACCTACCTCCAGTTGTACTCCCTCTGCTGCAATGTCTCAGGAGGTTCCTCTCACCGTGCCGATCCCGCTTCCTGAACCACGTGTGCCAACCCCTGAACGGTTCTCGGGGGACCGAAGAAAGTTTAGGACTTTTAAAAATTCCTGCCTACTATACCTGGGTCTTCAACCAAGAACTTTCTCCTTGGAGAATATTAAAGTTGGTTTCATTATCTCCTTACTCTTGGACGACCCCCAGGTGTGGGCCCACGGGCTACTGGAACAGAAGAGCCCCATTACTGACTCTGTTGACACTTTCTTCACAGCTATGGCCCAGTTGTACGATGATCCCCATCGTATGACTACGGCCGAGAATGCCCTGCACACCCTGCAGCAGGGGCAACTTCCCGCAGAGGAATACACTGTGGACTTCCGCACATGGGCCGCAGACACATGTTGGAATCAAGCTGCCCTGAAGTACCAATATCGTCTGGGCCTATCGGAGTCCCTCAAGGACGAGCTGGCCAGGGTAGCAGTCCCGGATACCTTGGAGGGCCTCATCCAGTTAGCCATACAACTGGACAGACGCCTACGTGAACGTCTATTCGAGAAGACTCAGACTCTCCAATCAGCTCAAGGACTGCCAGAATCCTCTTTTTCTCTCGCCTCCAATCCACCCATACCTGAAGTCAAGCCCAGACAGATGGGCCTGTTTCGGCCTGCTCTATCACCTGAGGAAAGACTCTACCGTCGAAAGGCGAACCTTTGCTTTTACTGTGGAGACAATGGCCATTTCTTACAAAATTGCCACCTCAGGGCGAAGAAACCATTCTTCAAACCCCCAGTACATTGTCAAGTGTCAGGACTTACCTCATCTCACCCTGTCCTCGCTATCTCCCTATCGGTGGCCAGGGAAGAGATCCGTCTTTCAGCCATCATCGACTCTGGGGCCTGCAGCTGCTTCCTAGACATCAACTTGGCCAAAGGACTTGGAATTCCCCTTGTTACCAAGAAGCAGCAGTTAACAGTTCATTTGGCTGATGGGTCTCTACCCAGTTCTGGACTGATAACCCATGAGACCCTGCCAATCCCTATGACAACCAGCTCTGGCCACAAGGAACTGGTACGTTTCGATGTTTTGTGCTCTCCTCTGTTTCCGGTCATTCTGGGAGTCCCCTGGTTACGAGCACACAACCCTCACATTGACTGGCTGAAGAATGAAGTGCTGTTTTCATCTGCTTACTGTCAGCAGAATTGTCTGCCCCCTGGCCCTAAGGACTTTACCAGCTGCCTGACCATACAACCTGTTTCTAGTTCCAATCCTCATGTACCCTCTGCCTACCTAGAATTTCTGGATGTATTCGACAAGAAGGGAGCAGACTCCCTTCCACCTCATCGTCCCTATGACTGCCCTATTGACTTGCTCCCAGGCTCCGAAATTCCCTTTGGTCGTATCTTCCCTTTATCAGAGACTGAACTCGAAACATTACGACTCTATGTTGATGAAAACCTGGCAAAGGGATTCATTCGTCCCTCTTCTTCCCCTGCAGGTGCTGGCATATTTTTTGTCGAAAAAAAGGATAAAACGCTTAGGCCTTGTATAGACTACCGAGATCTGAATAAGATCACTATCAAAAATCGCTATCCACTCCCTCTCATCCCGGAACTCTTCCAACGATTCCGTTCTGCTCGAGTTTTCTCCAAACTGGACTTACGAGGTGCTTATAATCTGGTTCGCATTCGAGAGGGGGATGAGTGGAAAACAGCTTTCCGAACTCGTTTCGGACATTTCGAATATTTGGTGATGCCTTTTGGCCTCTGCAATGCTCCAGCCACGTTCCAGCACTTTGTGAACGACATTTTCCGAGACCATCTTGACAACTTCCTCATTGTATACCTGGATGACATCCTTGTCTTCTCGGCCACGCTGGAGATTCATCGAGTGTACATGAAAAAGGTACTAACTATTCTAAGAACGCATGGACTATATGTAAAAGCCGAAAAATGTGACTTTGAGAAAGAATCTATCCAGTTTTTGGGTCTTGTCATATCTACGAAAGGAGTGGCCATGGATCCCCAGAAAGTAAAAGCGATCCTGGAGTGGCCTGTCCCCTCCGACAAGAAGGGTGTTCAAAGGTTTATTGGCTTTTCAAACTTTTACAGACGATTTATTAAGAACTTTTCAGCCATTATATCACCCATTACCCAACTAACCCGTTTGCATTCCAGATTCCAGTGGTCCCCGGAGGCTCAGGCAGCTTTCGACAGACTTAAAACAGTGTTTGTTTCAGCGCCAGTTCTTCAGCATCCTGACCCTGCATTGCCCTACATTTTGGAAGTCGATGCCTCCGAAGTGGCCACAGGAGCTATCCTTTCTCAACGACAGGGCCCCAAATCATTGTTACATCCTGTAGCCTTTTCCTCTCGAAAAATGACACAACCGGAAAGAAATTACGACGTCGGAGATCGGGAGCTTTTGGCCATCAAAACAGCCCTGGAAGAGTGGAGATATTTACTTGAAGGTGCAGCACATCCCATTATGATCTTTACCGATCATAAAAATTTAGAATATCTGAGGACTGCAAAACGTTTGAGACCGCTTCAAGCTCGGTGGGCGTTATTCTTTTCGAGATTCAATTTTCACATCTCGTTTCGTCCCGGATCTAAAAATGGAAAGGCGGATGCTCTGTCTCGGATGTTCCCAGACACCCCTGAAGAAACCACTCCCGGTACAATCCTGTCCACACAAAATTTCCTTCTGATTCAGCCAGACCTAAAAGCATCCATTGTACAAGCCTCTCTTCACTGCCCAGAGTCGGAAATTTCTACCTTAAGGAGTCACGAGGGATTTCTGTGGCATCAGGACAAAATCTTTGTCCCCCAGGAAGTCAGACTGCAGGCCTTGAAAAGATTTCATGATCACCAGCTGGCCGGGCATTTCGGGATCCGGAAGACGATCGACCTTGTCCAACGTTACCTATGGTGGCCTTCCCTAAGATCAGACTGTAAAAAATATGTTGAGTCCTGTTTGGTTTGCCAGCGTAACAAGGGTCCCAAGACCAGGTCTTGGGGTCTATTAAGACCCTTACCAGTTCCGGAGCAGCCTTGGAAAAACATCTCTATGGACTTCATAGTCGATCTCCCTCCATCAGAGAACTTTACAACAATCTTGGTAGTAGTGGACCGACTATCAAAGATGGCCCACTTCCTGCCCATGCTTGGCACCCCCCTCCGCCATGGACACTGCAAAAGTTTTCATTAAGGAGATAGTCAGACTTCATGGGTTACCCGACAATATAGTCTCCGATAGAGGGGTTCAATTCACCTCTGGTTTCTGGAAGAATCTTTGTAAGATCTTGTCAATTGACTTATGTCTTTCTTCTGCTTACCACCCTCAAAGTAATGGCAAAACAGAAAGAACGAACCAGACCTTAGAGCAATACCTGCGGTGCTTCTGCTCTTTCTCCCAAGATGACTGGGTCCCCTTGCTACCTTGTGCGGAATTTTCATACAATAATACCATACACACGGCCACCAATCAGTCGCCCTTTTGGGCAAACTATGGCTTTCACCCATCCTTTCTTCCCAACACCATTCCTGAATCTCCAGTACCAGCCGTTCAGGATAGGATAAACTTCTTCCAAACCAATTACCGAATCCTTCAGGAGACCATGCGAAAGGCTCAGGAAGACTTCAAGAAACAACATGACAGGAGAAAGAGAGGGAATCCCATCTACAAGGTGGGTGACAAGGTATGGCTGTCCTCTATTAACCTCAGACTTTCTTGCCCTTCCAGGAAGCTTGGTCCAAGGTTTGTGGGTCCATTCGAGATCAAGAAGGAAGTGAACCCTGTGGCTTTTGAACTCGCTTTACCGGCCTCCTACAAGATCCATCCGGTGTTCCACGTCTCCCTTCTGAAACCAGCTGTGCCAAGTCCATTTCCAGGAAGAGAGGAGTTGCCACCTCCACCAGTTATCATAGGTAACGATACCGAATATGAAGTTGAAGCCATCCTAGATTGCCGGAAAAGAGGTAGGCAGACTCAATTTCTTGTTAAATGGAAGGGGTATTCTTCAGAGGAAAATTCTTGGGAACCAATGGATAATTTACATGCTCCAAGACTTTTGCAAAATTTCCGCAACAGGTACCCAGAAAGATGGTCTAGGTTGGGCATCCGGAGGCTGCCCCTCGGGGGGGGGGCACTGTCAGGGAAATAGCCGAAGAAGGACTGGCAATTCTGCCCAAGACAATCATGCCTGCCATGGTGCACAGCATGACTAAGGTGGGCGGTACTTCCTCCTTGTAACCTGAACAGATCACATGACTAACTTCCTGGTCTATTTAAGCCTGCTGCTGGAGCTGCTCATTGCTGGATTATCTCTTCAGTCTCCTGTGCACCTTGACCTTGTCTCCTGATCTGTGCTTATCCGTTGTGACCCGGCTTGCCTTAACCTCGCTTCCTGTTCTCCTGTGTTTGACCCTCGGCCTGCTTCTGGACTCTGCTTCTGCTTCCTGACCACCCGGCTTGACCCTCGGCTTGTACCTGGACCCTGCACGTGTATGACCCCGGCTCGCCCCTGTATATGCTCTGGACTGATCTCCTGTGTTTGACCCCCGGCCTGGCTTCCGATATCTCCGTTCATCTGAATATAACAAGCTCAGTTCTGCCTGCCTCCGCCATCCCTCAGTGGCTGAGCTCATCAGACTGCAAGCAAGCACCTGGCCGACCGTGCTTCTGTGGGCACCGCGCTCCCTGTTCCCAACTCCAGGGGCGCGCTGCACTCAGCCGCAAGGGGAGCCCTCTTAGCATCTAGATCTCCATACTCGTTCCTGACACTCTGCTTCCACAAACTTTTTAAAGGCATCATGGGGTACTTTTAGTTTTAGTGTACCAGCTCGGTGAAGGGGTTTTCTCCATAAAACGCTAGCCTGCGTTTCACTTCTTGGTCAAACTCGTTCTCCATGGCTTCTGTAGCCATACTGTGTGCCCGATCTCCCTCGGTCAGTTCTGCAATCAGCTCGGTTTTGGTTTTATTGCTGGCGCTCTTCCCTCTTGCTTCCAGCAAATCCTTTAACGTCGCTCGTTTTAATCCAGCATAGTTTGTCTCCATTCACACTTCCATTCGTGTAACCGAATTTGCATGAACGCTGCTTCCTCTTGCTGCAAGGCTTTAATCCCACCGCTGCCAACCAGTGTTGCGGAACTCCAAAGTCCGCTGGGAAATCCTTGAAGCTGAGGAAGTACTAACTTATCCAAGGCAACCTTTTATCCCAGTAACTGGATGACACACAGTTCTGGGAGTAAATCAACACTTTATTTTGCCACATCTGGCTTTTTATATCATTCCCCATGCAAGGGGTTTCTTAACTCATTTTCCAGGGGCATTCCCTTCAGCAACTAACAGATGACAGTGATTTAATTACCTGGAACTATTTCTAACAACTTGGTATGCGTGAGACGTTTGTCGACGCATATTTACCCATAACAATGAAACCGTGCCAGACACATTACTAGGAGTGTAATTACATCCCGTAGCAGATAATAGGTGGGGTCATTAACACACTGACAATAGATGAATGGAAAGCTACCTCAGACCCCAATTAACCCAATTTACTTATTCAGACATCAGTAGACATTCTGTCTCTACATTTCCTGGAATGAATATTTACTGTCCCCTTTGAAGTGATCCCCACCATATTCTCAGTTTCAGTATTTTGCTACAGGGGGATACAGAGGACACAGACGATACACCTCCCACAGAGGACAGGCTTTTCATTGCCTCTGGGCAGCCTGGCACACATGAGCAATTACATGCTGCAGTGTCCCTTCAACGACCGCCGAGTTGCCCACATTCTAACTGGTGCTGATTACTGGGTGGCCACCCTGCTGGATCCCCGTTATAAGGACAACGTACCGTCCTTAATTCCCTCACTGGAGCGGGATCGTAAGATGTGCGAGTACAAGCGCGCGCTGGTAGACGCACTGCTGGTGGCATTCCCACCTGACAGCGGGGGTACGGTGGAAGCACAAGGCGAAGGCAGAGGAGGAGGAAGAGGTCACCAACGCAGCCGGGGCACTGCCAGCACCTCAGAAGGCAGGGTTAGCATGGCTGAAATGTAGAAAAGCTTTGTCAGCACGCCACAACAACCAGCACCACCAGCTGAGATGGAACGTCTTAGCAGGAGGCAGCATTTCACCAACATGGTGGAGCAGTATGTGTGCACACGCCTACACGTACTGAATGACGTGTCTGCCCCCTTCAACTTTTGGGTCTCCAAATTGGGCACATGGCCTGAGCTTGCCCTTTACGCCTTGGAAGTGCTGGCCTGCCCTGCAGCCAGTGTATTATCTGAACGTGTATTTAGCACGGCAGGGGGTGTTATCACAGACAAGCGCAGCCGCCTGTCCAGAGCCAATGTGGACAAGCTCACGTTCATTAAAATGAACCAGGCATGGATCCCACAGGACTTGTCTGTACCTTGTGCAGAATAGACATGTATATCGGTGTTCTGACAAAAACTGTCTGGCCATCGGATAGTGTCCGGCCCGTACTGCGCAGGCGCAGCGCTTGCGCAGTACAAAGGACAAGGAGATTCACAAAATCTCCGAAGATGAACGGCGCCTGCGCCGTGAGTGCAGGTTCAAGCCCCACTATCCAAGTGGACATACGGTAGAACATAGTAACAGGGCCCCTCACGGGCTCGCTTGGCTCGCCACGCTTCGGGCATGGCCTCGCTTGGCTCGGCTTGAACCTCGGATGGTGTGGCTTGAACCTGGATCACCGCGCAGGCGCCGTTCGTCTTTGGAGATTTTCGAAATCCCCTTGTCCTGCGTATTGAGCAAGCGCAGTACAGGGCGGACACTATCCGACGGGGGACAGAATTCGACACATCACCGGCCTTACCCAGCCATTGTTGTATTTTTGAACCAGTGTTGGCTACCTAGTCCTCCTCCGCCGCTTCCACCTACACAGCCACATCCACCGCCACCTCAACCTCCTACTCCATATGGACCTTGTCCTCCTAGGTCAAGATTATAATTTAATTTTTTTTTATTTCAAAGTATTTTATTTTCCCACCAGTTTATCCATTAAATTGAAAAATATTTTTTCCAGAAAGGGCGTATTCTGGGGCATTCCCACCATATATGTGGCATCGTGCCATTGAGTTTCTGAGGTTCTTAATGACTTCCTGTACCTCTTCTGCAGAGAAGGGGGCCTCCAGCATATTATTTTTTTTAATTTTTTTTATGTTATTTTAAGTTATTTCCCTATCCACATTTGTTTGCAGAGCACTTGCCATGCTCTTAACAATATTTGGCTGCCATTTGCAGCCCTCTAGCCCTTTCCATTATTTTTTTAGAGCCATTTTAGTCCTCAGAAGTTCGGGTCCCCATTGACTTCAATGGGGTTCGGGTTCGGGGTCAAGTTCGGGTCAAGTTCGGTCCCGAACTCGAACTTTTTTCCGAAGTTCGGCCGAACCCGTCGAACCCGAACATCCAGGTGTCCGCTCAACTCTATTTAACACTGATCTCCGTCCACTGTGCGTGACAAGTAGGAAGGAGGAGGAGGGAGGGGAGCGCTGCGCTGCAGCCACAGCCACAGACACAGCATAGATCAAAGTGGCCCCAGGGCAGGCAGCCTACCGGGAAATGTCCCGGTATCCCGGTAGACCAGTCTCTAGGGTAGAGTGAAGATCTGAGAGGACAGATGGCAGCCTGCATCTTCACATGTGAGTCCAGACCTTCCCTGCCTTCTATACATACAATGCTGTGCTGTAAACCTGCCCTGCATTTTGCAGGGAAGCATACCTCTCAACTTTTTGAGATGGGAATGAGGGACATCTATCAGCAAAAGTTAAGCAGGCATAGGACACACCCCTTACCACGCCCCCTTAAAGGAGACTTATCCAAAAAAACAAGATTGGTTAAACCCACAAGTGCTCTTTTTACCACTACTATTTCTTTATAATGGATTTTGGATTTTTCAAATGCAGCAATTTACAAATCAGATGAAAGGTTTAGCGTTGGAAAACACTTTTTGATAGATAAAAAGTGCATTTTATATACAACTATATAGATCAGACCAAAATGAGGGGGAAAGAGGGGCAGCGGGACATTGCTCCAAATCAGGGACAGTCCCTAGAAATCGGGGACAGTTGGAAGGTATGGGGAAGGTTAACTGAAAGAAAAGTGACATTCTTGAATAGGTTACGAAGTACTGGGACTTCTAAGGTGCTACATAGATGTATTCAACATACACATTATATCTTATTAAAATAATTCCTTTTTAATAAAATAGTATCAAAAAATCAACATAAACATCAAGGAATGGAATTCCATAATACAGCCCAACTTCAAGAGGAAGTAAACCCTGATGGGTTTTACTTCCTCTTTTGCTCCCTGCAAAGCCTGCAAATTAAAAGCATAATGGGCTAGTATGCACCGCATACTAGCCCATTTTGTGACACTTACCTGCAAAAGAATCCAGGGCTGTCCCCTGTGTAGGCTGTGTCCATCTTCTCGCACCTCTTCCTTCCGGGCTGCGGACTCCGCCTCTGTGATTCGCCGGAGCCACGTGACGTCACTCCCGCGCATGCGCACGATAACGGCACATGCTAGGGAAGAAACGGCACAGAGTTTAGTTTCTTCCCAGCGCATGCGCCATTAACATTATCGGCGGACTGCAAGTGAAATATCTTTTAAAAAGGCGCACGTTTAGGAGATATTTCCACTACCTATAGGTAAGCCTTATTCTAGGCTTACCTATAGGTAGTGTAGCAGAGCGTCCCAGAGAGAGCCAGGAAAAGTCCTGTTCGGGGTTTATACATCTCCCAGGCTCCTCTCTTACACATTCAGGGATCTCTGATCCAGTATCAAGTTCGGGTGTTGGTCCTCTCTCCCAGGTCAATTTAAGCTCACCTGAGCAGACAGCCTTTGCTCTTGGCCTGGGGACCTCAGACAACTGCTGTCTAGGAGAGCGAAAGGTTGGTGAAAACTAATGTGGAAGCTGGCAAGCTGTAGGCTTGCTTGGCCTGGTAGTTAGGATCTGTAAATACTGTATAGTTAGTGCCGAGACACGGGTAGGTTTTTGTTTGGCTATTTTTGTTCCGGTTTGTTTCTTTTGGAACCCTGTACAGCACCTGTAAATAGACTTTGTAAATATCACAAATAAACATCGCACTGTTTGTCACTACTCCATTGGACTTGGTATCTGTGCCTGCTCATCCCAGGGAGCATTTGTACCTGCTACCTGTCCCCCAGCTTACATATGGTGGAGAACTGCGACCAGCTGTAGTAAGTTACTACTTAAAAGGCCAGTACCTAAAGTGACAACATGGAGGACCTCCTCAAACAAATCGTGTTGGCAAATGCTGCGTTGCAGCAAGCAAACGCTGCACAACAGCAAACTAACGCTGCATGGCAGCAATATAACGCTACACAACAGAAAACTAACGCTGAATTGCGGCAAGCAAACGCTGCACAACAGCAAGCCAACGCTATCGCACAGGAGCAAACCAAGGTGCTGTTCCAACAGATTGGTGCTGTACAGGAGCAATCGCAGAGGCTGTTTGAACAGCTTGCCACTGCTGCAAAAGCGGATAGGAAAACCCTTACTGAGGTTGTGGAGACGCTAGCACAGGGGTCACCTGCGATAATGAAGGATATTGGAGACAAGCCCTGAGCCATCCATGTGGGTCGCTTTCTTTCAAAGATGACGGCAGGTGATGATCCAGAGGCCTTCCTACTAACATTTGAACGGACCGCTGAGAGGGAAGGTTGGCCCCAAGCCCAGTGAGCAGGGCTGATCGCCCCCTTACTTTCTGGAGAAGCGCAGAAGGCCTACTATGATCTGGAGTCAGCAGAAGCGGGAGATTATGAGAAGGTCAAGTGGGAAATCCTGGCACGACTTGGTGTTACCTTGGCTGTTCGAGCTCAGCGGGTCCACAGCTGGTTCTTCCAAGAAAAGAGGCCCCCAAGATCGCAGATGTTTGATCTGATCCACCTGGTGCGGAAATGGCTACAGCCAGAGTCCCTGTCTGCGCCACAAATAGTGGAGCGCGTGGTCATGGACCAATTCCTGAGGTCACTACCAATTCCCCTGCAGAAGTGGGTGAGTCAAGGAGACCCCAAGTCGGCAGACAACCTGGTGGAGCTCGTTGAGAGGTACTTTGCTGCAGAGAACCTGGTCACCACCCCTACAGCCGCACGGACTTTCCACCCAAAGCCACGGTCTCCCCAGGCAACCGGTAAGACTGTTCCAGGGGAAGTGGGTGGTAAGCATTGCAAGGAAATAGGGGGGAGGATTTTTGGTGCCAGGACTGAAGTTTGGCGGCCCAAACAAGGGAAGCCACTGCCTGTTAGCAAACCAAACTGGGGAAACATCAGGTGTTTTTGTTGTCAAGAACTGGGACATGTTGCAGCAAACTGTCCATTGACAGATGAACCAATGCAGTGTGATCCCTCTATTAGAAGGCAGTCTATGTTTGCTGCTGTTTCATGCGCTGCAGTGCCAAATGTGGGAAAACACATGTGTCAAATGACTGTTAATAATAAGCCTATTACGGCCTTGCTGGACTCTGGAAGTCTAGTTACTTTGGTTACAGCTGAGATGGTTGAAACTGTGAATTTTCATGCAAAAAAAGTTGCTGTGATTTGTGTACATGGGGATACCCGGGAGTATCCAATAGCCACTGTTCAGTTTAAAACTGGCTTAGGTACGGTGACCCATTCGGTCGGACTTGTGCCCCACTTGGTGCATGAGTCTATCATTGGTAGGGACTTCCCTAAGTTTTGGAAACTGTGGGATTGTCCGGGCCCGGTCGCAGTACCTGACTCAGTCGCAGAGCCAGAACTCCTGGCCGCTACTGACATTGTGGGTTCAGGGGACTCCTCTCAGGGCTCTCCGGGTTATCCTTTCTCAGTTATGGCAGGAGAGCTGGGGGATTTTGAAGAAGTCCCCACAACCAGTAGAGCTGGACAGCCGTCTGCTGAATCTGAGCCTACGTTGGAGTTTGCTGATCTTAATGTGCACAAGGAAAATTTTGGTACTGAGCAGAGAAAAGACCCTACCCTTGCCAGGACCTGGGAAAATGTAATAGTGATTAATGATGTACTTGTCGAACCAGGGGATAGGCCCTGTTTTCCATATTTCTGCAGCAATGAGGATTTACTGTATCGTGTATGTAAATCTAATGATGAAGTGGTTGAACAGTTGGTAGTCCCTAAGCCATACAGATGGGTGGTGTTGGAACTTGCCCATGGGCACTTGCTAGGAGGCCATTTAGGGGTTGAGAAAACCACTGAAAGGGTGTTGTGCAGGTTTTACTGGCCTGGGATACAGAAAAATATAGAGAATTATTGTCAATCCTGTCCTGTGTGTCAGATGTCAGCCCCACAGCCCCACTTCCGAAGTCCTTTAGTGCCCTTGCCCATTATTGAAGTGCCCTTTAAGAGGATTGCCATGGACCTTGTGGGTCCACTCCCCAAATCTGCCCGTGGTCATCAGCATATCCTTGTGATCATGGATTACGCTACCCGTTTCCCCCAAGGTCGTTCCCTTACGCATCGCATCTGCTAAAAACATTGCCAAAGAGCTGTTTATGGTGTTCAGTCGGGTTGGCATCCCTAAAAAAGTCCTTAAAGACCAGGGCACCCCATTCATGTCACGAATAACTAGGGAGCTGTGCAAGTTATTTAAGGTGACACAGTTACGAACCTCGGTGTACCATCCTCAAACGGATGGCTTGGTGGAACGCTTCAATAAGACATTAAAGAGTATGTTAAAAAAGGTTGTTGACAAGGATGGGAAAAACTGGGACTTCCTGATACCATACTTGATGTTCACCATCAGGGAGGTTCCCCAGTCCTCTACGGGGTACTCTCCATTTGAGCTGCTTTATGGGAGACACCCTCTGGGACTCTTAGACATAGCCAAGGAAACTTGGGAGGGGGAGCAGACACCTCACAAAAGTGTCATTGAGCATATCGCTCAAATGCAGGACAGGATTGCAGCAATCATGCCGGTGGTAAAAGAACATTTACTGCAGGCCCAAGCGGCCCAACAGAGGATATACAACAGGCGGGCCCAACTCCGTGTTATCTCACCTGGTGACAGGGTCCTCGTGTTAGTTCCCACTGTTGAGATCAAGTTCCTGGCTAAGTGGCAGAGTCCCTTTGAAGTAATTGAAAGAGTTGGGGAAGTCAATTACAAGGTCTATCAACCAGGTAAAAGGAAGCCCGAACAGATTTACCACATAAACCTGTTAAAGCCCTGGAAGGATACCCTGGAAGGATAGACTGGCGTTAACTGTGAGGTCCCTCCCAGGAACGCCTAAGGGTACTGGGTCCCTTCTGGTCCCTGAAGTCACGATTCCAGACACCCTGTCATATTCCCAAAAACAGGAAGCTAGAGAGTTCCTGATAAGGAATAGAAATACATTTTCAAAGTTACCTGGCACGACTTCAGCAGTTCAGCATGATATTGTTACTGAACCTGGGGTCCGTGTCAAGCTCAAACCATACCGAATTCCTGAAGCGAGGAGAAAGGACATCAGTGATGAAGTTAAAAGAATGTTGGAGCTAGATGTCATTGAGGAGTCCAATAGTGACTGGTCTAGCCCCATCGTGTTAGTCCCAAAACCGGATGGTACTTGGAGATTCTGTAACGACTTCAGGAAGTTGAATGCAGTGACAAAGTTTGACACATACCCAATGCCCAGGGTAGACGAACTTATAGACCGACTTGGCAAGGCCCGTTATCTGACCACTTTGGACTTGACCAAAGGATATTGGCAAATACCCCTGACTGGGAGTGCCAAAGAAAAGACTGCGTTTGTGACCCCGGAGGGGTTGTTTCAGTATAAGAAAATGCCTTTTGGGTTGCAAAATGCCCCTGCAACATTTCAGAGGGCTATGGACAGGACCCTAAGACCTCACCGACAGTATGCTGCAGCCTATCTGGATGACATAGTGGTGCATAGCACTGACTGGGAGTCTCACCTGCCCCGTGTCCAAGCTGTCCTTGATTCCCTGTTCACGGAAGGCTTTACGGCAAATCCAAAAAAATTTACCATTGGTTTGGAGGAAGCCAGGTATTTGGGCTATACTATTGGCCGGGGAGTCATTAAACCCCAAGTGAATAAAATAGAAGCCAGCCAGGAGTGGCCACGTCCTGCAAACAAGAAGCAGGTCAGGGCCTTTCTTGGGATTGCGGGGTATTATAGAAGGTTTATACCGAATTTTGCAACTATAGCTGCCCCACTGACAGACCTTACGAAAGGGAAAGACTCCGTAATGGTGAAATGGTCCCCAGTAGCAGAAGAGTCTTTCCAAGTCCTGAAGAAGGCTCTTTGTGCACAGCCAGTGCTATACTCCCCCGATTTCTCCAAAAACGTTTTGGTTCAGACGGATGCGTCTGATGCTGGTATCGGGGCAGTACTGTCACAGGTACACAATGGGGAAGAACACCCTGTGGTGTACCTAAGCAAAAAGCTCAATGACCATGAGAAAAAGTATGCAGTCATTGAAAAAGAATGCTTAGCCATAAAGTGGGCCGTGGACGCACTCAGGTACTACTTGTTAGGACGCCAGTTCGAGTTAATAACTGACCATGCTCCCCTGAAATGGATGGCCCAAAAGAAGGAGACCAATAGACGGGTGAACCAGTGGTTTTTGGCTCTACAGGATTACTCCTTTACTGTAAAACACAGGCCAGGTGTTGAGATGGGGAATGCAGATGCCCTGTCCCGGGTTCACTCCTGTTGGGCCACAGGTGTTCCAACCCTGGGGTTGAAACAAGGCGGGAGGATGTGTAGCAGAGCGTCCCAGAGAGAGCCAGGAAAAGTCCTGTTCGGGGTTTATACATCTCCCAGGCTCCTCTCTTACACATTCAGGGATCTCTGATCCAGTATCCAGTTCGGGTGTTGGTCCTCTCTCCCAGGTCAATTTAAGCTCACCTGAGCAGACAGCCTTTGCTCTTGGCCTGGGAACCTCAGACAACTGCTGTCTAGGAGAGCTAAAGGTTGGTGAAAACTAATGTGGAAGCTGGCAAGCTGTAGGCTTGCTTGGCCTGGTAGTTAGGATCTGTAAATACTGTATAGCCGAGACACGGGTAGGTTTTTGTTTGGCTATTTTTGTTCCGGTTTGTTTCTTTTGGAACCCTGTACAGCACCTGTAAATAGACTTTGTAAATATCACAAATAAACATCGCACTGTTTGTCACTACTCCATTGGACTTGGTATCTGTGCCTGCTCATCCCAGGGAGCTTTTGTACCTGCTACCTGTCCCCCAGCTTACAGTAGGGATGAGCTTCGTGTTCGAGTCGAACCCATGTTCGACTCGAACATATTCTGTTCGGCTGTTCGCAGAATTGCGAACGTTATGGGCCGTTCGCGCCAAATTCGAGTGGCGCGTCACGGCCCATAATTCACTGCGGCATTGCAGTGCATTGCTGGCTGATGATTGGCCAAGCATGCACTATGACCCGCATGCTTTGGCCAATCACAGCGCGGTAAGAACGGAGAGCCGTAATCGGCCAAAGCCAGGGTGGCTTTGGCGAATCATGGCTCAGGAGTAGGTACACGCCCCACACTATATAAGGCCGAAGGCTTGGCGGCCTTGTGTAGTGTGTTGGAGTTGGTTAAAGAGAGAGAGAGAGACAGTGTCATTTATATTGAGTTAGATAGAGCAGGCAGGCAAGTCAGTTAGCTGCAGTTACAGTGTGTAGAGGATATATATGCATACTAGGTGTTGTGTATATATATTTATACACTGTATTCAGTTTAGCTAGATCCATTCCTGTTATTCTCTATACTGTGACAGGCAGGCAGGTGATTGTGCTACCTGCAGTCAGTGTTTCACTTAGTGTACTGTGTGCTTTGCATAGCATTCACCTAAAGCTTACCTGAATACAGTTAGTGGTGTTCTCATAATAAAACCACAGGCAGGGAGCTGCATTAATTTCATGTAGTGTACTTCTGTCCTTTGCACAGCATTCACTTAAAGGAACCTGAATACAATTTGTGGTGTTCTCATAATAAAACCACAGGCAGAGAGCTGCAAGTATTTTCAGTTGGTCTACAGTGTCCCCACGCACAGTGTTCACCTAAAACTAACTGAAGACAATTGCTGCTTTTCTCATACTAATACCACAGCAGGCAGTGGATTCTGATAGCTGCATTATCAATACAGAGATATATATACATCCCACCTTTGTGCAGCTACATCTCACTGCAGGCCATTAGTATGTCTGGAAGGCAAACAAGGAGAGGCAGACAGTCACGAGGCAATAAAAGAGGGCAAGCAGGCTCTGTGTCTAGAGTCAACAGTGCTGGTCGTGGACACGGTGCATCTTCATCAGCACGTGGTCGTGGGACACGTTTGTCCTTCTTTTCGGCAGCTGGCCATGTTGAGCCGCAACATGCCCAAGACTTGGTAGAGTGGATGACCAAGCCGTCCTCATCCTCCTCATCCTCTCTCACCCAGGCTCAGGGTACTTTGTCTGGCAAAGCAGCTGCCAAAGCGGACTCTTCCCTTGGCTCAATGGCATCAGTCACTCCTTCCCTAGCCTCACCATGTCCTCCTGAGGAGTCCCCCGAACTGTTTGACCACAGTGTTGGGTACATGCTCCAAGAGAATGCCCAGCGTTTTGAAGACTCCAATGATGGAACCCAGCTAGAGGAAGGCAGTAACGTGAGCCCAGAGAGAGGGGGTAGTAACGTGAGCCCAGAGAGAGGTGGTGCCCAACAAGGATAGCTATCTGGCAGTCATGTTCCCCTAGCTGCAGCATACTGCCAGATTTACGCCAGTGATGAGGAGGGAGGGGATGATGAGGTCACCGACTCCACGTGGGTGCCTGATAGGATAGAGGAGGAGGAGGCACATCTCCAACGAGGCAGGATGCCCTCCAGGGGCCAGCTTAAGGGCAGCACACCGACTGCATCACACCGCAGAGCTCCGCATGTGCAGGGCCCTGCTGTCTCTGCGTGTTATTCCAAAAGTTCTTTGGTGTGGGCCTTATTTCAGACGTGTGCAGCAGATCGCACCGTTGCCATTTGCAAAATATGTCTAAAGCGTATCTCACGTGGCCAAAACATCAGCCGCTTGGGCACTACGTGCTTGACCAGACATATGTCGACCTGCCATGCAGTTCGTTGGCAAGCCTACCTAAAAGACCCACACCAAAGAACAAAGCGGACCTCTCCTTGATCCTCATCAGCTGGGATCTCCAACCCCACTATACCTTCAGTCCTCTCTGAAACCTGCACTGAGAGGAATGAAGGTGTAGAATTAGGTGTGTCACAGCCAAGTACTTGCGGGCAATCTGCTATCTGCTATCGGTACACTGACGTCCGATTGTACCAGGCAAATTTCCCTGCCCCAGCTGCTGCACCGCCGAAAGAAGTTCGCTCCCAGCCATCCACATACCCAGCGGTTAAATGCTAGCTTGGCTAAATTGCTAGCACTTCAACTGCTGCCTTTTCAGTAGGTAGACTCTGTCCCCTTCCGTGAGTTTGTGGAATGTGCGGTTCCTCACTGGCAGGTTCACAAACGCCACTTTTTCTCCCGGAAGGCGATTCCGGCTCTCTACCGGCATGTGGAAGGCAATGTCTTGGCCTCGCTGGACAGGGCGGTCAGCGGTAAGGTGCATATTACCGCTGACTCATGGTCCAGCAGGCATGGACAGGGACGTTACCTATCTTTCACGGTGCATTGGGTGACTCTGCTGGCAGCTGGGAAGGATGCAGGACAAGGTGAAGTAGTGTTGGAGGTTGTTCCGCCACCACGCCTCCAAAATGCTACTACTGGTTGGGACACACCTCTGTCCTCCACCCCCTCCTCTTCTTCTTCCTCCGTGGCCTCTTCCTGTGCTTTGTCCTCGGAACCAGCGGTGCTCCGTAGGCGTTCAAGGGGCTACGCAAGTACGCAGGCAAAAAGATGCCATGCGGTGCTTGAGCTGGTGTGCTTGGGGGACAGGAGCCACACTGGGGCAGAGATTCTGTCAACTCTGCAGGGGCAGGTTCAGAGGTGGTTGATGCCACGCCAGCTTAAGCCAGGAAAGGTGGTTTCCGACAATGGCACCAACCTCCTCTCCGCCCTCCGACAGGGACAACTGACCCATGTGCCCTGTTTGGTTCACGTCCTTAACTTGGTGGTGCAGCGGTTCTTGGGCAGGTACCCGGGCTTATAGGAGGTCCTGAAGCAGGCCAGGAAACTCTGTGGGCATTTTCGCCGGTCATATAATGCCAGTGCTCGGCTGGCTGACCTGCAAAAGGATTACAACCTGCCCAAGAACCGCCTAATCTGTGACATGCCCACCACTATGTTGGCCATGCTGCAGAGGCTGCACACACAGCAGAGGGCCATCAATGAGTATCTGTTGAAATATGGCACCAGGACAGGGTCAGGGGAGCTTGGATTTTTTCCCCACGCCAGTGGGCCATGTTTAGGGATACATGCACTGTCCTGGCACCATTTGAGGAGGCCACGAGGATGGTGAGCAGTGAAAGTGCATGCATCAGTGACACTGTCCCCCTTGTTCACCTGTTGGAGCACACGCTGCGTGGAATAATGGACAAGGCACTTGAGGCAGAACAGAGGCAGGAAGAGGAGGACTTCCTTACCTCTCAATACAGTGTTCCTGCTATCACACAGAAAGAGGAGTAGGAAGGAGGATTGTGTCAGCATGGAGGTGGAGACTAGCACTCAGCATCAGCAGCAGTCTTCAAGGGATCAATTACAGTCACAAGACTCCCGTGGACTTGTACGTGGCTGGGAGGAGGTGGCTGTGGATCATGTCGTCCTCAGTGACCCAGAGGACTTCGCACCGAATGCCTCAGAAAACCTACGCTGCATGGCCTCCCTGATCCTGCAAAGCCTGCGGAGGGATCCACGTATTCGTGCGATCAAGGAGAAGGATCATTACTGGCTTGCAACCCTCCTTGATCCACGTCACAAGGGTAAGGTTGCAGACCTTATCTTGCCGTCGCAGAGGGAGCAGAGGATGAAGCATCTTCGGGAGGCCTTGCAGAAAGGTCTGTGCAACGCGTTCCCAGAGACTGGGAGGTTACAAATTCCTGGTCCTGGACAACGTGTTGCTAAGGCTTCGGTCAGTCAAAGAAGGAGCGGTGGAGAAGGTGGCCGTCTGACCGATGCGTTCAGACAATTTTTTAGTACGCAGCCCCAAGGTATGATCGGTTCCAGCAACCATCGACAGCGTCTGGTTTACATGGTGCAGGAATACCTAGGGGCAAGATCAGACTTGGACCCCTTTCCCACCGAAAATCCTCTGGCTTACTGGGTCTTGAGGATGGATCACTGGCCAGAGCTTGCACAGTATGCAATTGAGCTACTGGCCTGTCCTGCATCCAGCGTTCTTTTAGAACGCACATTCAGTGCTGCTGGAGGCTTTGTAACCAATCACAGGGTGCGCCTGTCCACCGACTCGGTCGATCGACTGACCTTCATAAAAATTAATCAGTCTTGGATCACCACCAGCTACCAAGCACCTCATGCTGATGTTACTGAATAATTTTTTTTTAAATGTCAGATCCCTTCAAGACTGCCTATGCTGATGCTGAGTGACTATCCTCTTCCTCCTCAATGATCATGCTGATAGCTTGTAAGAACATTTTTGGTTCTGGGCACCGACACCAGTGGCTAAGGCCCAATTTTTCAGCCCCTGTTTAACCACTTCAACACAGGGCATTTATACACCCTTCCTGCCCAGACCAATTTTCAGCTTTCAGCGCTCTCACACTTTGAATGACAATTACTCAGTCATGCTACATTGTATCCAAACAAAATTTTTATCATTTTGTTCTCACAAACAGAGCTTTCGTTTGGTGGTATTTAATCACTGCTAGGTTGTTTATTTTTTGCAATATAAGCAAAAAAAAGAGAGAAAATTTTGAAAAAAAAACACTTTTTTTTTGTTTCTTTCTTAAAATTTTGCAAAGAAATTATTTTTCTTCATAAATTTGGGCCAAAATGTATACTGCTACATATCTTTAGTAAAAATAACCCAAATTAGTGTATATTATTTGGTCTCTGTGAACGTTATAGAGGCTACAGGCTATGGTGCCAATCATTGAAAATTGATCACATCTGATCACACCTGATGTACTGATGGCCTATCTCGTTTCTTGAGACCCTAACAAGCCAGGAAAGTACAAATACCCCACAAATGACCCCTTTTTGGAAAGTAGACATTCCAAGGTATTTAGTAAGAGGCATGGTGAATTTTTGGAAGTTGTAATTTTTTCCCACAATTCTTGGGAAAATTAAGAATTTTTTCATTTTTTTTTATTTTTACACAACATTGTCATAATAACAAGTTAGTTCTCTCACACAGCACATGCATACTTTCAATGACACCCCAAAATACATTCTGCTGCTCCTCCTGAGTATGGCGATATGACATGTGTGAGACTTTTACACACCCTGGCCACATACAGAGGCCCAACATGTAAGTAGCACATCCAGGCATTCTAGGAGCAGAAATTACACATCTCATTAGATGACAACCTATCACATTTTTGAAGGCCCTGGAGCACCAGGACAATGGAAACGCCCACAAAATGACCCTATTTTGGAAAGCTAACACCCCAACGTATAATCTATGAAGCATTATGAGTCTTTTGAATGGTTCATTTTTTTCCAGAAGTTTTTGGAAAATGTGGAAAAAAAATGAAAACGCATTTTTTTTACACAAAGTTGTCCATTTATAAGATATTTCTAACACATAGCATGTACATAGCAAAAATGACACCCCAAAATACGTTCTGCTACTCCTCCTGAGTATGGCAATACCACATGTGTGAGACTTTTGCACAGCCTGACCACATACAGAGGCCCAACATTGAAGTAGCACCTTCAGGCGTTCTAGAAGCATAAATTACACATCTAATCTCTCAACCGCCTGTTACACTTTTGAAGGCCCTGGAGCACCAGGACAATGGAAACGCCCACAAAATGACCCCATTTTGGAAAGCTAACACCCCAACGTATAATCTATGAAGCATTATGAGTCTTTTGAATGGTTCATTTTTTTCCAGAAGTTTTTGGAAAATGTGGAAAAAAAATGAAAACGCATTTTTTTTACACAAAGTTGTCCATTTATAAGATATTTCTAACACATAGCATGTACATAGCAAAAATGACACCCCAAAATACGTTCTGCTACTCCTCCTGAGTATGGCAATACCACATGTGTGAAACTTTTACACAGCCTGACTACATACAGAAGCCCAACATCCAAGTAGCACCTCCAGGCGTTCTAGGAGCATAAATTTCACACGCAAATTCCTGCCAACCTATCACATTGTTGAAGGCCCTTCATATTTCTAACCCACAGCATGTACTGTACATACCAATTACAAACCAAAATACATTCTTCTGAGCAAAGAGTAAATAAAAGATTACCTGCGGTTTTAGTAGTGCAGTGGTCCATAGAGGAGAGCATCGGTCCAGGTAGCAGGCGGATGTGGTCAGCAGCAGCAAAAGGATCAAAGGATCGTCCATGCAGCAGGCAGGAATACTGACCATAGTACATACAGCAGGCAGAGATATGGTTAGTGCAGCCAAAGTATTGGTCCAGGCAGCAGGCAGGACCATCAAGTTTAGGGCCTCGGTCAGGAAAGAATGGGGACAGGGGTAGAGGCTTCTCCCACCCAAATCGCTTTGAAGCCTCCGGGCAACCAGACCCTGTTCTGGGAACACAGAAAACCAAAAACGTGTTTTCTGAACTCAGAACACTATTCTGGAGCCCCTCACATATGTGAGACCCCTGTGTAGCAGGGTGAAAGATCAGTCCAAGGGGCAGGCAAAAACATGGTCAACAAGCCGAGGTCAGTGCAGGTAAAAGGCAGAAATAGACGGTAGGCAGAGGCATAGTCGATACAGTCCAGGGTCAGTTCACGTGAAAGGCAGAAACATGACGGATAAACAATGCAGACAGCAGGCAGAGGCATAGTCGATACAGTCCAGGGTCAGTTCACGTGAAAGGCAGAAACATGGCGGATAAACAATGCAGACGGCAGGCAGAGGCATAGTCGATTAACAGGCCAGGGTCAGTTGAGTTGAGGCACTAGGTTGGTTGGTTGAGGCAGCAGGGAAATAATCAGCACAGAAATTGAAACCGGGGAAGTGGCAGTCTGATAGAAATTTTGGCTAATAATTTTCGAGAGTGTGATATCGCTTGTAGCATTTTTCAATACATAGGCCAGGTTGGGAGGGACAGTCGGGACAATGGTAACTGGTGTCTCTCCTAATTCCACTTTTGCTGCACACCCGACATTTTTTTTGGCGTCTTCTTCCGGTTGCTGATGGTGGGATATGGTCAAGAAAATGGCGCTCATGCAGTCTGCTGACACAATCGGAGCGAATGCTTTGTGGGGGCGGAGCCTTGCTGATAGATCAGGGCAGTGACAACATTTTCGATAAATCTGATAAAGGGGCTGGGCATTTCTGTTGATTTTTGATAAGTGACGTATGCATTATAAAGGGCCATATGGAAGAAGTATATTGCAACTTTTTTGTACCAGAATAAAGACTTTCGTGTTGAAAGATAGGGCTGCAGCATTTGATCGTTTAAATCCACCCCCCCCCATGAACTTATTGTATTCGTTGATACAGCAAGGCTTTTGAACGGTACCGCGTCTTCTGTGAAGTTCCACCGGGGTGTCATTGTGGATAGTGGACATGATGTAAACATCTTTCTTATCCCTCCACTTCACGGCCAACACTTCCTCGTTCCTCAGGCTTGCCGATTCCCCCCTTTGTAGCCTTGTGGTGACTAAACTCTGTGGGAAGCCTTTCCTGTTTTTTCTTGAAGTACCACAGGCCAAAGTGTCCTTCAGGAATAGGTGGCGAAAAAGGGGCAAACTAGTATAGTAATTGTCCATGTATATATGATACCCCTTTTGGAGGAGTGGGAATGCCAACTCCCATACAATTTTCCCGCTTATTCCCATATACGATGGACACTCAGGGGGCTGGAGCTGGGAGTCTTTGCCTTCGTACACACGAAAGGCATTCACATATCCAGAGGAGCTCTCACAGAGCTTGTTGAGCTTCAAGCCGTACCTCGCCCTCTTACTGGGAATATACTGCTTGATTCCCAGCCGGCCTGTGAAATGGACCAGGGATTCGTCCACACAGATGTTCTGTTCCGGGATGTAAAGTTCGGCAAACTTCTTATTAAAAAAAATCTATGAGGGGGCGAATTTTAAACAATTTATCAAAGTCCGGATGATTTCGGGGGGGGGGCACTGCGAGTTGTCACTAAAATGCAGGAACCGCATGATCATGTCAAAGCGGGACCTGGACATCACAGCTGAAAAAATTGGCATATGGATGATGGGCTTTTTAGACCAATATGAACGAAGTTCATTTTTTTTTGTAAGCCCCATGTTCAGCATAAGGCCTAAAAACAATCTTAACTCCTCCATTGTTAGGAGTCTCCATTCGAAAGGGCGGGCATAGCATGAGTTGGGGTTGTTTTGTATGTATTGATGAGCAAAAAGATTTGTTTGGTCTAAGATGCTTTGAAGGAACTCATTAGGGAAAAATAAATTAAAATAATCGATTTCAGAGAAACCTTCGGTGTTGGCCTGCACACCTGGCTGTTCTGTGAAAGGGGGGATTGTGGCTGACCCTGTGCTAGAAGGCAGCCACAATGGGTTGGCCAAGGTGTCCGGAAGATGGGTTTGGGCCCTTCTTCCTCGGCGTGGAATTCCAGAGCTTGTACTGGGCCTCTCCTCCTGGGGTCTATCGCCGTTGGCATTTGCTGATTGGCCATTGGGGTGTTCGGCGCTGCTGGTAGCTGCCTGGAGTACAGACCGTCTTCTTTTTGGCCGGACTACTTCCTCCTCCGATTCGGATGTACCGCTTTTGGGGGGCTCGTATTGCGAATCGGAATCAGAACTGTACTGGGGCGGTGAGAGCTCCCCGCTGCTCTCATCGCTCTGGGTTAGCATTTGATATGCCTCTTCTGGGGTGTATAATCTTCTGGACATGGTGGCTGTATTACAGGGCTGCACAACAGGGACTAATTGGCTGTACGTCAGCTAGAAATTGGCTGCGCGTCAGGCACTGCTGGGCTCACGGGACAGGTACACTTGATGGAGGTGACGGGTACTCAGGTACTCCTGATGGAGGCGACAGGTACTCTTGATGGGGGGTGACGGGTACTCAGGTACTCTTGATGGGGGGTGACGGGTACTCAGGTACTCTTGATGGGGGGTGACGGGTACTCGGGTACTCTTGATGGGGGGTGACGGGTACTCAGGTACTCTTGATGGGGGGTGACGGGTACTCAGGTACTCTTGATGGGGGGTGACGGGTACTCAGGTACTCTTGATGGGGGGTGACGGGTACTCGGGTACTCTTGATGGAGGGTGACGGGTACTCAGGTACTCCTGATGGAGGTGACGGCTACTCCTGATGGAGGTGACGGGTACTCAGGTACTCCCGATGGAGGCGACAGGTACTCCTGGTGGGGGTGACGGGTACTCAGGTACTCTTGATGGGGAGTGACGGGTACTCAGGTAGTTTTGATGGGGGGTGACGGGTACTCAGGTACTCTTGATGGGGGGGTGACGGGTACTCGGGTACTCCGGATGGAGGTGACAGTACTCCTGATGGAGGTGATGGGTACTCCTGATGGAGGTGATGGGTACTCCTGATGGAGGTGACGGGTACTCAGGTACTCCCGATGGAGGCGACAGGTACTCTTGATGGGGGGTGACGGGTACTCAGGTACTCTTGATGGGGGGGTGACGGGTACTCAAGTAGTTTTGATGGGGGGTGACGGGTACTCAGGTACTTTTGATGGGGGGTGACGGGTACCCGGGTACTTTTGATGGGGGGTAATGGGTATTCTTGATGGGGGTGACAGGTACTCAGGTACTTTTGATGGGGGGGTGACAGGTACCCTTGATGGGGGGGGGGGTGACAGGTACTCAGGTACTTTTGATGGGGGTGACAGGTACTTGGGTACTTTTGATGGGGGTGACAGGTACTCAGGTACTTTTGATGGGGGGGGGTGACAGGTACTCTTTATTCTAGGGGGGGCAATCTGGGCACAGTACTGACACACTGACACTAACTCACTGCTTGGATTTCTCCTCACACAGGATCGGTGTGTGAGGAGAACCCAGAGACAGCCGTTACACTCATGTTTGTTTACACTTGTGACCGGCTGTGATTGGACACAGCCGGTCACGTGGTAAAGAGCCAAATTTCATTGGCTCTTTACCCAGATCGGGGCTGGGCATTGTCCAAGGGACGAGCCTCGTCCCCGATCGCCGCGCTGCGCGCCCCCGGGGGCGCGCACGAGCGACGTGCACGCCGGACCAATGCAAAGTGACCGGCTGTCATTGGAAACAGCCGGTCACGTGGTAAAGAGACAAATTTTATTGGCTCCTTACTCTGATCGGGGACGGGCTGTGTCCGAGGGACACGCCTCGTCACCGATCGCCGCGATGTGGGACCCCAGGGACCCGCAGTAGCGGCGAGAAGGGCAGGACGTCATATGACGTCCGCCCGGAGGGAGGGAGGGTTCCTGCCGGCGTCATATGTCTATGACCCGGTAGGAAGTGGTTAACAGGGGCGTGTATTAGAATGGCTCAGCAACAGACACATTGCACATGTTACTTTTGTTCAAATCAGACTGTGGAAATAAATTTTTAACCAGAGCAGGCTGCAATACCACACTCTCACCACCTTGCTCTGGTGGCGCTTCATTAAACGCATGAACACCTTCACACCTGTCATAGCCAGACTGAAATAACCCATTTTCATCATGAGTTTTTTTAAACATATCAGTTTTAGCATTAACCATTTTGTTATCACCATGTTCAGGTACCCTCTTATCCCTTAGAGCGGCACCAAAGCTGTCCCAGGCAACCTCCGGCTCCAAAACGCAGAGCCTGGGGGTTTCTAGGGACACCTCTGTAGCCTTCATCTCAGTTGCTAGTGGAGATAGCACATCTTTAACGGCACTCACATCAACATTTTTATCTCTAGTGAGCTGCACTAGCCCATTAGCAACTGGCCCGTCAACTTTAGACAACACAATATTAGCAGTTTTACTCATCACATTGTCACAATTAAGTTTACCACTTGCCTCCCCACTGGACAGGGCACTGCAGCGAGGCAAGTCCTTTTCTACACAGACAGTGGATCTCCCATTTGGGGGTCACTTCCACTCCAATGTGCACAGTCACATAGTCAGTCTCTTGAATGCATTTACCAGCACTAGTCTTACCCATCACTGTAACAGGGGTTGCCATGTTCATTTGAGTACGTTGTCTATCCTTTATCGCACTTTCACTGGCCAAATCTCCCTGGTGGCCATGGGATGAAACTGCAGCAGCCACTGCAGACTCCTTAGCACCCCCTGCAGGCACAACAGGTACTTCCGCACTGTTGCCAGAGGTGACTGAAAACATGTTTGCACAAAAATCTGGGCTTTCAGGCAAAGAGTTAAGCCCAGCAACAATATCAGCAGCCGTATTCCACAAACTGGGACAAGAAAAGATCCCATGCCCCAGTTGACCACATTCCTGGCATGGTACTCTGCGACATTTTCCTGTTGCTGAGGGAGACGACACTCTCCCAACATGCAGAATCTCACTGGTATCTCTAGGGAGATGGTGGGATACCTCTTTCCTGTAGCTCCTCCTTCCGGTTGACACTTGATCTATCGTTGCTATGGGAGATGGCACTCTCCCCGGTGTACTTTGCTGACTCGCCAAAACACAACGACTTTGCTCTCCTTGAAGTATTGTTGTTTTTAACTTGCCACGACACTCTGCAGGCAATACTTTTCTCATGTGGTCCGCAGACTTGACATCACCGCCATTGCTACGGGCAACCACATACCTCTCGAACTTCAGCCTGTCGGTCACTCCTAGCACTCAAACCAGGCTTCCAAAACATCATTGAAGACCTTTGTCTGGATGTGTCACTTTGTATTGGAGACTGAGACAAAGGGCATGAGGAGACAACATGCCCCCACTCTCTGCACCGCAAACGGCGCTCTTGATTCTTGACAGGGCCTCCCCACTTGCATTCACTTGTAAGCTTGGGCCTTTGCACATTGATGGCTGGCCTGTTTACACCAGTGTTGCCAGGGGCAACAGCATGCACATCCCCTTTAACTTGGTCCAGTGCTGCCAGGTGCCACTTGCACCAATCCACTGCAGACTCAGACTTTGGACTCTCCACACTTGCAGTCACCTGTGCACCCGTGTTGCTAGGGACAACACCAGTCCTTTTTCTCCTGGGCAAACTCTGATCAGGCATGTATGGGGCACGTTCAGGTGGTAAAAACCCCTCCAGCCACAGAGCTCTGTCTATCATTTCAGCAAACCTTGCTTTTTTTTTTTTTTTTAGGAGCTTTGATCGCCCCATACTTAGTCATCCCAGAACAACTTTGCAGTCCAGCAAAAATTAAGCACTGTCTCTTTAACCACTTAACGACCGCTCACTGTATATATACACACGTCGGCAAAATGGCACCTGGAGGCACAATCACGTACCTGTACGTGACTGCCTTCATATGGGTGGGGGGTCAGATCGGATCCCCCCCTGGTACAGTGAGCGGTCGGTATCACTCCGGAAGCGATCGGTGATGAGGGGGCGGCCATTGCTTTCTGGCCACCCCCTCACGATCGCTCCCGGCGAATGAAATACTTCCTCTGCCTGTGTAATGTAAACACAGGCAGAGGAAGTGATGTAATCTCTCCTGCGGCGCTCACATATACCGAGCGCCGTGGAGAGAAGATGTCAGGTTAGTGCACAAACACTACACTGACACATAGGCACACATAGGAACACGATCGCCCCCCCAGTCATCCCCAGATCACGCCCCAGATCACCCCCCAGTCACAGTGTCACTGATTGCAGTGATCATTTATTTACTGATCACTGCAAACAGTGACATTTGTAACTGTAAAAGTGTCAGGGCAGTTAGTGTAGGTCCCTTTAGGTCCAGGGTAGCCCCCTAACCCCCCCTAATAAAGGTTTAACCCCTTGATCGGCTCCCAGGTAACCCTTTCACCCCCTAGCACCACTGTCACTAAGCGATCGTTTTTCTGATCGCTGTATTAGCATCGGTGATGCCGCTAGGTAGTCCGTTTTTTTTTGGGTTCGCCGGCAGGTTTATATAGCGTCGGGTACCCCCATATATTACCTAATAAAGGTTTAACCCCTTGATCGCCCCCCCAGGTAACCCTTTCACCGCTTTTGCCAGTGTCACTAAGCGATCGTTTTTCTGATCGCTGTATTCGTTATGCTGGTGCCGCTAGGTAGTCAGTTATTGTTTTAGGTTCGCCGCCAGGTTTTTATAGCGTCAGGTACCCCCATATATTACCTATTAAAGGTTTAACCCCTTGATCGCCCCCCAGGTAACCCTTTCACCCCTTTTGCCAGTGTCACTAAGCAATCGTTTTTCTGATCGCTGTATTAGGTATGCTGGTGTTGCTAGGTAGTCTGTTATTTTTTTAGGTTCGCCACCAGGTTTTTATAGCATCAGGTACCCCCATATATTATCTAATAAAGGTTTTACCCCCTGATTGCCCCTAGAGTTAACCCTTTCACCAGTGATCACCGTATAAGTGTCACTGGTGACACTGGTTAGCCAGATAGTTATTTCGTTATTTAGGTTCTCCGTCAGGTTTTTATATAGCGTCAGATACCCCCATATATTAGCTAATAAAGGTTTTAACCCCCTGATTGCCCCTAGTTAACCCTTTCACCAGTGATCACCGTATAAGTGTTACGGGTGACGCTGGTTAGTTAGTTCGCTTTTTATAGTGTCAGGGCACCCGCCGTATATAACCCAATAAAGGTTTAACACCCTGATTGCCCGGTGGGTGATATCAATTAGGTTTTAGCGTCAAAGAGGCTCTGCGTCACACCCCAGGCAGCGTCAGGTTAGTGCCAGTAGCGCTAACACCCACGCGTGAAGCATACACCTCCCTTAGTGGTATAGTATCTGAACAGATCAATATCTGATCAGATCTATACTAGCGTCCCCAGCAGTTTAGGGTTCCCAAAAATGCAGTGTTAGCGGGATCAGCCCAGATACCTGCTAGCACCTGTGTTTTGCCCCTCCGTCCAGCCCAGGCCACCCAAGTGCAGTATCGATCGATCACTGTCACTTACAAAACACAACACACATAACTGCAGCGTTCGCAGAGACAGGCCTGATCCCTGCAACTCCAGTGCTGTAGGAGGTGATTTCACCACCACAGTTAAAAAAAAGAGCATATATGCCGAAGCATGGGGGCAGCAGGGGCAGAGAAGCGATTTTGCTCCTAATGCCTCGTACATATGGTCGAAATTCCGACGGAGGCTTGCCCGTGGAAAAGTCAGACCGCGTGTACGCGGCATAACTTTTGCGGGAGGATGCCCCATGCTTCGGCATATATAAATGGTGCATGTATGCCCATCATTAGAAGTGGGTGAATGAAGGGAGGTATTCTAATGGTGGGCATACCCACCGATCAATCTCTCTTTTTTTTGTTCAGCCAACAGGCTGCATGAAAAAAAAGATTACAATACATGTCCAACAAGGACCAGCAACGTACTGGTATGTTGCTGGACTTTGAATGGTTATACCAGAATGATGCCTGTGGGTTTAGGTTAGGGTGACCAGACATCCCCAGTTTCAGGGGACAGTCCCTGGATTGTGGACACTGTCCCCGGACCAAGTTTGCCCCCAGTTTTGTCCCCGGATTGGATTTGAACAGGGGCTGGGGAAATTTCAAATACAGTCAGTGCAGAATTAAAAAAAAAAAACATTCTAAATTGCACACCCTTGCTCTGCCGCTCCTAATAGCTTAGGGGGTGTATTTTTTTCCATTATCTGTGCCCCTTTCTGATGATCATGTGCTGGTCGGAGCGGAGGGACCATTTCTTTAGTTTCGAGTGCATACCCATTCAGCTCCGCTCGCATTTTCTTCTGCCTTGGCTCAAGTCCCGGCCAGCCGCCTGCCTGTTTATCTCCTTGCCTTCCCTGGTGGAGTGATCTTCCTCCGCACCCCACCCAGTAGTAGCCGGGGCCCGAACAGTGAGACTTGAGAGGCTGTGAGGCGGGCGGGTGGCGGCGACGGGCAGAGAGTCGTTTATTGCCGCCATTACTAGTAAAAAAAAAAGATGTCCCCAGATTTCATTTTAAAAATCTGGTCACCTTAGTTTAGGTATCATCTTGGTATCATTCTTTTCAGCCAGCGGCCGGCTTTCATGTAAAAGCAATCCTAGTGGCTAATTAGCCTCTGAACTGCTTTTACAAGCAGTGGGAGGAAATGTCCCCCCCCGGATATAAAAAGCGCCATTGGGAAATTGGGAAAGCATTTTATCACACCGATCTTGGTGTGGTCAGATGCTTTGAGGGCAGAGGAAAGATCTAGGGTCTAATAGACCCCAGTTTTTTCAAAAAAAGAGTACCTGTCACTACCTATTGCTATCATAGGGGATATTTACATTCCCTGAGATAACAATAAAAATTATAAAAATAAATAAATATGGAAGGAACAGTTTAAAAATAAAAGAAAAAAGCAAAATGAATAAAAAAAAAAAAAAAAAAAAGCACCCCTGTCCCGCCCTGCTCTTGCGCAAAGGCGAACGCAAGCGTCGGTCTGGCGTCATATGTAAACAGAAATTTCATCATGCATGTGAGGTATCATCGCGAAGGTCAGATCAAGGGCAGTAATTTTAGCAGTAGACCTCCTCTGTAAATCTAACGTGGTAACCTGTAAAGGCTTTTAAAAATGTATGTAGTTTGTCGCCACTGCGCGTTTGTGCGAAATTTTAAAGCATGTCGTGTTTGGTATCCATGTACTCGGCCTAAGATCATCTTTTTTATTTCATTAAACATTTGGGCAATATAGTGTGTTTTAGTGCATTAAAATTATTATTATTATTTTTTTCCCCAAAAAATGCGTTAGAAAAATCGCTGCGCAAATACTGTGTGAAAAAAAAATAATGCAACACCCACCATTTTAATCTGTAGGGCCTTTGCGTTAAAAATATATAATGTTTGGGGGTTCAACGTAGTTTTCTTGCAAAAAATAAAAAATGTTTTCATGTAAACAAAAAGTGTAAGAAAGGGCTTTGTCTTCAAGTGGTTAGAAGAGTGGATGATGTGTGACATAAGCTTCCTAATGTTGTGTATAAAATGCCAGGACAGTTCAAACCCCCCCCCCCCCAAATGACCCCATTTTGGAAAGTAGACACCCAAAGCTATTTGTTGAGAGGCATGTCGAGTCCATTGAATATTTTATATGTTGACACAAGTTGCGGAAAAAATACATTTTTTTTTTTCCCCACACAGTTGTCACTAAATGATATATTGCTCAAACATGCCATGGGCATATGTGGAATTACACCCCAAAACACATTCTGTTGCTTCTCCTGAGTACGGGGATACCACATGTGTGAGACTTTTTGGGAGCCTAGCCGCGTACAGGACCCCAAAAACCAAGCACCGCCTTCAGGCTTTCTAAGGGTGTAAATTTTGGATTTCACTCCTCACTGCCTATCACAGTTTCGGAGGCCATGGAATGCCCAGATGGCACAACCCCCCCAAATGACCCCATTTTGGAAAGTAGACACCCCAAGCTATTTGCTGAGAGGTATGGTGAGTATTTTGCAGATCTTGCTTTTTGTCACAAAGTTTTGAAAATTGAAAAAAAATAAAATATTTTCTTTCTTCTGTAGCGGGGGTTTAAATTTAGGGGGATACACCTGGGTGGTAGTATGACCCAGGTGTGTGTGAATCGTGGAGGACTTTGGTGGTGTATTATTCTCCTTGGCTTGGGGTGGAGGTGTTCCCACAGGTCGAGGTAGAATCACTGCCGCAGCCCCTGAGGTGGATGGGGCCCATATCTGAGGTGAGGAGGCCAGAGAGGTTACCCGTCTGAAGAGTCCAGAGCAGTATCAACCCGGTGACGGAGGGGCCTCTGGTAACTCCCTTGGAGGGGCATCTTCCCCCTGACAGGGGCCGCAACGCAGCGAAGGTACTCCATTTATGTTCTTCCGAGTCGCTGGTAGAGGCTCATACATTTCAAGTTTCTCTCTCTAGCCAATGGCTATAGCAACCGCTGGTGAAACCACAGTGGTTTAGTTTATCATTAGGAGTGTGCCTCGACCTGCTCACCCCACCGTATTGAACTGTTTATGGATCTCAACTAATTGGCGAACAAAGAACTGTTTATTGTGTGTGTGTTACAATAACAGAAGTGTTGGATCCTTATCGGTGTGTGGAACTTTGGTTGATGGGGGTGAAGGGGAGTGTCAGCACAGCAAGACTTGGTTGTAATAGAAACACACAGGCCCGAGAAGAATACTTGGTACTGGCCTTCACCTCACCTGCTACAATAGGGAGGACATGGGCCGTAGCGCATCTCACCCTCACCTACAACATACCCCTAGACAGAGAAAAGGGGGTGAGGCCGCTACACGTGGGGGCTCGTGAGTCCGGGATGATGTGTGTTTTAACCATGGAGCTGAGAATGGCTGTGTTTGAACTTTGCTGCCCGGAGGAGTTCCGAGTGGGTCGGCCATGTGATCGGCCAGAGTGCATCCCTGCTCAAAGTCGTGGACATGACCCTAAGACGGGAAAGGCCCATGCAGAAGATATAGAGAAGAAAATAAAAAATATGGACAGCCGCACTCCAAAAAACCTTTGACGGTCGCCTTTATTGTAAAAAATGGAAGATCTCCTCCCACAACTTGCACTTTTTCGCGGGCTTCCACCAGTCTCCGCCCACGAACTGCGCAGTTATGGGGTGCCTCATGGCGTAGTGCAGTAAAAGCCCCCACATGTAGTACGTCACACGGCTGGACTTCTCCCTCTTCTCGCTCTTCTGCATGGGCAGAGAGAAAGAGATTTTTACCGCTCCAGGTGAACACGCTCCAGCAATTTGTAGTATCAGGACTACCGTGGGTGCCAGCAATGCACGTAGCATATAGAGAAGAAAATAAAAAAATATGGACAGCCGCACTCCAAAAAACCTTTGACAGTCGCCTTTATTGTAAAAAATGGAAGATCACACCAAAAATCATGGTGTGCCATTGCTGGCACCCACGGTAGTCCTGATACTACAAATTGCTGGAGCGTGTTCACCTGGAGCGGTAAAAATCTCTTTCTCTCTGCCCATGCAGAAGAGCGAGAAGAGGGAGAAGTCCAGCCGTGTGACGTACTACATGTGGGGGCTTTTACTGCACTGCGCCATGAGGCACCCCATAACTGCGCAGTTCGTGGGCGGAGACTGGTGGAAGCCCGCGAAAAAGTGCAAGTTGTGGGAGGAGTCTGGCCATGTGAGGAGATACACGTGGGGACTTCGGCGCCTGGTCAGTGCGTGATGGAGCAGCAGATAGTCGGGATGGCCTGAAGCTCCCCGTGGATTCCGGTTCCCTACCCCACGAAGATGACTGCTTTTGCTGCTCCCCTTACAGACACGGGGAAAAGACTTAGACCCCGAGGGCAGTTGGCTCTGTACACTTGCAGAGACACGGAGGCCCTTGGCGTGATCTGTCTCGGGTGCTCGGGACTGGTGGTCAACCTGAAGCCATTTGGGCGTTGCGAGGCATGCAAGCAGTTCCTATTCGAGGTGGAGAAATCCACAGTAAGGCCCCGGGCCCTTCGCCTCAACTGCCTCACAGGTACCGCTACTCCGGAAGGGGAGACCCAGGCCTTTGCGGAGGTCCCCATACGCACTGACCAGGGCGATGTGACTGCCCAACCAGAGACTGAGAAAGAAAAATCCGAGGATGCTGCCTTGGTCACCACAGATTCCCTGCTCCCACCTCCGAAGAGGAAAGTCGGCCTGGTACAGGCATCCTGTGGTCGTGGTCGAGCTTCACCCCGTCGCTTGCCGGGCCTGGATGGATCCGGATGGAAGAGTCCTGGACATCCCAGTTCTACGAAAGGTCAAGGTGAGCCAGGGGCTGGGACTGTGGTGGTGGTTGGAGGTGTCGGGGGTCCACAGCCGGTGGAGCCCGCTAGGGAGGGTAGTTCCACGTCTACTAGGGACTACCTCCCCGCAGAGATATATGACACCTCCGACCTAGAATCGCTGTCGGACTGTGGAGAGGATGGTGAAATAGATGAACTTTTTTCACCGCAAGGGCTGGGACAAAATGCCATTGCCTGTGTTACGTACACCACGGGATTCGCCCATGTCCACGGGAGACAGCACGCCCCGGGCGGAAGTCCCGGAGCTCACGAGGAAGCCTAGTCCTTCGCTTGTCATTCCGCTACCTGCAGCATCATCCGTTCCGGTGGCGGGGACGCAGCGCGCATCACTACGGCACCAAGATTCAAGCCGACGGAGGTAGTGAAAGTACCTCGGCATCCAGAGGCCCTTGTTCCGCCAGGAGAAGGTGAGCGGGCCACAATGCCTCCTTTGGCCGGCTGCAGCGGCTATTCTGCCAGAGGGTCGCCCGTGAGTATGGATGGGAATATCCTTACTTGCCTCGGGACTTACTTTTTGAGGTCGAAGTCCTGAGACAGAGATGGTACGATGAGTTTGTTTGGAAGAAGCTTAAACTGCCGCATGCTCGCCGGTACTTGTCCTGTTCACCATCAGTGTCTAAATAATTCAGAGACTGTAGAGCAGAATGGATGTGGGGCCGCCATATCCACGCAGACAAGGTGCTTATCTGCCGGAAGGATGGAGAGGACATTGATTATTCAGTGGAAGTCTTTGATAAGCACCTGAAGCCCTTGTTCTTGCCGCACCCGAAATTTTATTTGTGAGAAAAAAAAAACTCCCCTGTATGTTCTTCTGTTGCTGAACTTTCTGGAAGTGTTTTACCAGAATATCAGAACTGGGCCCTAGTTTTTTATTTGGGCTTTTCTACTCTTTGGAGGAATGAGAGCTGTTTTGTTTTGTTCTCTCTTTCTTCGTACGTCAGAGACACAGACTTTGGGGTAGAATCAGAGTAGGGACGCAGGAAGAGAGAAGGTTGCCTGGAGGATTTCACCAAGTGTCATTACCGCGGCACTGTCACCAGGTGGCAGTGTTGCGCAATGGCTGTTTGTTTTTTGTTTTTCATTTGGATCACCTTACTCATTGGAGCGAATGGGTCTCTCGGCTGATAGACCCATTCATTCCAAATTAACACAAATGTGTTAGGATGTTGTGTTTTTGTTTCCCTTCTGCAGGAGATTCGTCTGTCAAGACTGCTGAGTGTGGGGTGGTTCTTAGGCAGTGATGGGAGGGATTGTATATGTGTTCAGATGGTTCTATTGAAAAGTTTAATTTTATGTTCCCTTTCCTTTGAGCAGGTCTTGGCACAATTAGGATTCAAAATTTTGAGGGATGGCCTCTGGGGTCAGGCTTATGTTACCACTTTTTGGAAGACATGGGTTTGCACCAGACGCTGGGGACCAGCGTCAAATCACTAGGGGGAGAGTGTAGCGGGGGTCTAAATTTAGGGGGATACACCTGGGTGGTAGTATGACCCAGGTGTGTGTGAATCGTGGAGGACTTTGGTGGTGTATTATTCTCCTTGGCCTGGGGTGGCGGTGTTCCCACAGGTCGAGGTAGAATCACTGCCGCAGTGCTGTCCTTTTTGTCCCGTTCCGGCGGTAGTACAGCGGGGGCGGAGAACCTGCTGTGGCATCACGGGAGGAGATAAAGGGGAGAGACGCCCTCGCCACGAGGTCTTCTACATCCGGCGCCCAGGCACCTTAGGCCTGGGTGTGGTCGGTCCGGAGTTCAAGCCCAGGCGCCCATGGCCTGGTCGGAGCAGTGTTGGCGTCCATCTCAGGCACCTTAAGACTGGGGTGAGGTACTACACCGGAGGCCTGGGGCCCAGTAACTTCGACTGGGCTCCGCAAGGGTGGATGAGTCAGAGGGACCCTGAGGTGGATGGGGCCCATGTCTGAGGTGAGGAGGCCAGAGAGGTTACCCGTCTGAAGAGTCCGGAGCAGCATCAACCTGGTGACAGAGGGGCCTCTGGTAACTCCCTTGGAGGGACATCTTCCCCCTGACAGGGGCCGCAATGCAGCGAAGGTACTCCATTCATGTTCTTCCGAGTCGCTGGTAGAGGCTCATACATTTCAAGTTTCTCTCTCTAGCCAATGGCTATAGCAACCGCTGGTGAAACCACAGTGGTTTAGTTTATCATTAGGAGCGTGCCTCGACCTGCTCACCCCACCGTATTGAACTGTTTATGGATCTCAACTAATTGGCAAACAAAGAACTGTTTATTGTGTGTGTTACAATAAAAGAAGTGTTGGATCCTTATCGGTGTGTGGAACTCTGGTTGATGGGGGTGAAGGGGAGTGTCAGCACAGCAAGACTTGGTTGTAATAGAAACACACAGGCCCAAGAAGAATACTTGGTACTGGCCTTCACCTCACCTGCTACAATGGGGAGGACATGGGCCGTAGCGCATCTCACCCTCACCTACAACATACCCCTAGACAGAGAAAAGGGGGTGAGGCCGCTACACTTCATTTTCAAAAACAAATGAGAGCTGTAAAATACTCACCATGCCTCTCAGCAAATAGCTTGGGGTGTCCACTTTCCAAAATGGGGTTATTTGGGGGGGTTTTGTGCTATTTTGGCATTTTATGGCCTTCAAAACTGTGATAGGTAGTGAGGAGTGAAATCAAAAATTTGCGCCCCCTTAGAAATCCTGAAGGTGGTGCTTGGTTTTCGGGGTCCCGTACGCGGCTAGGCTCCTAAAAAGTCCCACACATGTGGTATCCCCGTACTCAGGAGAAGCAGAAAAATGTATTTTGGGGTGCAATTCCACATATAACCATGGCATGTGTGAGCAATATATCATTTAGTGACAACTTTTGTATTTTTTTTTTTTTTGTCATTATTCAATCACTTGGGACAAAAAAATATATTCAATGGGCTCAACATGCCTCTCAGCAATTTCCTTGGGGTGTCTACTTTCCAAAATGGGGTCATTTGGGGGGGGGGGTTTGTACTGCCCTGCCATTTTAGCATCTCAAGAAAATAGATAGGCAGTCATAAATTAAAAGCTGTGTAAATTCCAGAAAATGTACCCTAGTTTGTAGACGCTATAACTTTTGCGCAAACCAATAAATATACGCTTATTGACATTTTTTTTACTAAAGACATGTGGCTGAATACATTTTGGCCTAAATGTATGACTAAAATTTAGTTTATTTGATTTTTCTTATAACAAAAAGTAGAAAATATCATTTTTTTTGAACATTTTCAGTCTTTTTCCCTTTATATTGCAAAAAATAAAAAATCGCAGAGGCAATCAAATACCATTAAAAGAAAGCTCTATTTGTTGGAAGAAAAGGACACAAATTTTGTTTGGGTACAACATTGCATGTCCGCACAATTTCCAGGTAAAGCAGTGGACTTTATTAAAGAATGAGGAAACTGAAACGCCAGTTTCCTCTGTACATTATAAACTCCCTGGAGCCCCTCAACCCGACCAGTTGAGAATTCTGGGTCACTACACTGGTGGGGTACCACACTACCACAGTGTTTAAAGTGACAAGAAATGGTGCCAGAGAATTGGTGAATAGTGTTGAGTGAAGCTGCCCCTTTAAAAGTGAATGAACCACTGAAATTAAATGAATTGATGATAAGAAAGGTGTGGCATATATCAACTTACAAAATATCAATATGTGTAATTACCTCTCATGAAGATTTCCAACAATCAAAAATGCAATAAAATAAAGTGATGATGAATCAATATATATATATATATATAAGTTTCCCTTTTGAATCACAGTAATTGGACTTTTTTTCTTTGTAAAGTTTTTTTTAGGAATTTAATCAATTCCTAAAAAAATCTTTACAAAGGAAAAAAGTCAAATCACCGTGATTCAAAAGGGAAAATTATATATATATATATATATATATATATATATATATATATATGTAGCGGGGTCCCCTTTAAGACTCTCGGGACTACCTTGCCCAGAATCCCTTTCGGTATGTTTCCACCCCAGAGACTCATGGGAGGGTTATAAAAGGAGGAGGCGAGGCTGGGCTCGGCCTCTTTGGGACACGAGACTTCAGTGACTGATCCTCCTGTGCGGATGTGCCGGAGTGCAAGGCCTGAAGCCTGAGGCCTTGCGCAACACCAAAGAGCCTTCCATCCCACTGCGAGCCTGGGTGGCATCTGACTTCGCTTGTCTACAACCTTGGTTGGATCGGGGACCCGATCGCTGGAGACACTGTGTGTGTGAGGACACAGTCGGTGGAAGTTCCCGGACTGGGATCGCGTCCGGAGGGGTGAGAGGGCGTATGCCCAGACCATATACTGTTGTTGCTAATGTGCCTATAGACTGCCGTGGCCCACAAGTTATTTCTGATACTCTCACTGGAGAACCTTATCAGAGCTGAACTCAGAGTTCATACAGTAAAGTGTTTATTTCATCACAACCTTCCCTCTGGATTACAAATGGTATTCTGTTAATCTGCACCACCTTTAAAGACTTGCCGGTGAAGAAACCATCATCCCCTATAGACTGAGTTTTAGATATCTGAACCAGGCCTGGCCAGCTAGTTAGTTCATTTGGTTACTGCGTCACAGGACGCCTAGTTAACGGTCGCCCACGCGGCGCACCTTTACTGTTCATTTTAAATGCATAGTGTGTTATTGCTGCAGGGCTCTGCAATTTATTATTTGTGAACTGTTACCACTGTTAACTTTTCTTACCTAAAGCTTGAAGTAAATTTGATACCCTTTTCATTATTGTCTTGGTGTCTGGGTTTACTCATACAGTATAAGAAAATATATATTGCTGCCAATACTAACTGTGCCAGTAGGGGGTCGAGTACATTGCCGGGGGCTGGCGGAGCTGTTTTCAGGGCCCAAACTAAACTTGCGGCCTTCTTAGTTGAAGGTATCGCTACATATATATATATATATATATATATATATATATATATATATATATAATTGATTCATCATCACTTTATTTTATTTCATTTTTGTTTGTTTTCTTTTAAAGTTGGAAATTTTCATGAGAGGTGATCACACAGTCGATATATGAGTTAGCGCCACACCTTTCTTATCATCAATTAATTTAAGATTGGTGATGTAGCTTGGGGCAGAATTGTGAATGGCTTTGTATGTTATTGTTAGTTTTTTGCATTTTATTCGTTGGGCAATGGGAAGCCAGTGGAGGGATTGGCAGAGAGGAGTGGCGAACACTGAATGGTTGGTAAGGTGGATGAGTCTGGCAGTGCCATTCATGCAAGACTGAAGAAGAGATAGCTTGCCAATGAGGAGGAAATTACAATAGTCAAGACGAGAGATAACAAGGGAGTGAATAAGTTGCTTAGTGGTGTCAATGGTTAGAAAGGGGTGTATTTTGGATATGTTTCGGGGGTAAAGTCTCCACGATTTGGACAGTGATTGAATTTGGGGCTGAAAGGACAGGACAGAGTCTAGGATTACACCTAGTACCTTGGCATGTGGGGAGGGACTGATGGTTGTATTATTGATCTTGATGGAGAAGTCGGGGGGCTTGGTTTTAGAAAGATTGAGTTTGAGGAAGTGGTGTGACATCCATGTTTATATGTAAGTTAGTAATGCAAGAGGAGACTGAAGGAGTGAGGTGAGGAATAGAGAGATAGATTTGATTTGTGGTACTGGAAGCCAATTGGAGTTTATTAACAGACCAAGGGAGGAGGTGTAAATGGAGAAGAGAATGGGTCCAAGGACAGAACCTTGAGGTACCTCTACAAAAAGAGGAAGTGGAGAGGAGTAAACAGAGTTATAGGTCACACTGAAGAAGCGCTGTGATAGGTAGGAGGAGAGCCAGGAGAGAGCAGAGTCTTGAAGGCCAAGAGTGGAGTTTTTTGAGGAGGAGGGGGATGGTCAACAGTATCTAAAGCCCTGTACACACGATCGGATTTCCGATGGAATAAAATCCCATGGATTTTTCCATCGGATTTCCAATGAAGCTGACTTCCATCAGTCTTGCCTACACACCATCAGTCAAAAATCCGACCGTCCCAAACGCTGTGACGTAAAACACTCCGACGAGCCGAGAAAAATTAAGTTCAATGCTTCTGAGCATGCGTCGACTTGATTCTGAGCATGCGTGGGTTTTTTCTCTGATGGAGTTCCACACAGACGATCGGAATTTGCTATTGTTTTTTTTTCCATCGGATAAATTTAAAACATGTTCTATTTTTAATCACCGGTGGAAAAAAGAATCGATGGGGCCCATACACGATCGGTTTGTCCGATAAAAAAAAGTCCATCGGACTGTTTTCGTCTGTAAAACCGATCGTGTGTACAGGGCTTAAGGCTGCAGAGAGGTTTAAGTAGTATGAGTATGGAGTAGTGGACATTGGTTTTAACAGTTAGTAGGTCATTAGTGAGTTTCAGTAGGGCAGTTTCAGTGGAGTGTAGCAAGCGAAAGCCAGACTGTACGGGTTCAAGAAGGTTGTTGTCAGTGTGGTAGGAGCTAAGACAGTTGTAGACTAAGCGTTATAAAAGTTTTAACGCAAACAGGAGCAAGGAGATGGGTCTTAAGTTGTTCAGGCTGGTGGGATCCAGTGACGGCTTTTTAACCACTTAACGACCGCTCACTGTAGATATACGTTGGCAGAATGGCACCGACAGGCAAAGTCACGTATATCTATGTGATTGCCTTTGTATAGTTGGGGGGTCCGATCGGACCCCCCTCCTCTACAGTGAGCGTCCGTTTTCTGTTCGGGAGCGATCCGAGATGAGGGGACGGCCGTTCGATTCATGCCACCCCCTCGCGATCGCTCCCGGCGAATGAGAGAGCTTCCTCTGCTGTGTAATGTTTACACAGGCAGAGGAAGTGATGTCATCTTTCATGCGGCGCTCACATATACCGAGCACCGTACAAGAGAAGACACACAGGTTAGTGCACAAACAGCACACTGACACCAGGACACATAGGCACACAAATCGCCCCCCCAGGCCCCCCAGACACCCCCAGATCACCCCCCAGCCCCCAGTCACAGTGTCACTGATTGCAGTGACCATTTATTTAGTGATCACTGCAATCAGTGACATTTGTGACTGTAAAAGTGTCGCTACAGTTTAGTTTTAGGTCCAGTGTAGCCCCCTAACCCCCCCTAATAAAGGTTTAACCCCCTGATGGCCCCCCAGATAACCCTTTCACCCCCTAGCACCGCCGTCGCTAAGCGATCGTTTTTCTGATCGCTGTTTTATTGTCGGTGATGCCGATCGGTAGCCAGTTATTTTTTTTAGGTTTGCCACAGGTTTTTATAGCATCAGGTACCCCCATATATTATCTAATAAAGGTTTTAACCCCCTAATTGCCCCCAGGTAACCCTTTCACCCCCTATCACCACTGTCGCTAAGCGATCATTTTTCTGATCGCTGTTTTATTGTCGGTGATGCCGATCGTTAGCCAGTTATTTTTTTTAGGTTCGCCGCAGGTTTTTTATAGCGTCAGGTACCCCCATATATTACCTAATAAAGGTTTAACCCCCTTGATCGCCCCCCAGGTAACCCTTTCACCCCCTATCACCACTGTCGCTAAGCGATCGTTTTTCTGATCGCTGTCTTATTGTCAGTGATGCCGATAGGTAGCCAGTTATATTTTTTTTAGGTTCGCCGCAGGTTTTTATAGCGTCAGGTACCCCCATATATTACCTAATAAAGGTTTAACCCCCTTGATCGCCCCCCCAGGTAACCCTTTCACCCCCTATCACCACTGTCGCTAAGCAATCGTTTTTCTGATCGCTGTTTTATTGTCGGTGATGCCGATCGGTAGCCAGTTATTTTTTTTAGGTTCGCCACAGGTTTTTATAGCGTCAGGTACCCCCATATATTATCTAATAAAGGTTTTAACCCCCTAATTGCCCCCAGGTAACCCTTTCACCCCCTATCACCACTGTCGCTAAGCGATCATTTTTCTGATCGCTGTTTTATTGTCGGTGATGCCGATCGTTAGCCAGTTATTTTTTTTAGGTTCGCCGCAGGTTTTTTATAGCGTCAGGTACCCCCATATATTACCTAATAAAGGTTTAACCCCCTTGATCGCCCCCCAGGTAACCCTTTCACCCCCTATTACCACTGTCGCTAAGCGATCGTTTTTCTGATCGCTGTCTTATTGTCAGTGATGCCGATAGGTAGCCAGTTATATTTTTTTTAGGTTCGCCACAGGTTTTTATAGCGTCAGGTACCCCCATATATTACCTAATAAAGGTTTAACCCCCTTGATCGCCCCCCAGGTAACCCTTTCACCCCCTATCACCACTGTCGCTAAGCAATCGTTTTTCTGATCGCTGTCTTATTGTCGGTGGTGCCAATAGGTAGCCAGTTATTTTTTTTAGGTTCGCTGCAGGTTTTTATAGCGTCAGGTACCCCCATATATTACCTAATAAAGGTTTAACCCCCTTGATCGCCCCCCAGGTAACCCTTTCACCCCCTATCACCACTGTCGCTAAGCGATCGTTTTTCTGATCGCTGTCTTATTGTCGGTGATGCCGATAGGTAGCCAGTTATTTTTTTTAGGTTCGCCGCAGGTTTTTATAGCGTCGGGTACCCCCATATATTACCTAATAAAGGTTTAACCCCTTGATCGCCCCCCAGGTAACCCTTTCACCCCCTATCACCACTGTCGCTAAGCGATCGTTTTTCTGATCGCTGTCTTATTGTCGGTGATGCCGATAGGTAGCCAGTTATTTTTTTTAGGTTCGCCGCAGGTTTTTATAGCGTCGGGTACCCCCATATATTACCTAATAAAGGTTTAACCCCTTGATCGCCCCCCAGGTAACCCTTTCACCCCCTTTTGCCAGTGTCACTAAGCAATCGTTTTTCTAAACGCTGTATTAGTTCTGCTGGTGCTGATAGATAGCCAGTTATTTTTTTTAGGTTCGCCGCAGGTTTTTATAGCGTCAGGTACCCCCATATATTATCTAATAAAGGTTTTAACCCCCTAATTGCCCCTAGTTAACCCTGCGTCACACCCCAGGCAGCGTCAGGTTAGTGGCAGTAATGCCAACACCCACGCGTGAAGCATACACCTCCCTTAGTGGTATAGTATCTGAACAGATCAATATCTGATCTGATCTATACTAGCGTCCCCAGCAATTTAGGGTTCCCAAAAACGCAGTGTTAGCGGGATCAGCCCAGATACCTGCTAGCACCTGCGTTTTGCCCCTCCGTCCAGCCCAGGCCACCCAAGTGCAGTATAGATCGATTGCTGTCACTTACAAAACACAACACACATAACTGCAGCGTTCGCAGAGACAGGCCTGATCCCTGCGACTCCAGTGCTGTAGGAGGTGATTTCACCACCACAGTTAAAAAAAAAAAAAAGCATATATGCCGAAGCATTGGGGCAGCAGGGGCGGAGGAGTGATTTTGCTCCTAATGCCGCGTACATACGGTCGAAATTCCGACAGAGGCTTGCCCGTGGAAAAGTCTGTCCATGTGTACGCGGCATTACTTTTGCGGAAAGATGCCCCCATGCTTCGGCATATATAAATGGTGCATGTATGCCCATCATTAGAAGTGGGTGGATGAAGGGCGGTATTCTAATGGTGGGCATACCCACCAATCAATCTTTTTTTTCGTTCAGCCAACAGGCTGAATGAAAAAAAAAGATTACAATACATGTCCAACAAGGACCAGCAACGTACTGGTATGTTGCTGGACTTTGAATGGTTATACCAGATTGATGCCTGCGGCTTTAGGTATCATCTTGGTATCATTCTTTTCAGCCAGCGGCCGGCTTTCATGTAAAAGCAATCCTAGTGGCTAATTAGCCTCTGGACTGCTTTTACAAGCAGTGGGAGGGAATGTTCCCCCCCGGATATAAAAAGCGCCATTGGGAAATTGGGAAAGCATTTTATCACACCGTACTTGGTGTGGTCAGATGCTTTGAGGGCAGAGGAAAGATCTAGGTCTAATAGATCCCATTTTTTTCAAAAAAAGAGTACCTGTCACTACCTATTGCTATCATAGGGGATATTTACATTCCCTGAGATAACAATAAAAATGATAAAAAAAAAATATGGAAGGAACAGTTTAAAAATAAAATAAAAAAGCAAAATTAATAACAAAAAAAAAAAGCACCCCTGTCCTGCTCTTACGCAATGGCGAACGTAAGCGTGGGTCTGGCGTCATATGTAAACAGCAATTTCACCATGCATGTGAGGTATCACCGCGAAGGTCAGATCGAGGGCAGTAATTTTAGCAGTAGACCTCCTCTGTAAATCTAACGTGGTAACCTGTAAAGGCTTTTAAAGGCTTTTAAAAATGTATGTAGTTTGTCGCCAATGCGCGTTTGTGCGAAATTTTAAAGCATGTCGTGTTTGGTATCTATGTACTCGGCCTAAGATCATCTTTTTTATTTCATCAAACATTTAGGCAATATAGTGTGTTTTAGTGCATTAAAATTTAAAAAAGTGTATTTTTCCCCAAAAAATGCGTTTAAAAAATCGCTGCGCAAATACTGTGTGTGAAAAAAAAGTGCAACACCCACCATTTTAATCTGTAGGGCCTTTGCTTTAAAAAAATATATAATGTTTGGGGGTTCAACATAATTTTCTTGCAAAAAAAAAAAAATGTTTTCATGTAAACAAAAAGTGTCAGAAAGGGCTTTGTCTTCAAGTGGTTAGAAGAGTGGATGTAAGCTTCCTAATGTTGTGTATAAAATGCCAGGACAGTTCAAAACCCCCCCAAATGACCCCATTTTGGAAAGTAGACACCCCAAGCTATATACTGAGAGGCATGTCGAGTCCATGGAATATTTTATATGTTGACACAAGTTGCGGAATATATTTTGGCCTAAATGTATTACTAAAATTGAGTTTATTCGATTTTTCTTATAACAAAAATTAGAAAATATCATTTTTTTTTTCGAAATTTTCGGTCTTTTTCCGTTTATATCGCAAAAAATAAAAAATTGCAGAGGCAATCAAATACCATTAAAAGAAAGCTCTATTTGTGGGAAGAAAAGGACGCAAATTTCGTTTGGGTACAACATTGCATGTCCGCACAATTTACAGTTAAAGCAGCGCAGTGCAAAATTCTGAAATCACCTCTGGTCCTTTAGCTACCAAATGGTCCGGGGCTTAAGTGGTTAAGTATGGGGGTGATCAGGGCATGTTTTAGAGGAGTGGAAGGTGCCAGAAGAGAGGGAGAAATTAAATATGTGAGTGAGGGAGCATAAGATAGAATTTCAATCTATGTGTAGCCCTTCCTGTAAGACAGACAGCTTCTCTTGAACAAGGCTGCTGGAAACCTTGTTCAATCTGATCTGCAGCTGCTGCCAAACAGCACTAATCAGTGTATTCTGACGGGGGAGAGTCCCGGTCAGTGGGTGCTACACCTGCTGAAAGCAACAGGGGGTATAATTGCAGCCCAGGGAGTTTAATTGTGAACATGCCCAGCCGCTGCCTCTACAGCTAAAAGATGGTAGTGGTTGAGGGGCAGTAAAAGCACGGCTCAACAGCAGAGTTTTACTACACCTCAATCGCTATTGTGATGTGAAAACAATAAAATGTTTTAATAAATTAAAAAATTTAAGTTTCTTGTTTTTTTTTTTGTTTGTTTTTTTTACATTAATAGCATCTATTAAAATAAAACATGTTTTAATACATTTTAAATGTTTGTACATTTTATTTATAAAAGTTTATGTATATATTTTAATATTATATAATATATGGAGAAACAAAAAGTGCAGCACTATAACATCATAGAATGAGGGATGATAACACTCAATGCAAATATTAGTGCCAATATGGACTGGATTAAATGTGTCTCCAGATCACACTTAACCACTTAAGCCCCGGACCATTTGGTAGCTAAAGGACCAGAGGTGAATTCAGAATTTTGCACTGCGCTGCTTTAACTGTAAATTGTGCGGACATGCAATGTTGTACCCAAACAAAATTTGCGTCCTTTTCTTCCCACAAATAGAGCTTTCTTTTAATTGTATCTGATTGCCTCTGCGATTTTTATTTTTCGCGATATAAACGGAAAAAGACCGAAAATTTTGAAAAAAAATGATATTTTCTACTTTTTGTTATAAGAAAAATCGAATAAACTCAATCGTAGTCATACATTTAGGCCAAAATGTATTCAGCCACATGTTTTTAGTAAAAAAAATGTCAATAAGCGTATATTTATTGGTTTGCGCAAAAGTTATAGAGTTTACAAACTAGGGTACATTTTCTGAAATTTACACAGCTTTAAATTTATGACTGCCTATCTCATTTCTTGAGGTGCTAAAATGACAGGGCAGTACAAAACCCCCCCACATGACCCCATTTTGGAAAGTAGACACCCCAAGCTATATACTGAGAGGCATGTCGAGTCCATGGAATATTTTATATGTTGACACAAGTTGCGGAAAAAAGACAATTTTTTTTTATTTTTTATTTTTTTTGCACAAAGTTGTTACTAAATGATATATTGCTCAAACATGCCATGGGCATATGTGGAATTACACCCCAAAATACATTCTGTTGCTTCTCCTGAGTATGGGGATACCACATGTGTGAGACTTTTTGGGAGCCTAGCCGCGTACGGGACCCCAAAAACCAATCACCGCCTTCAGGCTTTCTAAGGGTGTAAATTTTTGATTTCACTTCTCACTGCCTATCACAGTTTCGGAGGCCATGGAATGCCCAGATGGCACAAAACCCCCCCAAATGACCCCATTTTGGAAAGTAGACACCCCAAGCTATTTTCTGAGAGGTATGGTGAGTATGTTGCAGATCTCGCTTTTTGTCAAAGTTTTGAAAATTGGAAAAAAAAAAAAAAAGATTTTCTTTCTTCATTTTCAAAAATTAATTAGAGCTGTAAAATACTCAACATGCCTCTCAGCAAGTAGCTTGGGGTGTCTACTTTCCAAAATGGGGTCATTTGGGGGGGGGGGGTTTGTGCTATTTTGGCATTTTATGGCCTTCGAAACTGTGATAGGTAGTGAGGAGTGAAATCAAAAATTTGTGCCCTTAGAAATCCTGAAGGCGGTGCTTGGTTTTCGGGGTCCCGTGCGCGGCTAGGCTCCTAAAAAGTCCCACACATGTAGTATCCCCGTACTCAGGAGAAGCAGCAAAATGTATTTTGGGGTGCAATTCCACATATAACCATGGCATGTGTGAGCAATATATCATTTAGTGACAACTTTTTTGTAATATTTTTTTTTTTTTAGTCATTATTCAATCACTTGAGACAAAAAAAAAATATTCAATGGGCTCAACATGCCTCTCAGCAATTTCCTTGGGATGTCTACTTTCCAAAATGGGGTCATTTGGGGGGGGGGGGTTTGTACTGCCCTGCCATTTTAGCACCTCAAGAAATTAGATAGGCAGTCATAAATTAAAAGCTGTGTAAATTCCAGAAAATGTACCCTAGATTGTAGACGCTATAACTTTTGCGCAAACCAATAAATATACGCTTATTGACATATTTTTTACTAAAGACATGTGGCTGAATATATTTTGGCCTAAATGTATGACTAAAATTGAGTTTATTCGATTTTTCTTATAACAAAAATTAGAAAATATCATTTTTTTTCGAAATTTTCGGTCTTTTTCCGTTTATATCGCAAAAAATAAAAAATTGCAGAGGCAATCAAATACCATTAAAAGAAAGCTCTATTTGTGGGAAGAAAAGGACGCAAATTTTGTTTGGGTACAACATTGCATGTCCGCACAATTTACAGTTAAAGCAGCGCAGTGCAAAATTCTGAAATCACCTCTGGTCCTTTAGCTACCAAATGGTCCGGGGCTTAAGTGGTTAAGTATGGGGGTGATCAGGGCATGTTTTAGAGGAGTGGAAGGTGCCAGAAGAGAGGGAGAGATTAAATATGTGAGTGAGGGAGCATAAGATAGAATTTCAATCTATGTGTAGCCCTTCCTGTAAGACAGACAGCTTCTCTTGAACAAGGCTGCTGGAAACCTTGTTCAATCTGATCTGCAGCTGCTGCCAAACAGCACTAATCAGTGTATTCTGACGGTGGAGAGTCCCGGTCAGTGGGTGCTACACCTGCTGAAAGCAACAGGGGGTATAATTGCAGCCCAGGGAGTTTAATTGTGAACATGCCCAGCCGCTGCCTCTACAGCTAAAAGATGGTAGTGGTTGAGGGGCAGTAAAAGCACGGCTCAACAGCAGAGTTTTACTACACCTCAATCGCTATTGTGATGTGAACAATAAAATGTTTTAATAAATTAAAAAATTTAAGTTTCTTGTTTTTTTTTTTTGTTTTTTGTTTTTACATTAATAGCATCTATTAAAATAAAACATGTTTTAATACATTTTAAATGTTTGTACATTTTATTTATAAAAGTTTATGTATATATTTTAATATTATATAATATATGGAGAAACAAAAAGTGCAGCACTATAACATCATAGAATGAGGGATGATAACACTCAATGCAAATATTAGTGCCAATATGGACTGGATTAAATGTGTCTCCAGATCACACTTAACCACTTAAGCCCCGGACCATTTGGTAGCTAAAGGACCAGAGGTGAATTCAGAATTTTGCACTGCGCTGCTTTAACTGTAAATTGTGCGGACATGCAATGTTGTACCCAAACAAAATTTGCGTCCTTTTCTTCCCACAAATAGAGCTTTCTTTTAATGGTATTTGATTGCCTCTGCGATTTTTATTTTTTGCGATATAAACGGAAAAAGACAGAAAATTTTGAAAAAAAATGATATTTTCTACTTTTTGTTATAAAAAAAATCGAATAAACTCAATTGTAGTCATACATTTAGGCCAAAATGTATTCAGCCACATGTTTTTAGTAAAAAAAATGTCAATAAGCGTATATTTATTGGTTTGCGCAAAAGTTATAGAGTTTACAAACCAGGGTACATTTTCTGAAATTTACACAGCTTTAAATTTATGACTGCCTATCTCATTTCTTGAGGTGCTAAAATGACAGGGCAGTACAAAACCCCCCCAAATGACCCCATTTTGGAAAGTAGACACCCCAAGGAAATTGCTGAGAGGCATGTTGAGCCCATTGAATTTTTTTTTTTGTCTTAAGTGATTTGAATAATGACAAAAATAAAAATAAAAATTACAAAAAGTTGTCACTAAATGATATATTGCTCACACATGCCATGGTTATATGTGGAATTTCACCCCAAAATACATTTTGCTGCTTCTCCTGAGTACGGGGATACCACATGTGTGGGACTTTTTGGGAGCCTAGCCGCGTACGGGACCCCGGAAACCAAGCACCGCCTTCAGGATTTCTAAGGGCGCAAATTTTTGATTTCACTCCTCACTACCTATCACAGTTTCGAAGGCCATAAAATGCCAAAATAGCACAAAACCCCCCCAAATGACCCCATTTTAGAAAGTAGACACCCCAAGGAAATTTCTGAGAGGCCTGTTGAGCCCATTGAATATATATTTTTTTGTCCCAAGTGATTGAATAATGACAAAAAAAAAAAAAATTACAAAAAGTTGTCACTAAATGATATATTGCTCACACATGCCATGGTTATATGTGGAATTACACCCCAAAATACATTTTTCTGCTTCTCCTGAGTACGGGGATACCACATGTGTGGGACTTTTTAGGAGCCTAGCTGCGTACGGGACCCCGAAAAGCAAGCACCGCCTTCAGGATTTCTAGGCACAAATATTTGATTTCACTCCTCACTACCAATCACAGTTTCGAAGGCCATAAAATGCCAAAATAGCACAAAACCCCCCCAAATGACCCCATTTTGGAATATAGACACCCCAAGCTATTTGCTGAGAGGCATGGCGAGTATTTTACAGCTCTCATTTGTTTTTGAAAATGAAGAAAGAAAATATATATATATATATATTTTTTTTCAATTTTCAAAACTTTGTGACAAAAAGCGAGATCTGCAAAATACTCACAATACCTCTCAGCAAATAGCTTGGTGTGTCTACTTTCCAAAATGGGGTCATTTGGGGGGGTTTTGTGCCATCTGGGCATTCCATGGCCTCCGAAACTGTGATAGGCAGTGAGAAGTGAAATCAAAAATTTACACCCTTAGAAAGCCTGAAGGCGGTGCTTGGTTTTTGGGGTCCCGTACGTGGCTAGGCTCCCAAAAAGTCTCACACATGTGGTATTTCCGTACTCAGGAGAAGCAACAGAATGTATTTTGGGGTGTAATTCCACATATGCCCATGGCATGTTTGAGCAATATATCATTTAGTGACAACTTTGTGAAAAAAAAAAAAAAAAAAAAAAATTGTCGTTTTTCCGCAACTTGTGTCAACATATAAAATATTCCATGGACTCGACATGCCTCTCAGTATATAGCTTGGGGTGTCTACTTTCCAAAATGGGGTCATTTGGGGGGGTTTTGAACTGTTCTGGCATTTTATACACAACATTAGGAAGCTTACATCCACTCTTCTAACCACTTGAAGACAAAGCCCTTTTTGACACTTTTTGTTTACATGAAAACATTTTTTTTTTTGCAAGAAAATTATGTTGAACCCCCAAACATTATATATATTTTTAAAGCAAAGGCCCTACAGATTAAAATGGTGGGTGTTGCATTTTTTTTTTCTACACAGTATTTGCGCAGTGATTTTTCAAACGCATTTTTTGGGTTAAAAAATACACTTTTTTTAATTTTAATGCACTAAAACACACTATATTGCCCAAATGTTTGATGAAATAAAAAAGATGATCTTAGGCCGAGTACATAGATACCAAACACGACATGCTTTAAAATTTCGCACAAACGCGCATTGGCGACAAACTACATACATTTTTAAAAGCCTTTAAAAGCCTTTACAGGTTACCCCAGTAGATTTACAGAGGAGGTCTACTGCTAAAATGACTGCCCTCGATCTGACCTTCGCGGTGATACCTCGCATGCATGGTGCAATTGCTGCTGTTTACATATGACGCCAGACCGACGCTTGCGTTCGCCATTGGGCAAGAGCAGGGCAGGACAGGGGTGCTTTTTTTTTTCTTTTTTTTTTATTATTAATTTTGCTTTTTTATTTTATTTTTAAATTGTTCCTTCCAAGTATTTTTTTTTTAATCATTTTTATTGTTATCTCAGGGAATGTAAATATCCCCTATGATAGCAATAGGTAGTGACAGGTACTCTTTTTTTGAAAAAACTGGGGTCTTCTAGACCCTAGATTTTTCCTCTGCCCTCAAAGCATCTGACCACACCAAGATCGGTGTGATAAAATGCTTTCCCAATGGCGCTTTTTATATCCGGGGGGGGCATTCCCTCCCACTGCTTGTAAAAGCAGTCCAGAGGCTAATTAGCCGCTAGGATTGCTTTTACATGAAAGCCGGCCACAGGCTGAAAAGAATGATACCAAGATGATACCTAAACCCGCAGGCATCATTCTGGTATAAACATTCAAAGTCCAGCAACATACCAGTACGTTGCTGGTCCTTGTTGGACATGTATTGTAATCTTTTTTTTTCATGCAGCCAGTTGGCTGAACGAAAAAAGAGATTGATCGGTGGGTATGCCCACCATTAGAATACCGCCCTTCATCCACCCACTTCCAATGATGGGCATACACGCACCATTTATATATGCCGAAGCATGGGGGCATCCTCCCACAAAAAAGTTATGCCGCACACACATGGTCGGACTTTTCCACGGGCAAGCCTCCGTCGGAATTTCGACCGTATGTACGCGGCATTAGGAGCAAAATCGCTCCTCCGCCCCTGCTGCCCCAATGCTTCGGCATATTTGCTTTTTTTTTTTAACTGTGGTGGTGAAATCACCTCCTACAGCACTGGAGTCGCAGGGATCAAGCCTGTCTCTGCGAACGCTGCAGTTATGTGTGTTTTTGTTTTGTAAGTGACAGTGATCGATCGATACTGCACTTGGGTGGCCTGGGCTGGACAGAGGGGCAAAACGCAGGTGCCAGCAGGTATCTGGGCTGATCCCGCTAACACTGCGTTTTTGGGAACCCTAAACTGCTGGGGACGCTAGTATAGATCTGATCAGATCAGATATTGATCTGTTCAGATACTATACCACTAAGGTGGGTGTATGCTTCACGCGTGGGTGTTAGCGTTACTGGCACTAACCTGACGCTGCCTGGGGTGTGACGCAGACCCTCTCTGACGCTAAAACCTAATTGATATCACCCGCCGGGCGATCAGGGGGTTAAACCTTTATTGGGTTATATACGGCGGGTGCCCTGACACTATAAAAAGCAAACTAACTAACCAGCATCACCCGTAACACTTATATGGTGATCACTGGTGAAAGGGTTAACTAGGGGCAATCAGGGGGTTAAAACCTTTATTAGATAATATATGGGGGTACCTGACGCTATAAAAACCTGCGGCGAACCTAAAAAAAATTACCAGCTACCGATCTGCATCACCGACACTAAGACAGCGTTTAGAAAAACGATCGCTTAGCGACAGTGGTGATGGGGGTGAAAGAGTTACCTGGGGGGCGATCAAGGGGGTTAAACCTTTATTAGATAATATATTGGGGTACCTGACGCTATAAAAACATGCGGCGAACCTAAAAAAAATTACTGGCTACCGATCTGCATCACCGACACTAAGACAGCGTTTAGAAAAACGATCGCTTAGCGACAGTGGTGATAGGGGGTGAAAGGGTTACCTGGGGGGCGATCAAGGGGGTTAAACCTTTATTAGATAATATATTGGGGTACCTGACGCTATAAAAACCTGCGGCGAACCTAAAAAAAATTACCGGCTACCGATCTGCATCACCGACACTAAGACAGCGTTTAGAAAAACGATCGCTTAGTGACAGTGGTGATAGGGGGTGAAAGGGTTACCTGGGGGGCGATCAAGGGGGTTAAACCTTTATTAGATAATATATTGGGGTACCTGACGCTATAAAAACATGCGGCGAACCTAAAAAAAATTACTGGCTGCCGATCGGCATCACTGACGCTAAGACAGCGATCAGAAAAATGATCGCTTAGCGACAGTGGTGATAGGGGGTGAAAGAGTTACCTGGGGGGCGATCAAGGGGGTTAAACCTTTATTAGATAATATATTGGGGTACCTGACGCTATAAAAACATGCGGCGAACCTAAAAAAAATTACTGGCTACCGATCTGCATCACCGACACTAAGACAGCGTTTAGAAAAACGATCGCTTAGCGACAGTGGTGATAGGGGGTGAAAGGGTTAAACCTTTATTAGATAATATATTGGGGTACCTGACGCTATAAAAACCTGCGGCGAACCTAAAAAAAATTACCGGCTACCGATCTGCATCACCGACACTAAGACAGCGTTTAGAAAAACGATCGCTTAGTGACAGTGGTGATAGGGGGTGAAAGGGTTACCTGGGGGGCGATCAAGGGGGTTAAACCTTTATTAGATAATATATTGGGGTACCTGACGCTATAAAAACATGCGGCGAACCTAAAAAAAATGACTGGCTGCCGATCGGCATCACTGACGCTAAGACAGCGATCAGAAAAATGATCGCTTAGCGACAGTGGTGATAGGGGGTGAAAGGGTTATCTGGGGGTGATCAGGGGGTTAAACCTTTATTAGGGGGGGTTAGGGGGCTACACTGGACCTAAGACTAAACTTTGGTGACACTTTTACAGTCACAAATGTCACTGATTGCAGTGATCACTAAATAAATGGTCACTGCAATCAGTGACACTGTGACTGGGGGCTGGGGGGTGATCTGGGGTGTCTGGGGGGGGGGGATTTATGTCCCTATGTGTCCTGGTGTCAGTGTAGTGTTGTGTGCACTGACCTGATGTCTTCTCTTGTACGGCGCTCGGTATATGTGAGCGCCGCACCAGAGATGACATCACTTCCTCCTGCTTCCTCTGTCTGACACAGACAGAGGGGGCATTTCCATTCGCCGGGAGCGATCGCGAGGGGGTGGCCGGAAACGAATGGCTGCCCCCTCATCCCGGAACGCTCCCGGACACTTAGCCACCGCTCACTGTATAGGAGGGGGGTCCGATTGGACCCCCCAACTATACAAAGGCAATCACGTATGCTCTACGTGATTGTGCCTGTCGGTGCCATTCTGCCGACGTATATATACAGTGAGCGGTCGTTAAGTGGTTAAAGTGGATGTAAACCCGAAAATGTCTTCTTTTTTTTTTTTTGCTGTCACAATGTAGTGTATAAGATTTCCTATCATTTGTGACAGGTCTTGCCACTAAGAGTTAAACCAGCTCTGAGCAATCCTCTTTTATTGTTCAGTGAGATAAAACTGACAAACAGAGTTACCTTTGTTCGTTCCGCCCCCTTGCTTTGAGTGACAGGTTATTTACATATCTTGTGCACTAGCTTTATTTTTTAATTCCCACCCCCACTCCTTTTCTGAAGTCATGTGGTTACTTTTCTGGATTTTGACTGGATGTTAGTGATCATAGCAGAAGGAATACACAGGAGAAAATGCATGTTGACAAGGGGAGTGTAGAGGTGGGTGGGGAGTCTACTGACATCACAACTCCACCCACCGAGCTCCAGACAACAGATCCACCCACAGAATCTGCAGTTTTTCAGTTCTCATAACAGACAGAGGGGAGACATTTGACAGATAAGGATACATGCAGGAGGCATCTATATCCTTATATATCAGCACTATGGCAGTAGTTTAGAAAGGATGAGAGTGGGTTTACATCCACTTTAACTAACAAATAAACATTATTAGATTCTGCTATAAAAGTGAATGAAATAAATATAACAATTCATATGTGATAATACATCAGTACATATGCCCAAAATGCAATTCATATGTGACAAACAGCAGTGTCTAAAGTGCTAAAAAGTGCTCATGCAAATAACATTTTTTTTAAATTAATATACATACAGGTGTATTTAAACAATGAAAGACAAGCAATTCATTATAACAGCATAAAAGTAAAAAATATAGTGCTAGTGCAATAGGTAATAACAAAGTCCATGAATTGAATGAATGGATATAAATGTAGAGGGCTCCAAACCCAGAGTAACAGTTCATCAAGTGGATAAAGGGGTGTTTCCAGAGTATAAGTAAAGAAGTATCCGAATACCTAAGATTTAGAAGAAAAGGGGTCACGCCACCCTAGTGTGGTAAAAAAAGGGAGGCTTACCAAAATCTTATGAAAAAATAGGTGGGAGAGAAGGGCTGACAGCCCAAACAGGATTCGTCGAAAAGGAACAAGACTGGTTGTATCAAAAAATGAAATTATTTTATTATAAATAATCCACCATATAAAAGTTAAAAAGCGATACCTCCACCATACATCGTGTAGCGATACCTCCAACTAAGAAGGCCGCAGATTTAGTTGGGCCCTGAAGACAGCTCCGCCAACCCCCGGCAATATGCTCAACCCCCCACTGGCACAGCTAGTAAGGGGAGATAGGACCGCGTGACCGCAACTTTAGGTGACGCAGTCCTATGGCAAACACACACAGCGATATACTTTAAAACTTCTCCCATCTAAAGTAAGTGAAACTGACACCAATGTACTTGACCTAGATATTTTACTGAGGCTAATGGGCAAGTAATAAACAACAGTATGATAAGTTGCAGATCCCTGTAATAAACAGTAATAAAGATAAACAGAGTAATCAGAATAATAAAGTATTGCTATGCAACTCTAGCGCTGCCCTTTTACAGCTACTTCCCCTCATGGGTAGACTAACACCCAGCAATGTCTACCTATGCAGTCAGGCCTGACTGATCTAAATGGAAGTTCAGTGAAACAATATTCGCTAGCAATCTTTTCGGTGGTGCACTTGAAGAACAACTTTGTAATCCCAACGAATAGTAAAGATAAAGTGTCTGTCTTTAAACAGCTCTCACCACCCAGACAAGTCCAAGTCCGTTTCCTCCATCGATTCGTCTAGGAACAGGAATCCACCGACATCCAAGTCTTCAATCCTTCTGGTGTACTGCAGCAAGGAGGATTAGATGTCTCTAAGGCTCTGCTAGGCTGGCAGAGGGCTCTTTGGAAAGGAGCACACGGCCCAGGCTTCAGGCCTTGTGCACACAGCAGTTCAGCACAGAGATCCTCTTGCTAGGAGAGGGGTGTCCAAAGAGAGCGACCAAAACTCCGCCTCCCCTTTATAAAGTCTGCCCCAGCAGTCTCTGTTCTGGAGCAATGCACCCTGGGTGCTGCAAGATGTACTGGGAGATGTAGTCTCTCTCTCCTGTGCTTTCACTTCCAATAATGTCTCTTTACTTCCTCCCGACTCACCTCTCACCTGGAACTTCTTGTCTCTCTGTCTTAAAGGGGAACACCCCGCTACAATAGTTAGAGTTGATAACGTCATCAAGAGACGAACATAGAACAACCATACATTCCAACCAATATCACACAGGTAGCTACTAATAAACTGTGCGCACTGGAATTAGCATATTAAGTCCACTTATTTGGCAAATAATTGGGGCTCAGAACAATTGGCCAGTAAGATGAAAAAAGGGGGGGGGCAATAAAGAAGGGATGTGGAGGTTGATATGAGCACAGCAGCTAAAGGGGATCATGTGTGGTTAAGGTAGATATCACTTCCTTTAAAGTTCAGCAGACATGGATCACCAAAGTGATTATAAATCACCTGTAATAAAGTCAACAAATCAGTAGGATTCGTATCACCTGAACACATACACACAGCACACACATCAATACATTGCAGGTTTATACTAAGTACTAAGATTGTTCCTATTATTATTACAACTTGTTTTATTATTGATATTTATCTATCTTTCCCAAGCGGGAGCACTTCTTTCTGTCTTCTTTTCTTATCAAATGTATGTTTCACGGTGATCCCCTGTGTAGACTGCAATGTATTGATGTGTGTGCTGTGTGTATGTGTTCAGGTGATACGGATCCTACTGATTTGCCGATCCTTTAATACAACCCAGCCATAGCCTCACATTAGCTCTGAAGAATTTGTCCACCTGGACAAAGGAAACGCGTCAGCTTCTGCACTAGTTGCATCCTTATTTATCTAAGACGGACCATTAAGAACCTCAAGGGATCAATTTTATCCCTATCTTCCCCCCCCCCCTTCCGTACATCTCATCTCCTTGTACATACTGGATATTGCAGCAACAAGCATCTTCAAACGGAGCAAGAGATTTGGCACCCTTCAATATAGTGTGCCGTGGAGAGTGAAAGGAAAAGTATCCCCGGACTAGACCTGCATAGCAGTCAGCAATCCGGTGGATCCCGGCCACACTATCCAGTTTTCTCCTCTCCTTCTTGCATCTCCTTAAGATCAGCTATACACCTGTCGGCTTACATATGCTTTGGATTTATATCGTTATACTACATCAGTGGTTCTCAACTCCAGTCCTCAGGGCCCACCAACAGGCCAGGTTTGCAAGATAAATGAAATGCATCACAGGTGATATAATTTGCTGCTCAGGGATTGCAGTATTCTAGTCTGCATCTCACCAAGGTAATACTTAAAATCTGGCCTGTTAGTGGGTCCTGAGGACAGGAGTTGAGAACCACTGTACTACATGGTAGTTGCAAGGACTTTCTCCCCCTCCTCCTCATTGGAATGGGTGACTAAATACCGGTGGACTCCTGCATCTCCCTCCTCGTGATTTTTATGATCCCACACACCAGCCGACTTCTTCACAGCCAACTCCACGGACACCGCTTACAGACCGGCATGACCGCTCCTCCGACGAAGTGATTGATTGTCTCTCTCCCCGCCATGTACAATTACACAGGTCAGGGTAAGCACAGGAATTCAACCTTTGTTTTTCATCAATCAATCCTTCCTCTGTATGTCCTTATACACTGTTCGCTGTACTACTTCATAGACATTCATTGTGTGTGGTTGATACTAATCACATTAATTTGGAGCGCAATTACCCTGCACAAACCAATATTGGAATTGAATCATCTTTAAAGGCACCTCCTATACCAATCCTATGAAGATTATGAACTGCCCAAATTCCATACTGTAGTATCCTTTATTTTATCTTATTTACTTTACTTCTTTTTTTGCTGACTTTATTACAGGTGTTTTATAATCACTTTGGTGATCCATGTCTGCTGAACTTTAACGGAAGTGATATCTACCTTAACCACACAGGATCCTCTTTAGCTTCTGTGCTCATATTAACCTCCACATCCCTTCTTTATTGGCCCCCTGTTGTGGAAAATTTTATTAATGTATGTAGCACTACCCCCGTAGGAGCTGCTGGTTTTGTTTGGGCCTGCCCTCTGATTCTCAACCCCTTAACTGGCTCGAATCCTCCCTTGGCACAACTGGTAGCGGGAAGAATTGTAAAACCCACTGGCTATGGGGAAACACAATTCTGCATGTAAATATACCACCTTAAATATATATATATATATATATATATATATATATATATTGTGAGGGGGTTAGCTCGGCAGCGGGTATGTGTGACCCCCGGGATGGGCTCCCCACCCAAAAACAGGCCCAGCAGACGGAGGTTGTGGTTTTCAAAATCAAAAGGGTGCGGTTTATTTTCTATTTACAGTGACAAAAACACAGCAAGGCAAAAAAAACATAAACAAAATAAATCCTGGTCAACTTGACCTCTGACTAAACTTACAGGTTTCCTAACTAACGACTGGGATCAGCCTAGTGCTGTCCTAGTCCCTGGTTTTAAATGTCCAAGCAAAATATAGCCACACAGGCTTTCTCTCACCGCACAGGGGTTCACTCTCCCTAGACAGTCCACACAGGTCTGCTTCCAGGCATGAGCTAACATCTAATGAATCTGGGAGTTTCTTATAGAGGCCTAAATGAGCTGACAAGGTTCAGCTGGTCTCATCAACTCCCTGTCTGCACGACGCCCAGCCCTCTCCCTAGAGGTATGAGTCATCCATGAGCCCACTAGTCTCAGCTGGGCTTATACAACTCTCCACCTAGCTGTATAAGTCGGCGTAAAGCCTGAATCTGGGCGAAATATATCTACCCCCCTGGATGCAACCAGGTGACTTTACCTTCCTGCTGTCACATACCCCCCCCTCTTGTTTTAACCTCGGGGTTGGAACACCAGCAACCAGGCATTCATGTACTCGAGACAAAGCATCCACATTCCCCATTTGAACGCCAGGGCGATGCTTTACTGTGAAGTTGAATTCCTGGAGGGCCAGGAACCACCTATTCACTCTTCTATTTGTTTCCTTGTTTTGAGCCATCCACTTTAACGGAGCGTGATCCGTAACCATGTCAAAGTGCCTACCTAGCAGGTAGTACCGAAGGGAATCTAGAGCCCACTTCACCGCTAAACACTCCTTTTCAACGGTGGCGTAATTTACCTCATGGGACTTCAACTTCCTGCTGAGGTAAATGACTGGGTGCTCTTCCCCGTTCCAGACCTGGGACAATACTGCTCCTAACCCCACATCTGACGCATCACTTTGTACGACAAAGTCTCTAGAGAAGTCGGGTGAGTACAACACTGGCTGGCTACATAAGGCTTGTTTCAAGAATTGGAATGCTGCCTCAGCCTCGGGGGTCCATTTAATCATGACCGACCCTTTCCCCTTCGTCAGGTTGGTTAGGGGCACAGCCTTAGAAGCAAAGTGGGGAATGAATCGCCGATAATACCCAGCGATTCCCAGAAAGGCTCGTACCTGCTTCTTGCTGTTGGGACGTGGCCAACTCTGGATGGCCTCGACTTTGTTGAGTTGGGGTTTTATTACTCCCCTCCCAATGGTGTACCCAAGATATTTGGCCTCCTCCTGCCCAATGGTACACTTCTTGGGGTTAGCCGTAAACCCTGCTTCCCGAACAGAGTCCAGGACCGCTTGCACTTTTGGCAGATGTGAGGCCCAATCTGTGCTATGGACAATTACGTCATCCAGGTAAGCCGCAGCATACTTCCGATGGGGCCTCAGCATCTGGTCCATTTTCCGCTGGAATGTGGCCGGCGCATTCTGTAACCCGAACGGCATTCTTTTATATTGGAACGCCCCGTCTGGGGTTACAAATGCGGTTTTCTCTTTGGCTGACTTGGCCAGGGGGATTTGCCAATACCCTTTTGTGAGGTCAAGAGTCGTCATGTATCGGGCTGTTCCCAGCCGGTCGATCAACTCATCTATACGTGGCATGGGGTAGGTGTCAAATTTTGTAACTTTGTTCAACTGACGAAAATCGTTACAAAATCGCCAGCTCCCATCCGGTTTAGGCACCAACACAATGGGACTAGACCAATCACTTTGGGACTCCTCTATCACCCCTAAGTTCAGCATTTTCTGTACTTCCTCCCGTATTGCCTCCCGTCGGGCCTCTGGGATCCGATAGGGTTTTAACTTCACCCTTTCACCGGGCGGGGTAATAATGTCATGCTCTACCCCAGATGTTTGTCCCGGCAGCTCAGAGAATACCTCCTTGTTGCGAAGCACAAACTCCTTAACCTCCTGTTGTTGGGGTTGTGACAAGGTGGCTGCGATTCCAACCTCAGGAATCACGCAACCAGTTTGAGCTGGTGACCAAGTGTCTGCGACTAGGGACTCTCTATCCCTCCAGGCTTTCAACAGATTAACGTGATAGATCTGTTCGGGCTTTCGCCTTCCTGGTTGTCTGACCTTGTAATTCACTTCGCTCACTTTTTCCATTATCTCGTAGGGGCCTTGCCATTTGGCAAGGAATTTACTTTCAACCGTAGGGACAAGTACCAATATCCTATCCCCCGGGGAAAAGGTACGGGTCTTGGCTCCACGGTTGTACACTCTCTGCTGTGCCAACTGCGCTTGGGCCAAATGTTCCTTCACGATGGGCATTACCTGTGCAATTCGATCTTGCATCAGGGCGACATGCTCAATCACACTCCTGTGGGGAGAACTCTCACTTTCCCAAGTTTCCTTGGCAATATCCAACAGCCCTCTTGGGTGTCTCCCATACAGTAACTCAAAGGGGGAGAATCCCGTAGAGGATTGGGGCACCTCCCTAATAGCAAACATCAAATAAGGAAGTAGACAGTCCCAATCCTTTCCATCCCTATCCACCACTTTCTTCAACATTTGTTTTAGGGTTTTGTTGAATCTTTCAACCAGCCCATCGGTTTGGGGGTGATACACAGATGTACGTAATTGCGTCACTTTGAACAATTTACACAGCTCCTTCATAACCCGGGACATAAAGGGTGTACCTTGGTCCGTAAGCAGTTCTTTACAAATACCCACCCGGCTAAAAACAAGAGATAGCTCTTTGGCTATGGTTTTGGCCGAGGTATTTCTGAGAGGGATCGCTTCTGGATAACGGGTGGCATAGTCCATTATAACCAATATGTACTGGTGCCCCCTAGCGGACTTGATTATAGGACCTACCAAATCCATTGCGATTCTCTCAAACGGGACCTCAATGATGGGTAGAGGGACCAGCGGGCTACGGAAGTGTGGCATCGGGGCCGACCTCTGACACACAGGGCAGGAGGAACAATAATTTTCTATGTCCTTCATCACCCCAGGCCAATAGAATCTCTGTAATACCCTCTCTCGGGTTTTCTCTGTCCCCAGATGACCTCCAAGAATGTGCCCATGGGCCAACTCCAACACCAACTTCCTGTAAGGTTTGGGCACCACAAGCTGCTCAACGGTTTCTTCTGCCCTTTTTGCCACCCGATACAGTAGGTCCTTCTCTACGCTGAAGTATGGGTAAGTGCAGGTATTATCTGGGTTCACTAACTCGCCATCTATTTTCACTACGTTTTCCCGTGCCTTTATTAGGGCGGGGTCTTTCAACTGTTCTGTGGCAAAGTTTTCCCTGTGAACCTCAAGATCAGAAAACTCCACAGACGGTAGGTTTTCGTCTGAGGAGGTGGGCTCCTCTCCAGTTTCTTGAGTCTCCCCTGCCAATACTGACAAGGGAAATTCGGGAGAGTCCTCACCACTCTCAGAGGAGTTCTGGCTATCATATTCCTGGTACATAGGGGCACCAGTGGGGGGCTCAGGATCATCCCACAGTTCCCAGAACTTCGGAAAATCCCTTCCCACAATGGCGTCATGCGGTAACTGAGACACTAAGCCCACTGGATGAGAAAGGGTACCTTTGGGGGTCTCGAAACACACTGTAGTCACTGGATACTCTCGGGTGTCCCCATGCACACAAATAACAGCTACCTTGCTATTCCCAGAGACCTCTGTTTTAACTAATTCAGCCTTTATCAGGGTCACAAGGCTACCTGAATCCAGCAATACCACAACATTTCTACCATTAATACACATTTTGCATAAATGTTTCTCAGTTCCCCGAATGGCAGTGCATGCGACTGTCGCACACAGCGACTGACGTCTGCCCGTCAGAAAGTCACACTGCATGGGTTCCTCCAAAACCGGGCAATTTGCTGCAATATGTCCCGCTTGCCGGCAGCGGTAGCAAACGATCCTTCTTGCGGCCTCTTGAGCCGCTGATTTCCCAGGCTGTTCTCGCCAAACTTGGGGTAGAGCTCCCACCCTCTCACTCTCTCCACCCTTACCCCTTGGAATCATCTTATCCGCCCCTGGGGATGGTCTGGTCTTAGGGTGGAAAGTCCGAGTGTCTCTGGAAGAGGCCGTCAGGTTCTCTGTAGCCAAGTATTTCTCCACACGATCCACAAGACCATCGGCCGTCTCTGGGTCTCCATGGCTTACCCACTTTTGGATGGCAGTAGGAAGAGCTCTCAAAAACCGATCCATTACAACACGTTCCACAATCTTTGGTGCGGACAAAGTCTCTGGCTGTAGCCACTTTCTGCTCAGGTGAATGAGATCATACATTTGAGACCTGGGGGGTTTTCCAAGCTGGAAAGTCCAGTTATGCACACGCTGAGCCCGGACAGCCAGGGTGACACCCAGCCTTGCCAATATTTCAGCTTTTAGCATCACATAGTCTTTTGCTTGGTCAGGCTCTAGGTCATAGTAAGCTTTCTGCGATTCACCCGTTAACAGAGGAGCCACCAGTCCAGCCCACTGCTCCTCAGGCCACTTTTCTCTTTCAGCAGTCCTTTCAAACGTGGTCAAAAATACCTCTGGATCATCCTCTCCAGTCATTTTTGTCAATAAACGACTCACCCCAAAGGACGCGGTATTAGTGGGACGGCTTTCCTCACTGGTCTGCGGACGTTGCTGCATTACTGCTTCCATTTGTTGTAGTCTCTGCTCTTGCTTCTGTAACAGGTCTATGAAGCGGGCCTCAGATTGCTGCTGGGCTTGTTGCTGAGCTTCCAGACTCTGTTGGTGAGCTTGCTGCTGGGCTGCAAGGCTCTGTTGATGAGCTTGCTGCTGGGCTGCGAAGTTCTGTTGTTGAGCTGCAAGGCTCTGTTGATGAGCTGCAAGGCTCTTTTGCAAACCTGCATTTGTCTGCTGTTGATTGGCATTTGCTAGAGCCAGCTGTTTCAGTATCTCCTCCATGCTGGCTTAAAAAAAAAACTGCCACTGGTTCTCCACCAACTGTGAGGGGGTTAGCTCGGCAGCGGGTATGTGTGACCCCCGGGATGGGCTCCCCACCCAAAAACAGGCCCAGCAGACGGAGGTTGTGGTTTTCAAAATCAAAAGGGTGCGGTTTATTTTCTATTTACAGTGACAAAAACACAGCAAGGCAAAAAAAACATAAACAAAATAAATCCTGGTCAACTTGACCTCTGACTAAACTTACAGGTTTCCTAACTAACGACTGGGATCAGCCTAGTGCTGTCCTAGTCCCTGGTTTTAAATGTCCAAGCAAAATATAGCCACACAGGCTTTCTCTCACCGCACAGGGGTTCACTCTCCCTAGACAGTCCACACAGGTCTGCTTCCAGGCATGAGCTAACATCTAATGAATCTGGGAGTTTCTTATAGAGGCCTAAATGAGCTGACAAGGTTCAGCTGGTCTCATCAACTCCCTGTCTGCACGACGCCCAGCCCTCTCCCTAGAGGTATGAGTCATCCATGAGCCCACTAGTCTCAGCTGGGCTTATACAACTCTCCACCTAGCTGTATAAGTCGGCGTAAAGCCTGAATCTGGGCGAAATATATCTACCCCCCTGGATGCAACCAGGTGACTTTACCTTCCTGCTGTCACAATATATATATTGTGAGGGGGTTAGCTCGGCAGCGGGTGTGTGTGACCCCCGAGATGGGCTCCCCACACAAAAACAGGCCCAGCAAACGGAGGTTGTGGTTTTCAAAATCAAAAAGGTGCGGTTTATTTTCTATTTACAGTGACAAAACACAGCAAAGCAAAAGAAACATAAACAAAATAAATCCTGGTCAACTTGACCTCTGACTAAACATACAGGTTTCCTAACTAACAACTGGGATCAGCCTAGTGCTGTCCTAGTCCCTAAGTCCCTGGTTTTAAATGTCCAAGCAAATAGCCACACAGGCTTTGTCTCACCGCACAGGGGTTCACTCTCCCTAGACAGTCCACACAGGTCTGGGTCCAGGCATGAGCTAACATCTAATGAAGCTGGGAGTTCTTATAGAGGCCTAAATGAGCTGACAAGCTTCAGCTGGTCTCATCAACTCCCTGTCTGCACGACGCCCCACACTCTCCCTAGAGGTATGAGTCATCCATGAGCCCACTAGCCTCAGCTGGGCTTATACAACTCTCCACCTAGTTGTATAAGTCGGCGTAAAGCCTGAATCTGGGCGAAATATATCTACCCCCCTGGATGCAACCAGGTGACTTTACCTTCCTGCTGTCACATACCCCCCCCTCTTGTTTTAACCTCGGGGTTGGAACACCAGCAATCAGGCATTCATGTACTCGAGACAAAGCATCCACATTCCCCATTTGAACGCCAGGGCGATGCTTTACTGTGAAGTTGAATTCCTGGAGGACCAGGAACCACCTATTCACTCTTCTATTTGTTTCCTTGTTTTGAGCCATCCACTTTAACGGAGCGTGATCCGTAACCAAGTCAAAGTGCCTACCTAGCAGGTAGTACCGAAGGGAATCTAGAGCCCACTTCACCGCTAAACACTCCTTTTCAACGGTGGCGTAATTTACCTCATGGGACTTCAACTTCCTGCTGAGGTAAATGACTGGGTGCTCTTCCCCGTTCCAGACCTGGGACAATACTGCTCCTAACCCCACATCTGACGCATCACTTTGTACGACAAAGTCTTTAGAGAAGTCGGGTGAGTACAACACTGGCTGGCTACATAAGGCTTGTTTCAAGAATTGGAATGCTGCCTCAGCCTCGGGGGTCCATTTAATCATGACCGACCCTTTCCCCTTCGTCAGGTTGGTTAGGGGCACAGCCTTAGAAGCAAAGTGGGGAATGAATCACCGATAATACCCAGCGATTCCCAGAAAGGCTCGTACCTGCTTCTTGCTGTTGGGACGTGGCCAACTCTGGATGGCCTCGACTTTGTTGAGTTGGGGTTTTATTACTCCCCTCCCAATGGTGTACCCAAGATATTTGGACTCCTCCTGCCCAATGGTACACTTCTTGGGGTTAGCCGTAAACCCCGCTTCCCGAACAGAGTCCAGGACTGCTTGCACTTTTGGCAGATGTGAGGCCCAATCTGTGCTATGGACAATTACGTCATCCAGGTAAGCCGCAGCATACTTCCGATGGGGCCTCAGCATCTGGTCCATTTTCCGCTGGAATGTGGCCGGCGCATTCTGTAACCCGAACGGCATTCTTTTATATTGGAACGCCCCGTCTGGGGTTACAAATGCAGTTTTCTCTTTGGCCGACTTGGCCAGGGGGATTTGCCAATACCCTTTTGTGAGGTCAAGAGTCGTCATGTATCGGGCTGTTCCCAGCCGGTCGATCAACTCATCTATACGTGGCATGGGGTAGGTGTCAAATTTTGTAACTTTGTTCAACTGACGAAAATCGTTACAAAATCGCCAGCTCCCATCCGGTTTAGGCACCAACACAATGGGACTAGACCAATCACTTTGGGACTCCTCTATCACCCCTAAGTTCAGCATTTTCTGTACTTCCTCCCGTATTGCCTCCCGTCGGGCCTCTGGGATCCGATAGGGTTTTAACTTCACCCTTTCACCGGGCGGGGTAATGATGTCATGCTCTACCCCAGATGTTTGTCCCGGCAGCTCAGAGAATACCTCCTTGTTGCGAAGCACAAACTCCTTAACCTCCTGTTGTTGGGGTTGTGACAAGGTGGCTGCTATTCCAACCTCAGGAATCACGCAACCAGTTTGAGCTGGTGACCAAGTGTCTGCGACTAGGGACTCTCTATCCCTCCAGGCTTTCAACAGATTAACGTGATAGATCTGTTCGGGCTTTCGCCTTCCTGGTTGTCTGACCTTGTAATTCACTTCGCTCACTTTTTCCATTATCTCGTAGGGGCCTTGCCATTTGGCAAGGAATTTACTTTCAACCGTAGGGACAAGTACCAGTATCCTATCCCCCGGGGAAAAGGTACGGGTCTTGGCTCCACGGTTGTACACTCTCTGCTGTGCTAACTGCGCTTGGGCCAAATGTTCCTTCACGATGGGCATTACCTGTGCAATTCGGTCTTGCATCAGGGCGACATGCTCAATCACACTCCTGTGGGGAGAACTCTCACTTTTCCAAGTTTCCTTGGCAATATCCAACAGCCCTCTTGGGTGTCTCCCATACAGTAACTCAAAGGGGGAGAATCCCGTAGAGGATTGGGGCACCTCCCTAATAGCAAATAGCAAACATCAGATAAGGAAGTAGACAGTCCCAATCCTTTCCATCTCTATCCACCACTTTCTTCAACATTTGTTTTAGGGTTTTGTTGAATCTTTCAACCAGCCCATCGGTTTGGGGGTGATACACAGATGTACGTAATTGCGTCACTTTGAACAATTTACACAGCTCCTTCATAACCCGGGACATAAAGGGTGTACCTTGGTCCGTAAGCAGTTCTTTACAAATACCCACCCGGCTAAACACAAGAGATAGCTCTTTGGCTATGGTTTTGGCCGAGGTATTTCGGAGAGGGATCGCTTCTGGATAACGGGTGGCATAGTCCATTATAACTAATATGTACTGGTGCCCCCTAGCGGACTTGATTATAGGACCTACCAAATCCATGGCGATCCTCTCAAACGGGACCTCAATGATGGGTAGAGGGACCAGCGGGCTACGGAAATGTGGCATCGGGGCCGACCTCTGACACACAGGGCAGGAGGAACAATAATTTTCTATGTCCTTCATCACCCCCGGCCAATAGAATCTCTGTAATACCCTCTCTCGGGTTTTCTCTGTCCCCAGATGACCTCCAAGAATGTGCCCATGGGCCAACTCCAACACCAACTTCCTGTAAGGTTTGGGCACCACAAGCTGCTCAACGGTTTCTTCTGCCCTTTTTGCCACCCGATACAGTAGGTCCTTCTCTACGCTGAAGTATGGGTAAGTGCAGGTATTATCTGGGTTCACTAACTCGCCATCTATTTTCACTACGTTTTCCCGTGCCTTTATTAGGGCGGGGTCTTTCAACTGTTCTGTGGCAAAGTTTTCCCTGTGAACCTCAAGATCAGAAAACTCCACAGACGGTAGGTTTTCGTCTGAGGAGGTGGGCTCCTCTCCAGTTTCTTGAGTCTCCCCTACCAATACTGATAAGGGAAATTCCGGAGAGTCCTCACCACTCTCAGGGGAGTTCTGGCTATCACATTCCTGGTACATAGGGGCACCAGTGGGGGGCTCAGGATCATCCCACAGTTCCCAGAACTTCGGAAAATCCCTTCCCACAATGGCGTCATGCGGTAACTGAGATACTAAGCTCACTGGATGAGAGAGGGTACCTTTGGGGGTCTCGAAACACACTGTAGTCACTGGATACTCTCGGGTGTCCCCATGCACACAAATAACAGCTACCTTGCTATTCCCAGAGACCTCTGTTTTAACTAACTCAGCCTTTATCAGGGTCACAAGGCTACCTGAATCCAGCAATACCACAACATTTCTACCATTAACACACATTTTGCATAAATGTTTCTCAGTTCCTCGAATGGCAGTGCATGCGACTGTCGCACACAGCGACTGACGTCTGCCCGTCAGAAAGTCACACTGCATGGGTTCCTCCACAACCGGGCAATTGGCTGCAATATGTCCCGCTTGCCGGCAGCGGTAGCAAACGATCCTTCTTGCGGCCTCTTGAGCCGCTGATTTCCCAGGCTGTTCTCGCCAAACTTGGGGTAGAGCTCCCACCCTCTCACTCTCTCCACCCTCGGAATCCTCTTATCCGCCCCTGGGGATGGTCTGGTCTTAGGGTGGAAAGTCCGAGTGTCTCTGGAAGAGGCCGTCAGGTTCTCTGTAGCCAAGTATTTCTCCACACGATCCACAAGACCATCGGCCGTCTCTGGGTCTCCATGGCTTACCCACTTTTGGATGGCAGTAGGAAGAGCTCTCAAAAACCGATCCATTACAACACGTTCCACAATCTTTGGTGCGGACAAAGTCTCTGGCTGTAGCCACTTTCTGCTCAGGTGAATGAGATCATACATTTGAGACCTGGGGGGTTTTCCAAGCTGGAAAGTCCAGTTATGCACACGCTGAGCCCGGACAGCCTGGGTGACACCCAGCCTTGTCAATATTTCAGCTTTTAGCATCACATAGTCTTTTGCTTGGTTAGGCTCTAGGTCATAGTAAGCTTTCTGCGATTCACCAGTTAACAGAGGAGCCACCAGTCCAGCCCACTGCTCCTCAGGCCACTTTTCTCTTTCAGCGGTCCTTTCAAATGTGGTCAAAAATACCTCTGGATCATCCTCTCCAGTCATTTTTGTCAATAAACGACTCACCCCAAAGGACGCGGTATTAGTGGGACGGCTTTCCTCACTGGTCTGCGGACGTTGCTGCATTACTGCTTCCATCTGTTGTTGTAGTCTCTGCTCTTGCTTCTGCAACAGGTCTATGAAGCGGGCCTCAGATTGCTGCTGGGCTTGTTGCTGAGCCTCCAGACTCTGTTGCAAAGTTGCGTTTGTCTGCTGCTGGGCTGCAAGGCTCTGTTGATGAGCTTGCTGCTGGGCTGCGAAGTTCTGTTGTTGAGCTGCAAGGCTCTGTTGATGAGCTGCAAGGCTCTTTTGCAAACCTGCATTTGTCTGCTGTTGATTGGCATTTGCTAGAGCCAGCTGCTTCAGTATCTCCTCCATGCTGGCTTAAAAAAAAACTGCCCGCATTCTCCACCAACTGTGAGGGGGTTAGCTCGGCAGCGGGTGTGTGTGACCCCCGAGATGGGCTCCCCACACAAAAACAGGCCCAGCAAACGGAGGTTGTGGTTTTCAAAATCAAAAAGGTGCGGTTTATTTTCTATTTACAGTGACAAAACACAGCAAAGCAAAAGAAACATAAACAAAATAAATCCTGGTCAACTTGACCTCTGATTAAACATACAGGTTTCCTAACTAACAACTGGGATCAGCCTAGTGCTGTCCTAGTCCCTAAGTCCCTGGTTTTAAATGTCCAAGCAAATAGCAAAACAGGCTTTGTCTCACCGCACAGGGGTTCACTCTCCCTAGACAGTCCACACAGGTCTGGGTCCAGGCATGAGCTAACATCTAATGAAGCTGGGAGTTCTTATAGAGGCCTAAATGAGCTGACAAGCTTCAGCTGGTCTCATCAACTCCCTGTCTGCACGACGCCCCACACTCTCCCTAGAGGTATGAGTCATCCATGAGCCCACTAGCCTCAGCTGGGCTTATACAACTCTCCACCTAGTTGTATAAGTCGGCGTAAAGCCTGAATCTGGGCGAAATATATCTATCCCCCTGGATGCAACCAGGTGACTTTACCTTCCTGCTGTCACAATATATATATATATATATATATATATTTTTTTTACCTTTCTCCGCTTGAGGTCCTTCAGGCCAATAAAAGTACTTCACACAGGTATATACTTAAACAAAGATAAAGTTTACTTTACCAGAGATAATAAGCAAATGTGTGTGTGTGTGTGTGTGTGTGTGTGTAAATAGCTTCAAATGACTCTGCAGGGCCCTGCAAGAGTCAATAATAATTGTAAGATAAAGATTCTAAAACAAACTGGTACCTACTATCTATAGATAAACAATCCTAAGTTTGCAAGCTCCTTAGTGGGCAATACCAACCTGTGTCCCGTCAAAGTTAGCTCCTGTCAGGCCTGACTCAGATTACTGTACAAGTTCCTTGAGGGTGGGAATCTTCGCTAGCAAAACGTTGGTGCACTTTATAATTGTAAACAACAGGAGATTAAAGATGTGAACTAGACTCTCGCAATGCTTTTGAGAGTGAAACTAATAGTCAGTATAACGCCAACTTTAACTACGCAGCTACCACACGCTGTGCTATGTCCTGGTGTACGTGTAGCTCACTACGCGGGTGGTGGTGGTGGGCCTTCAAGAGTCACAAACCTAGCAACAGTTGTAGATTCTGGGCAGGTGCTCGCTCACCCAGACAGGCCTAGTCTGCCTAACACGCTCTGCGGTCGGTACCTCGATCCCCGACCTCTCTGTAACACACAGCCTCTGGTCCTCACAGCAGCTGAAGATGTCGGTTGGCGGACGACTTCGGTCTGAGGGTGACACGAGCTAGTCACACTGAAAGAGACCCCTCTCTGGTGTGGTGATCCTCCGCAAAGTTATAGGCCCAGGCTTTGGGCCTAGTCGCCCAGGCAGCAGACCTCACACAAACTTCCTGCTTGGTTGAGCAGGGGGTCCAGAGAGACCGAGTGTGGCCCCTCCCTTACTTTATGTAACCTCCCCCAGCAGGCTGTTTGGTGGTTGTAATGCATTCTGGGAGCACAGCTGCACTGTGTGTACCATAGTCTATTAGGTATCCATGGCAACGGAGTCTCTCTCTCCCTGTACCATAAGTTCCACACGCATTACTGAACATAAGTAAACAATAGTCTATAAAGTTGTAACTGGAACATAGGAGGAAGTTTGGGGTGTACACACATAACAATAGTCCATAACAGTAAAACCCCGCTACACACTCCCCCCCACTTAAAGTCTTTGGTCCCCAAAGATATCAAGGATCCTTGCTCTCTTTTGCATTTTAGCCTCTAGGCGACTAAACAATACCAACAGAGGAACCTCCCACCAAACTTTGGAGAAGAGGTTGTCCTGTCTACAGGCCACCTCAGTTGGTACAGCCTCCCCAGCTGTGCCAGGGGGTGAGCTAGGGTTGCCTTCCACCAAATTCACAGTGTAAGGACAAGGCGTCTCAACTGTTGTCCTGGAAGTAAGAACTGCTTCTTCAGAGCATGCACCCATTTGATCATATGTCAGTCTTTTAGGGGGGTGAATGACTCTTCTTCTCTGTTCTTTGGGTGTCCCAATCTCAGGAGCACTAGGACCTGCTGTCTCTGTGGACTCCTCAGGGGCTTTCTCCTCTGATCCATGCATGCTGGGCTCTGTAATTTTAGGAGAATCTGGCTCTCCTTCAGATAGAGATGGAGCCTCTTCATGGTCTCCTGTTAGCAAAGAGCCCAGGTTATCCTCTATTTCCTCGGTGAGTATGTTAGAGGGCACGAATTCAGGAGCCTCTGGGCGAAGAATCCCACTATCTGCTACCTCAGGAAGTGACAGCGATGTGGTCATGGGTTCTGGCGCTTGAGAGGGCCATAACCATTCAGATTCCATCTCCTCTTCCTCAGTCTTCTTCTCCAGAGTCTTTGTCCTCTACATCTGTAAGATTCGACTGAGACCTTGTAATTGGCCTGGATACTCGGGAGGTTGAAGAGGATTCTTGTGGATCTGATGCGGGAGGTAGGCGAACTGCTTCAGAAAGGGGCAACAGGTGGTTCCTATGCCAAGTCTTCAGTGGGTCCACACTCCCCTCTGGTTTTATCTGATATATCGGGAGACCAGGTTACATAGTTACATAGTTAGTCAGGTTGAAAAAAGACACAAGTCCATCCAGTTCAACCATAAAAAAAACAAAAAAAACAGGTAACTGTTTGCAGACGACTTATGGTTGGGATTTCCACCGGTCAGCTAATTTGTGCTTCCCGGGAATACCCAAGTTCCTTAGTAGTACCCTATCCCCTGGCTGTAAGCCTTGTATCCTAACCTTGAAGTCAAAGTTCCTTTTATTCCTCAATCCCCTCTGGTCAGATGAGGCTTGGGCCTGTTCATATGCCATCTTCAGACTCTTCCTCAAGCAATCCACATACCCCCTGTGGGAAGTTGCCGAGGTGTGATCCAGGGATGTGCCGAAGGCTAAGTCTACTGGTAACCGAGCTTCTCTTCCAAACATCAGCCGATATGGGGAGTATCCAGTAGCATCGCTGGTAGTACTGTTGTAAGCATGTACTATGGCAGCCACATGCTTGCTCCAGTGTTGTTTCTTCAATGTTCAATGTTCCCAACATATCCAAAAGAGTCCGGTTAAATCATTCAGGCTGAGCATCCCCTTGTGGGTGGTATGGGGTTGTTCTAGTCTTTTGGATTCCCAACAGATCTAACAGCTTCTTTATCAGTCTGCTTTTGAAGTCTCTTCCTTGATCTGAATGCAGACGTTGGGGTAGACCATAGTGCACAAAGAACCTTTCCACTAGCACTTTGGCTACTGTTGAGGCCTTCTGATCCTTGGTAGGGAATGCTTGAGCGTATCTGGTGAAGTGGTCTGTCACTACCAGGACATTCCCTTTTCCATTCAGATCAGGCTCTAGACAAAAGAAGTCAATGCACACCAGTTCCACGGGTCCTTGACTCTGCAGATTGCCCATTGGGGCTGCCTGACGTGGCAAAGTATTCCTTTGTATGCACCGGACACAAGAATGGCAGTATCCCTCTACTTCGGCCTGCATACAGGGCCAGTAGAACATGTCTCTTGAAAAGGTAAAAGGTTCTCTCCGGTCCCAGGTGACCATGATGGTTGTGGAGAGCAGTTAGGACCGCCTCCCTGTGCTTGGTGGGTAGGAATAACTGCCACTTCTCTTCCAGATCATCAGAGGGGCCCCTTCGGTAGACTACCCCTTGACGTATCTGTAGCCGGTTCCATTCCCTGTGCAATAAGCGGGCCTCTCTGGAAGAGTTGGTTAGGAGCAATTCAGGGCGTTGGTTCTCCAAGGCCTTCAGTATTAGCTTCCCTAACGGGTCTTCCAATTGGTCCCTCCTTAAGTCCTTCTTGGATCACTTGGGCAAGCCCTCTTCTCCTACTTGGGTCACATTGCAGTAACATCTGGGTACTCCAGCAACTGAGACCCCAATTTCTTCGGCCCTTGATCCTCCTTTGGCTTGAAGTTCCGTCCCCCTATATAGGGCTCGCACTCCCTCCGGGGTCAACTGAGCCCACTCTTCGGTGAGATCAGTGGGAGTATGGGATCTCCTGGATAGGGCATCCGCATCCCTATTTCCAACTCCTGGTCGGTACTTAAGGCTGAATGTGAAACTTGAGAGGGCAGCCAGCCACCTATGCCCTGTGGCATCCAGTTTGGCGGTGGTCAGAAGGTAAGTAAGTGGATTATTATCCGTCTTGACCACAAATTCAGCCCCGTATAAGTAGCCTTTCAATTTGTCTACCACAGCCCACTTCAAGGCCAGGAATTCAAGCTTGTGGGTGGGGTAATTCTTCTCAGCGAGTGTCAGGCTTCTGCTCACATAGGCAATGGCCGTAGGTGACCATCGTGCTCCTGGTATAGCACCCCACCAAGCCCATCTCGGCTGGCGTCCACATGCAGCTCGTAAGGTTTGGTGGTATCTGCATAGGCCAATACAGGGGCGGTGGTCAGACTCTCTTTCAGCTGGTCGAAGGCCTCTTCACACTTGGGGGTCCACTGACCCTGGATGGACTCTTTAGATTTCCTGGGCCCCATGGTAGACTTCACTGGCTGGTCTGAATTCTCTCCATCATCCTCTCCTTCATTCCTTAGTAATTCATTGAGGGGCCTGGCTATTTTGGCAAACCCCTCCACAAACCTCCTGTAATAGGAGCAGAATCCCAGGAATGACCGTACCTCGGTCACATTTGTAGGCCTCGGCCAGGAAGTGACAGTATCCAGCTTCTCCGGGTCTGTGGCTACCCCTTCTGCAGATACAATGTGGCCCAAGTGAAAAGTAGCAGGGGCTCCTGACAACCCTTGAGGCATACGGTTGAACTCAAAGAACCTCACAGGGGTGATGAAGGCTGTCTTCTCCTGATGTTCAGGGTGCATGGGGATCTGGTAGTAGCCACTCTTCAGATCCATCACACTGAACCACTTGGCTCCAGACAGCCTTTGTAGCGCATCCTCTATCCGGGGAGTGGTGTACTGATCAGGTATAGTTTTTCCGTTCAGTGTCCGGTAGTCTATACACAGCCTCAGAGAGCCATTCTTCTTTCAGACCACCACTATCGGAGAGGCATAGGGGCTTCGAGACTCCTAGATTATGCCTGTCCTCTTTAATTCGGACAGTTGCTCGCGCAGATCTTCCAGGTCTCCTAGAGGAACCCGTCGGACTCTCTCCCTGAACGGCTTATCCTCCTGCAAGCGAATCCTGTGGGTGGCACTCTTCGCACACCCCACATCGAATTCATCCCTTGAGAAGATCTTCTGCCATCGAGGAAGTTGGGCCCTGGCTCTCTTCTTCCAAGCTGGTGGGAGGTTTTCGTCCTCAGGACAGAGCCTCCCTATTATGTCTTCTCCCTGTGGCTTCTTTAAGTCAGATGAAAACAAGGAAGGTTCCCCGGGGGTTTTTCAAAGGCAGCAAGAAGTTATATAAAGAATAATAGTATAAAAATTATATTTTATTGATCCAAACAGAAAAATAAATAAAGTAGAGAAGTACAATAAATAAAATTTACATACTTTGGTTAGGAGCACACAAAACATCATACAGCATCACCCAGGACAAAGAACATCCTAGATAAAAACATGGTTTGCCAATTAAAATTTACAGTATTGATATCCACAGAATACCCCAATGCATTTCGACCATTCATTTTTTCAGTCTTCTTCAGGGGGTTTTACGTTCTAGGGGAATATATCAGAACATCAAAAATGAGACATTTGACAGTATACAGAACATCTGTAAAACATTCCGAATTGTGCAAAATTATATTCATGTTCACAAGGTGTATTTACCATTAAGTGGATGAAAGAATGAGGATGTAGCTTGCAGGAGGCCACATATGTGGGCCCAGAAGGGAGGGAAGGACAGGGGGCAGGGCACCTATAAAAGGACATGCAGAATTGTCAGTAAACAATCATCAAGAATTATAGGAGTGTAAAGAAGTGCATTGGAACACTGGCTAATAATGAATCAATTAGTAAATACATATGGAATTAAAACTATTTTATTCATTAGGTTCTATAATGGGTTTCTGATAATGATGATGGGTGGTGAAAGTAGGCTTGTGGAAGTTATAAAAGTGAGTAGGGATATAAATGTGAACAGATAACACACCACCACAAAAAATATTTTAATACTCTCATTATAGCTATTTGTGCGCTTTACACTTTTAGTGAGCCTCCCTTTTTTATCCTCACTTTAGTGTAAATCGCTTATTTCATATTGAATTTTTATTTAATATGTGTCCTTTGTAATGCCATTGACTTTTGCTGGCATCTATTTTGGCTGGCTTTATACAATATCAGTTTCACCTTCCACTTCCGGTTTTGAGCAGTGGAACGCAGAGCCCAGCTGTATTGTGTTACCTGCGTTTACATCCGAGTGAACCTCCTTTTGATGTGGCAATTCATTTCCGGGTTGTTGTTCTGCCCATCAAGGAAGGTCATTATCATGTTTGACATTCTCATACAGAGATGTCATTGCAGGACACTTGTGGCCGCGTCTCTGTTCCGTCCTCTGCCTCGCCCCTCTGGAAGTGTGATTGTTATTGTGGTTTCTCCTTCCTGTCTTCATGGTTAGCACGGTGGTTCTCGCATGCGCGGCCGTGTTTTTTTCCTCTTTTTTTCATTATCAGTGCGGTCACGGTGCGCATGCGCGGCTCTGTGAATGTGTGATGACAATATGGAAAAAGCTATGCACCTTTCATGTTGCCATATCACAGGTAATTGTGAGTGTGTGATGACAATAAGGAACAGCTGCGCACCTTTCATGTTGCCCTGTCATGGGTAAATGTGAGTGTGATGACAATTAGGAAAAGCTGTGCACCTTTCATGTTTACCTATCACAGGTAAATGTGATTGTTACTTCCTGTATATAAATGAGCGTGCTCACATCATTGGCCACGCCTCTGATGATATCCTGTTGGATGAAACATGTCAGGCTGACCAATGTGAGCACGCTAAGAACCGCGGATTATACTTTTTTTGCCTTGATGATCTTTTTACCCTGTAAGTAGAATTTTAAATAAATTTTATTTGACCTTACGGGCTTCACTATGCTGCCTTTCTTTCTGTATGGGTTTAACATCTCCTGCTGAGGTCTGCATATATGATATCCAAATCCTGGAATTTCCTTTGATGTTGAAATTATCGGACACTTCGGTTGTTACTCTATCAAGATAGGAGAGCCTTATCCATCTGTGACCCTCTGCATTTCACTACATGCTTATGATGCTCGCTTTTTGGTAAGCAGACTGTGAGCACATTTTTTGTGGTGGTGTGTTATCTGTTCACACTGAAGTCTTTGGTGGTGGAGTTCTTCAATTTCCTGCATCCATTTCTTTCGTCATGAATTATATGGACTGATTTTCACTTTGAAGCGCTGCATTTTTGGTTTTATACGTTTTTGAGTTTGCTTTATTCACAGACTGTGCACGCTGCTTTATATATTTATATTTTTGCTGTTAGCGCAAGTATTTGTTCACCCTGTATACCAGGGATATAAATGTACAATGGATCAACTTAGGTTGAAAGGTGTGCTGGGGTATTAGTGGTGGAATAAATGCATGGGAAATGCAACAAGGTGCTAAAAAGATAATAATGTGCTCAACCATAGAGATGTGAAGGGTGTGGAGATTAATGAGATGAATAGCATGGGGTGATGGATTCAACCAAATATAAGGTAAAGTAAAGTGAGTAAAAGAGTTTTAAAGGATAAAATGTGGTAATTGTGTGATAGGGTGTGGTGCCAGACAATTAAATGCGTGGCACTCTAATAAAAGTGTAAAGTTTTGCAGACCTGAATCTATTGCAAAAAGCACTTGTATGGGTAAAGTAGTATTAAATTAAATTAGGTTATATTAGATGAAATCCCAAGGAGAGGGCATAAACAATATCAGCCAGTTTGATGTGTTCCAAGCATGGTACTTACTATGCACTCCATCTGTCTTGTATTAGTGTATGGCAGCTCTCCAGAGATCATCAGAGGAGTCCTGGAGGCTGTCGGTTTATTATAGTGTGTGCAATAATGTCCATGGTTCACAGGTGTGAAGCCCCTCCCCATCCACCCTCACATGGGTCAACGCCTGCCAATGAGGCGGCGTTTACGTGGTCCCCTCGGCGTTCTGGAAGGCAATGCCCCGACATCTGTCGTCGCCTCCGACGCAAAAGCGACACATACGCCTGATGTCACCGACAGTCCGGTGGCGATCAAGGGACGCTGCCAGCACGGTAAAGGCACCCCACGGTGGCCCCGAGGAGCCCAATCATGGGGAACCAAGAGGGGGAGAAGCGCAAACATAGTCAGCGTCCCCCCCACCGTGCTGGGAAGCAAAGTGGAAATGTTTTACCGATGTTCTGTATACTGTCAAATGTCTAATTTTTGATGTTCTGATATATTCCCCTAGAACGTAAAACCCCCTGAAGACTGAAAAAATTAATGGTCGAAATGCTGTATGATGTTTTGTGTGCTCCTAACCAGAGTATGTAAATTTTATTTATTGTACTTCCCTACTTTATTTATTTTTCTGTTTGGATCAATAAAATATAATTTTAATAATATTACTCTTTATATAACTTCTTGCTGCCTTTGAAAAACCCCCGGGGAACCTTCCTTGTTTTTGTGTGTTACTGGGTTGTGCAGGCCCCCTCGAGGACTCTCCCATTGTGTGTGTTTTCCCTTTCTTCAAGTCAGATGGGCCCACTGGGGTGGCTTGGTTCACCTGACCCAACAGCATTCTGGCTGATACCCTCAAAGGGGTGGCGGAGGTGTTTCTGACACTCACTGAAACATTCCCATGACTCCTCTATAGGGCCTTCAGTGGGATCACTTCGGGAATTACCTCTATTCCCCTTTCCTTCTCTCGAGGGCCAGATTCAAGGATGATGAAAGGGCCGGGTTGCTTCCATGTGAGTTTTACAGACGCTCTCAAACAGGTCACCTCTCCTGGCTTCCGTACCTTTTCTGTTTTATCCAGCTTCCATACTTTCCCAACCCCCTCTCCTGGGGCCTTTATCTCCATCACTAAGCGCTGGTAAACTTGCTGCAACAAGGGGTGGACCCTTGCGGTCAGGGTATCTTGTTCTTCAATCAGGGGGGTCAACAGCCTCCTTACCAAGTCGGTGTTGGTTCCTATGATCAGAGAGCTCTTGTTGGCCCCAGGTGGCCTAGGACAGACCGCAGCCAGAGTTCCTCCCGCCACTGAGGGATCAAAGGTGAGCCTGATTGGGATGTACCCATCATAGGGGAAACTCTGCGTTCCAATGCCCCATATCTCCAGGTCTTCCAGCTTCTGTAATGGTAAATGCCTGAGGTGCCTATTGTAGAAGTCACGATATAGGAGAGTCACCTGGGCTCCGGTATCGAGAAGGGCCTTTGTGTAGATTCCTTCTACCTGGATTGAGATCATTGGAGAGGGCCCTACAAGTTTATCTGGAAGTTTCCATGGAGAGGTCTTCTTGGCAGGTTCTGTAATTTGTATATTTACTTCATTCTTTCTCTGTCTTTTCCGGGGTTTCGACCCTTGTGGAGCCTGGTGTGCATTGATCTCCTGCCTCTGAGTATTTTGAAATTTGGAGCGGGAAGTACAATACTGTCCAGAGGTGGCAGCAGGGGTGTTTAGTAAAGGTTTAGGCCCCCGTTGCTGTCTCTTTTTCTTGTTGTTTTAGGAGTTGGCTGTCACTGATGGGCACCCGGTTGACTCCTTCACCGGGGACCTCTGAAGTTTTCCGCCGGCTTGCGGGATGGTGTGGCAGCTTTCCTCGGGCTGGGACACATCTGTCGATAGTGTCCCGTTCCTCCACAATTGAAGCAGACATCTTCATCCCTTGAGCTCCTAGGTGAGGGAGTAGGTACACTTTGAGTCACCTTGGTTGCCGTGTCTTCTCCCTTCCCGGTCTCTGAGACCTTGGCCATAAGTGAAGTTAACATCTCCATAACTTGTGCCATTTGGGACTTTAGAGTAGCTACCTCAGAGTCCTGTTCATGAGTCATTGCCAACCTAACTCCAGCAAAGGGGATAGATTTCAATGGAGTAGTTGACTGTTGATCATTCAGCAGTGCTTCCTCATCTCTTACTACCCGGATTAGGTCTGGGTAGCTCAGTGACATGACACCCCCTGAGGTCTTCAAATGGAGCCAAACTGGATCAGAGCGCAGGGCTTCTCTTAGAATTTGTTGCATCCTGGCTTGATCTATAGCAGAGGGTTCCATTCATTTTTTAAGTACAATCTGACATAACATCTTGTTCAACCTCCGGATGTACTCAGAAAGTTGTTCCCCTGGCTGTGTTCAAATTCATATATCGGCTCAGCCTCCTTCTCCAGTCGCCGAAACTCCTCTTGTAGCATAACCAAATAATCATAGGCAGTACAGGTGGCGTTACTGAACCTCAGATTCTTGACAGCTTCTGCAGCGGCTCCTCTTAGACTCTCACTTATGCGTTGTTTCTTTTGGGCCTCTGGTAGTTCCCATCCTTCTAGAGCTTGCATGGCTTGCTCTATCCAGACATCAAACTCTTCCTCACCGACTGGCACAGGCTGTTTCCCTGAGAAGATCCTCAGCTTCCTGTACCCAGCTTCCACACACACTGCGTTGCTTTTGTGACACTTTGACACAAAATCTCCTAGAGCACTAAGAAGGTCTGGCCCAATCATGTTCAAGGGTGGAGGGGAGGATATTGGTCCCTGGTCCTGCTTCTCCTTTGAAGATGTGGATTGGTCTCCTCCTGGAACGTTCGGGTGCACTATCTGGAGTTTTGACTTGCCTCCTAAAGGGAAACTCTTCCTTTTGAAGCTCTCCGGTACTCCCTCTTTCCACTCTAACAGGGCATGAGTGGTATAAGCTCCCCGATCCGGTCTGAGAGCGACTACCCGTGCTCTCCTCTGTGGAGACAATACCTTTATGATGTCAGCCACATTCTTCTAATCCCAATGTCCTCCAGGAAGCTCAATGGCTACACTCGCGCTTGAGTGTGCGCCCTCTTTTTCGCACCACTGGACTACAACAAAGGGGTCCATCTTGATAAGGACAAGGGTCCTGCCTGGGGAAAGTTGATTTCAGAGTAACAGGATCCCGGACTCGAGCCCCCACATGTAGCACTACCCCCGTATGAGCTGCTGGTTTTGTTTGGGCCCACCCTCTGATTCTCAACCCCTTAACTGGCTCGAACCCTCCCTTGGCACAACTGGTAGTGGGAAGAATTGTAAAACCCACTGGCTATGGGGGAACACAATTCTGCATGTAAATATACCACCTTAAGTATATATGTAAATTTATGGACGGAGCCCTCTGTCTGAAGAGATATGGATCACATAAACATGTCACAAGACTAACAACACAAATAAGACCTGAAGTGTGGCCTGGCCTGCTGGACGGTATGCCAAGAAAAGGGGCCAGACCTTAAGATAGATATAATGGATAATTCTGTTGAGAATTGTTTAGAGAGGAATGCCCTAAAAAAGGGGATATGGGTGAGTGGGTACCGCACACTAGAGCCAACACTGACTGTGGTGGATGGTCTGCTTAAGTACCCCTCAAACTCCTCCCATAATTTCAGGCCAGCATACTGGCCTTCCTATTTATGGTCGGAGCCCTCTGTCTGAAGAGATATGGATCACATAAACACGTCACAAGACTAACAACACAAATAAGACCTGAAGTGTGGCCTGGCCTGCTGGACGGTATGCCAAGAAAAGGGGCCAAAAATTACACTTGGTTAGGGAAGGAATTGTTTTATCGTGCAAGACAATTAACTACAGAGCGGGTCTGTTAAAGACTCCTGATATTCTGTTTGAGGATTGGGGACGTATCGGGCGAAACACGTGGATTTCCACCTGCCCATCATCCTGATTGCGTGGTCTGGAACTCTGTTTCACGATGCTGCTAAGGCTGCTCAAATGCGAAAGAATGTCCTGAGTAACGTCCTGGGTCAAGGCCTAAGATGCATAGGAGTGTTCATTGATTGGGGGGAGATGAAGCCATTAGCCAGCAGATACAGGGCAAGTTACCATTTTTACCAATCACATCCCGGTAATTTTGAAAAAAATTGGAAAAGGGGTGCCCCTGGGATTGTGTGGATTGGAGTAAATTATGGATTGCCACCAAGTATATATAGAAAAATATAAAGAATTTTATTTTACATAATACACATATATATCAAAATGGTTTAAAATCAAAGAAAGGAACAGACATATATAGTCATTAAAGAACAATTGCATGAGGACACCTTACTACTTGAGACATATAAGTCATATAGCTAGTGGTGACACAACCGACATGTTTCGGATACTCGAGCTATATCTGTGATAGCCTCCATTATTTCCTTCTTCAAGGTTCATGCAATAGTTTGAAGACAATTTAGTCTCTATATAAGAGAAAAAAACACAACATAGTATGTGATAGCTGTATAATACACAACAGTGTACTGGCATGATTACATTATTTTGAATTTCTCCCATATGTGGGCAGCTAGAAGATAGACATTGTTGCAAAGAGAAAATAAAAAATAAATAATAAAATAAACAATAAGAGAGGAAAAGAAGAAAGGAGGAGGGGAGAGAGACAAAGGGAAAAGGAAGAATAAATATACATGAAAGTTCATTTAAGAATACATGGATGTATATATACATCGTATAATTGTATGTCTATACGGTACAGTACATCTATATCAAATAGTGTTGCATACATACATTTCCAATGGTAATATAAACATCAGCCGTTTGGAGGAATTGTCCCGGTGATATAGAGCCCAAACGGATATGGTGCGGGTTTAATGGTCGCATAAAGACAATGCAGCGGCCAAAAAGACACTGCAGACAAGATAACAGAGCCACGGGGAAATGTATAAGAGGACCAACACCAAAAACGCCCCTCAAAGCTCACAGGGAAGCCTCAAATTGCAGCGGACAGACTGCCACGGCCTCTCTGTAAAAACATACATACATGGATTATAGTTTCTAGATCGCAGACCAGCCCTGTAACCAGGCATCCCATAACTCTGATGAAGTGTTTAAAAAGAAGCTTAATACCTGTCAATGTGGCGCAAAAACATCCACACTCTGGCTGCGCGGCAACCGGCCAAGCCAGGCGGGACCCTCCATAGAGCCGTCGCCGGTGCTGCAGCCAACCAGCCCAAATGGCGCCAAAGGTAAAGCTGCAAAAGGGAGGAACTCAACCAATGGGGCAGAGCGTGGGAGGCCACAACAGGGCTAGACTATGCGTCCGGGCAGAAACCCAATTAACTGCGTATTGTAAATGAAAAGAGAGGTTCTTATAGGACAGGCATCGCATACAGAGGCCGCCCTCGATCCCGGCGGGGTCCGGCATCACCGCGCACCCACGCAGACGTGAAAGACGTCCACGACGCCGGCGCGGTGACGTCAGACGTCGACCCGACCGCCAGCACAACGAAAAGGGCGGAAGTGCTAAAAGAAAATCACTCCGTTGCCCGCACCAGACCCAAAAAGGTCAGCGCAAAGGCAGCACAATTGTATGTGCTGCGCCAAACGGCGCCATCGGAGGAATGGGGAAAAATTGACTAATCCAACACCCCATGGGTAGTAAACCGTGTAACATGAATACCCTCCGTCCCATATGTATGTAATTCTTGGGACAGGGAGAGAAATTTATTCATATGCACATAACCGTCCATTTGCTCAAGTATGAGCAGTCAGCCCCCGATTATCAAAACAACCGGGGGCTGTTTTTGTGCTGGGGAGCGTCAGTGGGCCCAATGGGTGGTCCCCAAATCCCCGGGCTCCAATATGTCAAAAAGTGCAGGGTACAATTGTCATTTGATTAATTTCTAAATAATAAACAGTAATCAACAATGTAATAACTAGGCACTAATCTCCAGTGGGCGAATCATCAGGTAAAGTTCCACCAAATAGATCCAATCTTGTTTAAAAAGGATTTTTTAGTTTTTACATAAATATCTAACCGGCATACATCAGAAACATTAGTACACATGTTATACAGCTGGCATAGTTCATACATATTTATTTATTTTCCAAAAAAAAAAAAAAAAAAAAAAACACACAAACACGGTATAAACAAATTGTTGAGCTCAGTTTAGCAGATCCCTATCAAACTTCGCAGATGTAAAACCTGGTAGGAAGGGTTTAAAGTTAATTGCCTGGTTCAAGCCAGGGGGTGAGGTGGCGTTGAGGATCGAGATCCATCTCAGCTCCCTTTGAAGAAGGTGCTTGTTAAGGTCACCTCCGCGGGGGCTGCGGTGGACCCTGTCCAAAACTAACACCTCAAGGTTTGGTACGCAATCTCCATGAACTTGGGCAGCATGTCTGCCAAGAGGGAGATCAGGATTTTGTTCCTTCATCCCTTTTAGATGCCGGTAAATTCTCTGCCACAATTTTTGTATAGTTTTTCCTACATAAAAGCAGTTACAACTGCAAATAATGAGATATACTACGTCCGTAGTTTGACAGTTTGCATAATGTTTTGGTCGAAATTTTTGGCCATTCGGTAACCGAATGTTCTTTCTAGTGTTCATATATTTACAGTATGTGCAATTACCACATTGGAAAGTTCCCAGGTCCTTACATGGATCTCCCCTATTGGTGTTCTCAAATTCACTCTGCACTAGCATGTCCTTCAGGGACGTTGCTCGTCTATAGGCAATATTTGGCCTGGGGGGTACTAATGGTCCTATCACAGGATCTGCTGTAAGTAGATGCCAGTGCTTTTGGTAGATTTTAAGAAGTTCAGCGTGATCATCAGAATAAGTGTTGATAATACGATGATCACTTTCACTTTTTTTAGATTTAGATATTAATAATTCGTGTCGATTTAGATTTGAGGTGCGTTTAAAGGCCTTTTTGAGGCACTTATGGCTGTATCCCCTTGCTAGAAGTCTTTGCCTTAAGTTATTAGCTTCTCTTTTATAATCGACCTCGTTAGAGCAATTTCTTTTTATTCTTAAATATTGTCCATAGGGAATAGATTCAACTAGGGATTTAGGGTGAAAACTAGAAGAATGTAGGATTGTATTGCCTGCACTTGGTTTGCGGAACAGCTTACATGATAACATGTTTTGCTTGTCCCTGAAGATCTCCACATCAAGGAAGGTTATGGTATTTGGGTCCGATGTCATTGTGAACTTAAGATTAAAAGTATTTAAGTTTAGGGCGATGAGACACTCATCCAAACATTGCTGGGAGCCCGTCCATACAATGAAGATGTCATCAATGTACCTGTGCCATAGAGCTACATGGCACAGGTACATTGAGAGATCCCCACTGGAAAAGATTGAATGCTCCCATTCCCCCAGGTACAGGTTGGCGTAGCCAGGGGCACAACTGGTGCCCATGGCTACGCCCTGTACCTGGAGGAAACATTGACCATCAAAAGTGAAGACATTGTGTCTCAGTATGAAATCCAAGGACTGGATTATAAATTCATTGAACAAACGTTCATGGTGACTGGTTTGTGATAGAATATGTCTAATACAAGCAATACCTAAAGAGTGAGGAATCGAGCTGTAAAGTGCCTCCACGTCGATACTGACCAGGATCGAATCTATAGGAATTTGTACTCCCTCGATAATGCGTAATAAGTGAGGTGTATCTTTAACATAAGAGGGGATGCTCTGAACAAAGGGTTTTAAATGCTCATCAATGAGTCGTGAAAGATTTTCAATAATAGCTCCGTTTCCAGATATAATAGGACGTCCTGGGGGATTTATGGGATCCTTGTGAATTTTAGGGAGTGAGTAGAATGTTGGTGTGCGGGGAAAGGAGGTGCGAACAAATTCCCAAGTTTTTTTAGAAATGACATTGTTTTGAAAAGCTTCATCTACCAAAGTGTAGAATTTTTTATTAAAGGCATCTACAACACCCCTACTGACTGGGCGATACCACTCATGATTTCTCAATATGTTAAAACACATTTCAAGATATTGGGGGTTGTCCATGATGACAATGTTTCCTCCTTTATCCGATAATTTAATCGTAATTTGATGATTTTTGGATAGATTTTTTAAGGCCATCTTTTCAGTAGGAATAAGATTTGTATGTCTGGGTGTTATAGGTACTAGGTTATTTATTTCTTGGCTGATATTTTTAAGAAAATTAGATACACCTGGATTTGAGCTAGGCACTGGGTACAAGGTAGATGTTTTTTTAAGGGAAGTTTGTTTTGGGGTACTGGGGATCTCGGTGTCAATTGTGCTGGCATTAGCCAAAAGTAAATCAAGGTCCAGGGTGTCGATGAGGTCTTTGGATTCATTTTCCTCAAGTAAGGATTTGAGATTACCCAGAGCTTGACGTTCACTATACGTGTGAAATTCCCGTGTATCCGGGTCGCTCTTTTCAAAAATGCTTTTAAGTAGCAATTTGCGGGCATATAAGTGAAGATCTTTGATGGTCTCAAATTTGTCTACAGATTTATTAGGGCAGAAAGTTAATCCTTTTGAGAGGACTGAGATCTCATCGACACTCAGGACATGTGATGACAAATTTATAATATTAAAAGCCGAGGCTATGTCATAATCGGGTTGTGAGGAGTGAGTGAGTTTCCCGAGTTCTTAGAGAACATCAAGGGAACCTTGGGCGTGACAAAAGTGCCCATATTTTCAAGTGATTCATGTGCACTGACGGTAACATCCGAAGCCGTCAATGTGGAAGTGTTGGGGACTGATGGGAGCAGAGTACGAGGATACTGTTTAGGGGGACGTTTTTTAGTAATATTACTATTGGAGGAATTTTCAAAGTCACGATTTCTTTTAGATGGTTTTGTGCGTTTTCCTTTCATCGGTACATATGACATGTTGGACGAAACCGAAGAGGTATCAGACGTATCCAACTGTGTAGAGCGATGATTGTCGTTCTTATATTGGACTCTAGATCTAGTTGAAAAAGCCCATCTATATGCTCTGCCTTCTTCGAAGGCTTGTTTATCCCGCATGTATTTAAACTCTTTTTTTGCTAAGATCGATTTGTTAAATAGTTCAATATGGGTTTTAAGTTTCTCATTTAGATCTTTATATGAGGAATGGGCTTGTAAGGGTTTGATTCTAGAATAGATTTTTTCAATGTTCGTGTTGATATAGACGAGACGTCTCCGATATTCATCAGAAAGAAGCCTCATCATACCAGCCGAGCATGATTTTAAATTCATTTCCCATGCTTGTTTGAACGTCGGGTCCAGATCCTCAAAAGTTGGGAAGATCTGGACTCGAAGTCCAAGTGGGTTTAAATCATCTCTTATGTACTCATCAAACGTTTTTATATGCCAGTGCATTGAAGATTTCCTCTCCAACCATTTAGTTAGGTTGGAGAAAAGAAAGGTTAGCTCAGATTCCAAAGATTCATTTTTACCATAATTTGATTGTAATTGTTCAGTGAAAACCTCCCATGATTCACTGTAAAGTTCAGCCATGATGATGGTGTCACTGAGCTCTACACAAATGGATATACCAACACAATAACAATAAAAAAAAAAAAAAAAAAAAAAAAGAGAGAGAGAAAGAATTGCAGCAGTGCGTTTTCAAAATAATTGCTCATATAATAGGGAGCAAGCAAAAAATTAATTCAGTAAATTGTTTATGTAGATAACGCTGGAAAGCTTCAAATATGGATGGGGACTAGGGGGTATTTGCTACCCAAAAATAGAATATATTGATTGGGGGGAGATGAAGCCATTAGCCAGCAGATACAGGGCAAGTTACCATTTTTACCAATCACATCCCGGTAATTTTGAAAAAAATTGGAAAAGGGGTGCCCCTGGGATTGTGTGGATTGGAGTAAATTATGGATTGCCACCAAGTATATATAGAAAAATATAAAGAATTTTATTTTACATAATACACATATATATCAAAATGGTTTAAAATCAAAGAAAGGAACAGACATATATAGTCATTAAAGAACAATTGCATGAGGACACCTTACTACTTGAGACATATAAGTCATATAGCTAGTGGTGACACAACCGACATGTTTCGGATACTCGAGCTATATCTGTGATAGCCTCCATTATTTCCTTCTTCAAGGTTCATGCAATAGTTTGAAGACAATTTAGTCTCTATATAAGAGAAAAAAACACAACATAGTATGTGATAGCTGTATAATACACAACAGTGTACTGGCATGATTACATTATTTTGAATTTCTCCCATATGTGGGCAGCTAGAAGATAGACATTGTTGCAAAGAGAAAATAAAAAATAAATAATAAAATAAACAATAAGAGAGGAAAAGAAGAAAGGAGGAGGGGAGAGAGACAAAGGGAAAAGGAAGAATAAATATACATGAAAGTTCATTTAAGAATACATGGATGTATATATACATCGTATAATTGTATGTCTATACGGTACAGTACATCTATATCAAATAGTGTTGCATACATACATTTCCAATGGTAATATAAACATCAGCCGTTTGGAGGAATTGTCCCGGTGATATAGAGCCCAAACGGATATGGTGCGGGTTTAATGGTCGCATAAAGACAATGCAGCGGCCAAAAAGACACTGCAGACAAGATAACAGAGCCACGGGGAAATGTATAAGAGGACCAACACCAAAAACGCCCCTCAAAGCTCACAGGGAAGCCTCAAATTGCAGCGGACAGACTGCCACGGCCTCTCTGTAAAAACATACATACATGGATTATAGTTTCTAGATCGCAGACCAGCCCTGTAACCAGGCATCCCATAACTCTGATGAAGTGTTTAAAAAGAAGCTTAATACCTGTCAATGTGGCGCAAAAACATCCACACTCTGGCTGCGCGGCAACCGGCCAAGCCAGGCGGGACCCTCCATAGAGCCGTCGCCGGTGCTGCAGCCAACCAGCCCAAATGGCGCCAAAGGTAAAGCTGCAAAAGGGAGGAACTCAACCAATGGGGCAGAGCGTGGGAGGCCACAACAGGGCTAGACTATGCGTCCGGGCAGAAACCCAATTAACTGCGTATTGTAAATGAAAAGAGAGGTTCTTATAGGACAGGCATCGCATACAGAGGCCGCCCTCGATCCCGGCGGCGTCCGGCGTCACCGCGCACCCACGCAGACGTGAAAGACGTCCACGACGCCGGCGCGGTGACGTCAGACGTCGACCCGACCGCCAGCACAACGAAAAGGGCGGAAGTGCTAAAAGAAAATCACTCCGTTGCCCGCACCAGACCCAAAAAGGTCAGCGCAAAGGCAGCACAATTGTATGTGCTGCGCCAAACGGCGCCATCGGAGGAATGGGGAAAAATTGACTAATCCAACACCCCATGGGTAGTAAACCGTGTAACATGAATACCCTCCGTCCCATATGTATGTAATTCTTGGGACAGGGAGAGAAATTTATTCATATGCACATAACCGTCCATTTGCTCAAGTATGAGCAGTCAGCCCCCGATTATCAAAACAACCGGGGGCTGTTTTTGTGCTGGGGAGCGTCAGTGGGCCCAATGGGTGGTCCCCAAATCCCCGGGCTCCAATATGTCAAAAAGTGCAGGGTACAATTGTCATTTGATTAATTTCTAAATAATAAACAGTAATCAACAATGTAATAACTAGGCACTAATCTCCAGTGGGCGAATCATCAGGTAAAGTTCCACCAAATAGATCCAATCTTGTTTAAAAAGGATTTTTTAGTTTTTACATAAATATCTAACCGGCATACATCAGAAACATTAGTACACATGTTATACAGCTGGCATAGTTCATACATATTTATTTATTTTCCAAAAAAAAAAAGATGCATAGGAGTGTTCTGACGTAGTTGATGAGCTGGTTCCCGCTTAGGGTTCAGTTGGGAAAGGTAGTAGAGGGCTGTCCTCTAATAGGTCAGACAGTAGAGTTTACCAATTGCTCTAGAACGGCCATGGGGCACCAGGCGCCATGCGTCTGGAATAGTTTGATGTCTACTGCGGGACCGGATTGTAGCGTTTTTCCGATACCATTGGGTGTAGGATGAAATTATTCCGGTGGCGAGTCGGGTGGTGCCTGAGTAGTACTTGGCATTTAGGGCTGGTGACAGTAATTCGCTGGGCCGTAAAACCGTAAAAGGCTAGGTAAATGGCTGCTTGAATTACCAGGCTGGGCCATAGACCGAAGGGAGAACGTGAAAGGATAGCAGACATGTCCCGGAGTATGGCGCTGGTCACTGGTAAGCGTTTGGTACTAGAGTGTGGTTGCTGCCACCTGTAGTGTGTTGGAAGATCAGGATGCATTGATGAGGGAGGTAGCACCATGGAGGTGCTATTTGATTCCAGAGTTGGTTGCGACTAATGTGGGATGCCGGACATGGTCGGGTCGGCTCCGGGCTCCTGTGAAAGGATGTGGCATGGTTAAGCGGGATAGCGCGTTGGCCGAGGTATTGCATTGACCAGGGATGTGGACATAGAGGCTATTGAGCTGATGTTGTAGGGAAAGTAGCAACAGCCTGCGTGGGAAGGACATGATGGTCAACGATTTATGACCTGCCTTTGTTAATGACTGTGGCTGTAGCCTGGTTGTCTGTGGCGAACGTGGCGGTCTGTCCTGCCCAGGTGCTGCCCCATACTTGAGGCGCTGCGACTATGGGGTAGATCTCAAATAGAGAGGAGGACTGACTAAACGCGGAATTGTGAGTATCTCTGACGGTCACGGTCCCGTAAACCAATGATGGCCAAAGATTGCAGTGAAGCTTGTGGAAGCTGCTACGTCCGTGATTATCTGTGGTGACGAAGAGGACGCTGATGGGATGAACAAGGGTCTACCTTTCCAGTTCTCAAGGAATTGGTCCCACATGGCCAGATCCTGCTATAGCGGCTGCGTCTAGCTTAAAGACTTGGTCAGGGTCTTGTGCCTGGGAGAGGAACACTAAGAAGCGTGCGATAAAGAATCGCCCTTGAGGGACGATCCTCATCGTGAGTTGAGCATGCCCAGTAGGGATTTTAGCTGTGGGTTAGTGCACCCTTGCGTGTCAGTAGACGTATGGACGACTGTCCTGATGCGGGTCAATTTACCGAGAGGTGGGCTAGCCTGCATGGCGCGTTTGTCTAGAATGATTTCCAGGAAGGAGATGAACTGTTCCGGGCTTTCTACTTTCTTCTCAGTTATGGGCACGTCAAGGTTTTAAAGACCTCTCTTGGATTTTCTAGGTCTCCTGGAGGTTTAGTATTTTTGTGAGAACTGCTCTGAGGGTATAAAGGAGTTTAACTGGGTATGTTTAGAAGAATGAGTCAGGCAGTGTAATGAGTCCGGTGTGGAACCCTGTAGTGCCCCCTGCACTAGAAAGGCTGCTAGAGAGGGAGTTGGATGTGAGGAGAGAAAAGTCGAGCCGCCCAAAGTGCACGTGGCCTAGTCAAGCTGGTGTCTGCTGCTTGACGCCGCAGGTATTTCTAGGGAGAGCCTTCTGCTACAGGAGGCAGATGTGCAGAAGTTTGCGGTGGGGGTAAAAGCAACCCTTGAAATTAAAGTTGCTGGAGATGGCTGCGCCCCCCGGTGCTCGAATTGGACGTCCTAGTCTGACTGGGAGGACTGTTTACATCTCTAAGCCTTCCAGAGGCTACCACGAACTTTGTCACTTTCGAGTTTGTGAGTGAGCCTAGGGTTCTTGGCCATTAGGATGTGTGAGGGGGTTAACTCGGTAGCGGGTGTGTGTGACCCCCTGGTTGGGCTCCCCACACAAAAACAGGGCCAGCAGACGGAGGTTGTGGTTTTCAAAATCAAAAGGTGCGGTTTATTTCTCTATGTACAGTGACAAAAACACAGCAAAGCCAAAAAGAATCATAAACAAAATAAATCCTGGTCAGTTTGACCTCTGACTAAACTTGCAGGTTTCCTAAACTAACAACTGGGATCAGCCTGGTGCTGTCCTAGTCCCTAAGTCCCTGGTTTAGTAAAAGTCCAAACAAATAGCCACACAGGCTTTGCCTCACCGCACAGGGGTTCACTCTCCCTAGACAGTCCACACAGGTCTGGTTCCAGGCATGAGCTAACATCTAATGAAGCTGGGAGTTCTTATAGAGGCCTAAATGAGCTGACAAGGTTCAGCTGGTCTCCTCATCTCTGTCTGCACGACGCCCCACACTCTCCCTAGAGGTATGAGTCATCCATGAGCCCACTAGCCTTATACAACTCTCCACCTAGTTGTATAAGTCGGCGTAAAGCCTGAATCTGGGCGAAATATATCTACCCCCCTGGATGCAACCAGGTGACTTTACCTTCCTGCTGTCACATACCCCCCCCTCTTGTTTTAACCTCGGGGTTGGAACACCAGCAATCAGGCATTCATGTACTCGAGACAAAGCATCCACATTCCCCATTTGAACGCCAGGGCGATGCTTTACTGTGAAGTTGAATTCCTGGAGGGCCAGGAACCACCTATTCACTCTTCTATTTGTTTCCTTGTTTTGAGCCATCCACTTTAACGGAGCGTGATCCGTAACCATGTCAAAGTGCCTACCTAGCAGGTAGTACCGAAGGGAATCTAGAGCCCACTTCACCGCTAAACACTCCTTTTCAACGGTGGCGTAATTTACCTCATGGGACTTCAACTTCCTGCTGAGGTAAATGACTGGGTGCTCTTCCCCGTTCCAGACCTGGGACAATACTGCTCCTAACCCCACATCTGACGCATCACTTTGTACGACAAAGTCTTTAGAGAAGTCGGGTGAGTACAACACTGGCTGGCTACATAAGGCTTGTTTCAAGAATTGGAATGCTGCCTCAGCCTCGGGGGTCCATTTAATCATGACCGACCCTTTCCCCTTCGTCAGGTTGGTTAGGGGCACAGCCTTAGAAGCAAAGTGGGGAATGAATCGCCGATAATACCCAGCGATTCCCAGAAAGGCTCGTACCTGCTTCTTGCTGTTGGGACGTGGCCAACTCTGGATGGCCTCGACTTTGTTGAGTTGGGGTTTTATTACTCCCCTCCCAATGGTGTACCCAAGATATTTGGCCTCCTCCTGCCCAATGGTACACTTCTTGGGGTTAGCCGTAAACCCCGCTTCCCGAACAGAGTCCAGGACTGCTTGCACTTTTGGCAGATGTGAGGCCCAATCTGTGCTATGGACAATTACGTCATCCAGGTAAGCCGCAGCATACTTCCGATGGGGCCTCAGCATCTGGTCCATTTTCCGCTGGAATGTGGCCGGCGCATTCTGTAACCCGAACGGCATTCTTTTATATTGGAACGCCCCGTCTGGGGTTACAAATGCGGTTTTCTCTTTGGCCGACTTGGCCAGGGGGATTTGCCAATACCCTTTTGTGAGGTCAAGAGTCGTCATGTATCGGGCTGTTCCCAGCCGGTCGATCAACTCATCTATACGTGGCATGGGGTAGGTGTCAAATTTTGTAACTTTGTTCAACTGTCGAAAATCGTTACAAAATCGCCAGCTCCCATCTGGTTTAGGCACCAACACAATGGGACTAGACCAATCACTTTGGGACTCCTCTATCACCCCTAAGTTCAGCATTTTCTGTACTTCCTCCCGTATTGCCTCCCGTCGAGCCTCTGGGATCCGATAGGGTTTTAACTTCACCCTTTCACCGGGCGGGGTAATGATGTCATGCTCTACCCCAGATGTTTGTCCCGGCAGCTCAGAGAATACCTCCTTGTTGCGAAGCACAAACTCCTTAACCTCCTGTTGTTGGGGTTGTGACAAGGTGGCTGCTATTCCAACCTCAGGAATCACGCAACCAGTTTGAGCTGGTGACCAAGTGTCTGCGACTAGGGACTCTCTATCCCTCCAGGCTTTCAACAGATTAACGTGATAGATCTGTTCGGGCTTTCGCCTTCCTGGTTGTCTGACCTTGTAATTCACTTCGCTCACTTTTTCCATTATCTCGTAGGGGCCTTGCCATTTGGCAAGGAATTTACTTTCAACCGTAGGGACAAGTACCAATATCCTATCCCCCGGGGAAAAGGTACGGGTCTTGGCTCCACGGTTGTACACTCTCTGCTGTGCTAACTGCGCTTGGGCCAAATGTTCCTTCACGATGGGCATTACCTGTGCAATTCGATCTTGCATCAGGGCGACATGCTCAATCACACTCCTGTGGGGAGAACTCTCACTTTCCCAAGTTTCCTTGGCAATATCCAACAGCCCTCTTGGGTGTCTCCCATACAGTAACTCAAAGGGGGAGAATCCCGTAGAGGATTGGGGCACCTCCCTAATAGCAAACATCAAATAAGGAAGTAAACAGTCCCAATCCTTTCCATCTCTATCCACCACTTTCTTCAACATTTGTTTTAGGGTTTTGTTGAATCTTTCAACCAGCCCATCGGTTTGGGGGTGATACACAGACGTACGCAATTGCGTCACTTTGAACAATTTACACAGCTCTTTCATAACCCGGGACATAAAGGGTGTACCTTGGTCCGTAAGCAGTTCTTTACAAATACCCACCCGGCTAAAAACAAGAGATAGCTCTTTGGCTATGGTTTTGGCCGAGGTATTTCGGAGAGGGATCGCTTCTGGATAACGGGTGGCATAGTCCATTATAACTAATATGTACTGGTGCCCCCTAGCGGACTTGATTATAGGACCTACCAAATCCATGGCGATCCTCTCAAACGGGACCTCAATGATGGGTAGAGGGACCAGCGGGCTACGGAAATGTGGCATCGGGGCCAACCTCTGACACACAGGGCAGGAGGAACAATAATTTTCTACGTCCTTCATCACCCCCGGCCAATAGAATCTCTGTAATACCCTCTCTCGGGTTTTCTCTGTCCCCAGATGACCTCCAAGAATGTGCCCATGGGCCAACTCCAACACCAACTTCCTGTAAGGTTTGGGCACCACAAGCTGCTCAACGGTTTCTTCTGCCCTTTTTGCCACCCGATACAGTAGGTCCTTCTCTACGCTGAAGTATGGGTAAGTGCAGGTATTATCTGGGTTCACTAACTCGCCATCTATTTTCACTACGTTTTCCCGTGCCTTTATTAGGGCGGGGTCTTTCAACTGTTCTGTGGCAAAGTTTTCCCTGTGAACCTCAAGATCAGAAAACTCCACAGACGGTAGGTTTTCGTCTGAGGAGGTGGGCTCCTCTCCAGTTTCTTGAGTCTCCCCTGCCAATACTGATAAGGGAAATTCCGGAGAGTCCTCACCACTCTCAGGGGAGTTCTGGCTATCACATTCCTGGTACATAGGGGCACCAGTGAGGGGCTCAGGATCATCCCACAGTTCCCAGAACTTCGGAAAATCCCTTCCCACAATGACGTCATGCGGTAACTGAGATACTAAGCCCACTGGATGAGAGAGGGTACCTTTGGGGGTCTCGAAACACACTGTAGTCACTGGATACTCTCGGGTGTCCCCATGCACACAAATAACAGCTACCTTGCTATTCCCAGAGACCTCTGTTTTAACTAACTCAGCCTTTATCAGGGTCACAAGGCTACCTGAATCCAGCAATACCACAACATTTCTACCATTAACACACATTTTGCATAAATGTTTCTCAGTTCCTCGAATGGCAGTGCATGCGACTGTCGCACACAGCGACTGACGTCTGCCCGTCAGAAAGTCACACTGCATGGGTTCCTCCACAACCGGGCAATTGGCTGCAATATGTCCCGCTTGCCGGCAGCGGTAGCAAACGATCCTTCTTGCCGCCTCTTGAGCCGCTGATTTCCCAGGCTGTTCTCGCCAAACTTGGGGTAGAGCTCCCACCCTCTCACTCTCTCCACCCTTACCCCTTGGAATCCTCTTATCCGCCCCTGGGGATGGTCTGGTCTTAGGGTGGAAAGTCCGAGTGTCTCTGGAAGAGGCCGTCAGGTTCTCTGTAGCCAAGTATTTCTCCACACGATCCACAAGACCATCGGCCGTCTCTGGGTCTCCATGGCTTACCCACTTTTGGATGGCAGTAGGAAGAGCTCTCAAAAACCGATCCATTACACCACGTTCCACAATCTTTGGTGCGGACAAAGTCTCTGGCTGTAGCCACTTTCTGCTCAGGTGAATGAGATCATACATTTGAGACCTGGGGGGTTTTCCAAGCTGGAAAGTCCAGTTATGCACACGCTGAGCCCGGACAGCCTGGGTGACACCCAGCCTTGCCAATATTTCAGCTTTTAGCATCACATAGTCTTTTGCTTGGTCAGGCTCTAGGTCATAGTAAGCCTTCTGCGATTCACCAGTTAACAGAGGAGCCACCAGTCCAGCCCACTGCTCCTCAGGCCACTTTTCTCTTTCAGCAGTCCTTTCAAATGTAGTCAAAAATACCTCTGGATCATCCTCTCCAGTCATTTTTGTCAATAAACGACTCACCCCAAAGGACGCGGTATTAGTGGGACGGCTTTCCTCACTGGTCTGCGTACGTTGCTGCATTACTGCTTCCATTTGTTGTAGTCTCTGCTCTTGCTTCTGTAACAGGTCTATGAAGCGGGCCTCAGATTGCTGCTGGGCTTGTTGATGAGCTTGCTGCTGGGCTGCAAGGCTCCTTTGCAAACCTGCATTTGTCTGCTGTTGATTGGCATTTGCTAGAGCCAGCTGTTTCAGTATCTCCTCCATGCTGGCTTAAAAAAAACTGCCCGCATTCTCCACCAACTGTGAGGGGGTTAACTCGGTAGCGGGTGTGTGTGACCCCCTGGTTGGGCTCCCCACACAAAAACAGGGCCAGCAGACGGAGGTTGTGGTTTTCAAAATCAAAAGGTGCGGTTTATTTCTCTATGTACAGTGACAAAAACACAGCAAAGCCAAAAAGAATCATAAACAAAATAAATCCTGGTCAGTTTGACCTCTGACTAAACTTGCAGGTTTCCTAAACTAACAACTGGGATCAGCCTGGTGCTGTCCTAGTCCCTAAGTCCCTGGTTTAGTAAAAGTCCAAACAAATAGCCACACAGGCTTTGCCTCACCGCACAGGGGTTCACTCTCCCTAGACAGTCCACACAGGTCTGGTTCCAGGCATGAGCTAACATCTAATGAAGCTGGGAGTTCTTATAGAGGCCTAAATGAGCTGACAAGGTTCAGCTGGTCTCCTCATCTCTGTCTGCACGACGCCCCACACTCTCCCTAGAGGTATGAGTCATCCATGAGCCCACTAGCCTTATACAACTCTCCACCTAGTTGTATAAGTCGGCGTAAAGCCTGAATCTGGGCGAAATATATCTACCCCCCTGGATGCAACCAGGTGACTTTACCTTCCTGCTGTCACAGATGACAGACGTCCCCCTAGGCATATGACTTGTTCCCTGTTATGACCTGTACCGAAATGAGTAAGGATGCTAGGTTCACGTCCTTGCTGCCTAGGATGTCCTTCCTGATGCCCGCTGGGACAAGGTGCGAAGGAAAGGGTGCAAGCGTCGGGCGTACCTAAAAGTGGGGGGTTCGGTAACGACGGTGGAGACTGGGGCTGATGGGGGCATGGCTGATCGTGTTCCCAGGGCCCCCTACTCTAGCCTGGACATCGGCGACTGCAGTTGCCAGTGTGGTCACCAAGGCGTGCAGCTGGGTAATTGCAGAGGATATCGACTGCAGCAGAACTTGTGTGTCTGGTAGAGCTGCCGCTGGTGATGGAAACAGCAGCCTAACAGCTTGGCTTTCCTGGCTGTGGTAAGGTAGGGAATGCCCCTACGTCGTAGTTCGGCCGTAGCCTGGGGATGGTCCAAGCTCTGGGGGACTGTGTAGCGCCGGCCGCTGGACCCGCGAAGGGTGGCGTCGGGGCAGAGGCGAAGACTTCGCTGTCGGCTCGCGACATGGCGTCGGCTAAAAGGAGGGGAATGCATATGTTAAGAATAAGATTGCGAGGTTGGAGGGGATAGAAGGATTTAGAAAACGGGGAGAAAGAAGGAAAGCAGGGTGGACAGGACAAGGAGCGATAGGAGTAGGGGACAGTTAGTTTGCGTACGAGCGCTGTTGAGTGTAATTTATAAAACTCAAAAGAGTGCGTGGCAACCGAGGTGAGCCAGTGTCAGGAATGGTGTCATTACTGGGCTCACCTGCTGGTGGCACTGTTGCATTCGGCAGCAGTGGGTGTAGTTCTGGTGACCACCAGCGGGTGTCTCCTCACCAAGACTTTCCACCAGCCATCAAGCACACCTGATCTGGGTCTGCTGGACTATATAAACCCGCCCTTAACTAAGCTCAGTGCTCCAGAATTCCTTCTGTAAGCCTGGTCCCTGCCTGAACCTGATCCGTTACCTGGTCCTGAACCTGATCTGTTCCCTGCCTTGTCCTGGACTCTGATCCTTGTACCCTGTCCCCTGATACCTGTCCCCTGATACCAGCTTCCCCTTGCTGACTGCTCCCAGTACCTGGCCTTCTGCTCCCCTTGTCTCTCATCCCTGCCTTGTTCATGTATGTGTGTTCTCTTTTGTACATATTAGTTAGCTAGTTAGATTAAGTTGTTTTTGGGGTTTGTTGTGTTCCTTTGTATTCGTTTCTTGCTTATGGTTTGCTGTGGTTTTGTTTACACGTGTGTCTTTATCTTTAATAAATATATATATTTTTCACTTACTCTGTTCCCGATTCCTTAATGTGCAGCCCAATGATCTGACCACCTGTATTGGATAGCATCCTCGTGACAGCCAGGAGGTGACTGGCTAGGTCACCGATGCTCGGGTGCCGTCTGTGCTCGGCACAGACTGATGAACCAGAGCCCCCAGGGCGTACTGGGGCGGGATAGCTGAAGTCTGGTATGCTAAGTAGGAATGTTTCGATCTGTAGTTCATTGACGTGTGGTCGGTCTGCCAACTCCTGCACTGCCAGCAAGGTGGATGTTGGCGACCTTGTCTGCGTGGTGAAGGATCTCGGATCGCTCTTCGAAAACAGAGTGAAGTGCACAGAAGTATGTGACAGTTACTAATGGCTGGTGAGCAAGTCAAATTGTGTATGTGAAGTACAATGTGTCGTGAGAGTGCGAGGAGAAAGAAAGGGGGAGCCTTGAATTTACGCATTTGTACCCTAGTAGTGACGTCTCAGTTGGGGTCGAGAAGTGGGTCGACCGGGGACCTGTAGTAAGGTGACATAGAAATTGTTTTTTTTTTTTTTTTTTGTGTGAGGGGGGTGCAGAGAGCCGTTTTGGAGCAGTAGCTGGCTCCCTGGTGAAGATGTGAGCCCTAAGATACTTCCCCCTGTGTTTTTTTTTTTGTATCCTGAGGGGAATATTGTCCAAACCTGGTGCAGGGTGGACCAACTGGAACTCAAACTGACCTGCATGGGGAAAGGGACAGAGAAAACGGTGAGTAGCCATGTTGCTACTGGAGATGATGAGTGGCTGATGTTTGAACCACTTGTCGAATGCTCGCAGCGATTGCGAGGAACACAGCCTTACTGAGAAGGCGAAAGAAGGAAAGTTTGTGAATTGTGAGTATGTAGGAATGACCGTCCGTGAGGAAGCTGGAATAGTTGGAGTAAGTCGTGTATGTAAATGCTTGATGGTTTTTAAAGCAGAAAAAAAAAAAAAAATTTATTTATTTTTTTTTCTATTTTTTTTTTTTTTTTTTTTTTTTGTACAGAGTGAGGTTTGGGGAATGGTTCGTACGTAATCGTAACGCTGATGCGACTGGTAACGACCTGGCACTTTGTATTGCCGACGATCTGAATAGTTTGAGCCGATGCTACGACTGAGTTTGGAATCGGTTAGAGGTTTGTTTGCTAGAGATCCGAGTCGTTTGAGCCGGTGGTGCGACTGGACTTGGATGGACAGTGTTAGCCAGGGATCCAAATGTTGAGCCGATGCTACGACTGTGTTTTGGATCGGTTAGTGAGGTTGTTGCTGGAGATCCGAGTCGTTTGAGCCGGTGGTGCGACTGGACTCGGATCGGTTGGGTTTGCAGAGGATCCGAATCTTAGAGCCGATGCTACGACTGGATTCGGATCGGTTAGGGAAGTTTGATGCTAGAGATCCGAGCCGGTGATGCGACTGTGCTCGGATCGGTTGTGTTTGCCGAGGATCCGAATCTTAGAGCCGATGCTACGACTGGATTCGGATCGGTGTGGTTGTGTTGTGAGGATGGGGTTATTGATGCGCCGGGATCCGAATCACGGCACCGGAGATGCGACTGGACTCGGATCGGCTGTCTGGTGTTTCGAAGGTGAGGGGGCTTGTGATTGCCGAGGGTCCGAACTGTAGTGCCGATATTTTGCGACTAGATTCGGACCGGACTGTTCGTTGTATGGTGTGTGTAGTAAGAGGTGTGGGGCATCAGTTGGGTGAAGGGAAAGTATCATAGGAGGTGTAGGGCGTCAGTAGGTGCGATGGGGTTTGTAGAAGGTGTGGCGTGTGAGGAGCCGTTAAGCCTTCGGCCTATGAAATGTATCTGATACAAATCGGTTGAAAAAGGTATGAAATGAAGCCGATACGAATTGGTAGTGAGGAGTATTAGTTAATCTGATACAAATTGGTTGTATGGTGTATGCCACCCCTTGCTCTGAAAGCTAACACCTATCAACCACCCATCCCCCCAGGCTAATCCAGTGCAGAGAAGGCACCAGGTGGGTCTAATTACCACCTTGCTCAGCCACAGAAACCCATACAAACAATACATTCTCATCTCCAAATGAATGAGACTTGAACCCCATGGACAGTGACTTTTATAACCAGTGAAGCCTATGGCGGGTGTTATCGGGCAACGACCGACAGCGGCTCGGAGACTTGGATGTACGAATGAATCGTAGGTTTGGCAGAAGGAACTTATAAATGTACTACGCCTGTGCTGAATGATGCCTGAATACGAGCGACAACAACTCAGGGGCAGGCTTTTTATGCAAGGGGTGCAGGATGAAAGCATAACAAACCGCAAGATTGTACCTGATATGAAAAGTTCGGATACTACCTGCGACCGTGAGCGGGAACCGCCGTTGAAGACCCTGAATGAAGAAGCCGAAATGTACCTACGATCGCATGCACCGACTCACGAATATGAGGTGAGTGGGGAAGAGTCAGCCCAGTGACATGTAGTACCGCGCACTAGAGCCAACACTGACCGTGGTGGATGGTCTGCTTAAGTACCCCTCGAACTCCTCTCATAATTTCAGGCCAGCATACTGTCCTTCATATATATATATATATATATATATATATATATATATATATATATATATATATATAATTTATTTTACCTTTCTCCGCTTGAGGTCCTTCAGACCAATAAAAATACTTCACACAGGTATAAACGTAAACAAAGATAAAGTTTACTTTACCAGAGATAATAAGCCAATCAAGACAATTATATATGTAAATAGCTTCAAATGACTCTGCAGGGCCCTGCAAGAGTCAATAATAATTGTAAGATAAAGATTCTAAAATAAATTGGTACCTACTATCTATGGATAAAAAATCCTAAGCTTGCGAGCTCCCCTAGTGGGCAATACCACCCCGTGGCCCGTCAAAGTTAGCTCCTGTCAGGCCTGTCTCAGAATACTGTACAAGTTCCTTGAGGGTGGGAATCTTCGCTAGCAAAACATTGGTGCACTTTATAATTGTAATCCACAGGAGATTAAAGATGTGAACTAGACTCTCGCAATGCTTTTGAGAGTGAAACTAATAGTCAGTATAACGCCAACTTTAACTACGCAGCTACCACACGCTGCGCTATGTCCTGGTGTACGTGTAGCTCACTACTCGGGTGGTGGTGGTGGGCCTTCAAGAGTCACAAACCTAGCAACAGTTGTAGATTCTGGGCAGGTGCCCGCTCACCCAAACAGGCCTAGTCCGCCTGACACGCTCTGCGGTCGGTACCTCGATCCCCGACCTCTCCGTAACACACAGCCTCTGGTCCTTCTCACAGCAGCTGAAGATGTCGGTTGGCGGACGACTCCGGTCTGAGGGTGACAAGGAGCTAGTCACACTGAAAGAGACCCCTCTCTGTCGTGATGATCCTCCGCAGTTATAGGCCCAGGCTTTGGGCCTAGTCGCCCCGGCAGCAGGCCTCACACAACCTTCCTGCTTGGTTGAGCGCAGGGTCCAGAGAGACCGAGCATGGCTCCTCCCTTCCTTTATGTAGCCTCCCCCAGAAGGCTGTGCGGTGGTTGTAATGCATTCTGGGAGCACAGCTGCACTGTGTGTACCATAGTCTATTAGGTATCCATGGCAACGGAGTCTCTCTCTCCCTGTACCATAAGTTCTACACGCATTACTGAACATAAGTAAACAATAGTCTATAAAGTTGTAACTGGAACATAGGAGGAAGTTTAGGGTGTACACACATAACAATAGTCCATAACAGTAGAACCCCGCTACATGTATATTGTCAGATGTCCCCCTGTGTCAGTTTTGCTGTAATGCGCTCGTGTGAGCGTATTCGCACATACAGACGTTGGTGGAAGACCGGTGGCGCGAAAATCTTCCTGTGGACACAGCGATGTTTGCTCTTTTAGGGATGTTTGTTTTATGCCTCGCCAAGGAACTGCCCACTTCTTGTGCCTCGCCAAGGGACTGGCCACTTCTTGGCGTTGGCATTAAATGACTCTGAGCGGACAGATCTGCATCCACGAGAACTATAGTATAACTATATGACAATTGTGGTCCATTGAGCCATAATTTTCATATGGTTCCCGTCATTGGAAGCAGTGCACGTCACTGCTAGTCTGTTTGAATGTATACATGTCTGTGATTGGTTCTTTTGTTGTATTCATGTATTGTATTGTATTAGCTATATTTAACATATCCTTATATGGTCATCTGCTGGGTGGAGCTCACACCCTGTGAGCTCACTTCCTATGGAGGAGGTCACATGCTGTGACATCACTTCCGGCTGGGATTTTAATAAAAAGGAGCCGTGAGGCTCTGGGCGACCAGTGTTTGCTGGGATGCTGAGATGAGAACATAGCTGTGTGGTGATGCTTCTTGATTTGAATGAATGGGAATCGAATGTAAGGTGAGTGAATTTTAGCTTAAGATGCATTATATCATTGAGACGAAATGTGTTACTATTAGAGACACGATATCTGGCTGTGTGCTCTGCATACAGCCTGATTTTGCTGACACCCCCCCCCCCTTTTTTCATCTTAATGGCCAATTGTTCTGAGCACCAATTCTTTGCCAAATATGTGGACTTAATATGCTAATTCCTGTGTGCACAGTTTATTAGTAGCTACTTGTGTGATATTGGTTGGAATGTATGGTTGTTCTATGTTCGTCTCTTGATAACGTTATCAACTCTATGTATGGTGGAGGTATCACTTTGTTGGTCACTGGCTGGTTGGTAAGTTTGAGCTTGGAAATCCCCTTATATTTGTTTGACATACGTTGCCATTCCAGTGTTCCTTGCTACAAAGACCAGTCATAGGGTGGGGGCAGTGGCCACGTTTGTGTACCTGGAATATATTGCTCAGGCAACGCCCTTGCTGCCACAGTGCTGGGTGTTCAGTGTGACCCTGTACCTTTTTAAGGAGGGATGGCTCCTTCCAGGCTCACCTGTCCCCTACCTATCCATTATAAATACATGTGCTTCCAATATGGAGACTTTCAGTAGTTAGGGTCTGCAGGAAACAGGGTGCCTTGGTGGGGCCTGCAGCTTACTCATGTATTTGCAAATGTGTGCAACTAAACCCCTGTTCTTAACGCATATAGTTAGACAGGTCGATTCGGTTGGTAGCTGGCTGGTTGGTAAGTTTGAGCTTGGAAATCCCCTTATATTTGTTTACTACTCAAGTTCCTGGAAACAGGAGAAAGAAGCCGCCCATAGTGAAACCCACATAAAAAATACTATTTATTTAAAGAATATTGCACTTACAAATATTTGTAGAAAGCAAGCCAATACAGAGCTCCACAGGAAAACATAGAACCTGCCAGATTCCAAAATGACCACGCAGGTACAGTATTGTCGTGCGTGGTACAACGCTATTGCACTCCTATAGGGCCGCCCGTGGGGAGGATCCGGGACGTAGTAATCAGCATGGACTCTGTGCTAGCCACATGCCCAATATGCATGTGCCATTGTAACAGGTTCACCGTCTTGAGCTCACGACACCTAGTGGTTGCGAAGTAAAATGTTTTAAGAACGTATATAATCAAATCCTATATAAAACCAACATAGACAAACTTGTACAGGCAGAAAATGTATGTATATATGCTAAAAATTACACATGTACTGAAAAAAAGAGGCAGTATCCAAAAATTTTAGAAAAGTAAAATAAAATACCTTATTAATTTTTAATAGAAATTGAAACAATACAAAATATAAAAAATTAAAATAAATAAGAATAAAAAAAATTACCAAAAAAAAAAATGAAAAATAAATATAAATATTTTTTTATTTTTATTTTGTATGATGTAAAAATAAAAAATATATATCAAGGATATATGTCAGAATACAATGTTCCAGCAGGAGGGATTCCTGCATCCAAATCGCTTCTGTAGATGCAAGAACCTGTCAGCTAGCGATCTGAACAAAAAAAAAACTGTTCACATGTACCAACCTAAAGTGGTTGTAAACCGCTGCAGTAAAAATAAAAAAATAAATAAATAACTTTCCCTGTAATGCAAATGCATAATGTGCTAGTATGCATCACATACTAGCACATTATGAAATACTTACCTTAGAACAAAGCCCTCTGACAGGGCTTACATCTTCCCTCTGTCTTCTTTCCAGGTTTGCGGGCTCCGGCTGTATGAGTGACCCGAGCCCCGATGACCTCGCTCTGGGTGGCATCTCTCAGGAGGTGCGTTACGGGACTCTGGTCTACCTGTACCTGCTGTTGTGCTCAAATTTCCCCAACGTCTGTCTCGTATGACAAGGTTGCTGAAGAGAGTGTGTGTGTGTGTGTGTGTGTGGGGATTGAATACAAATAAGCTAATTGAGTGAATACAGAGTGGCCTCGTGACAATTACGCAGCACATATTTGCATGGGCGTCCGCTGAAAAGTTTTCAGGGGGGGGGCGCTTCAGCAGCGGTGATACACAGTCGCATTTTACCCTTTCTTCGACCGCTAGCAGTGGTTAAAAGTGACCCCCCCACGTTAAAATGTAAAAACTCCCAACTGTGCCCCCTGCATCTTTCAATATCCTTCTCACTACTATGTACCCCCCCTCCACAACTGCACCTCTGGACCCCTTTACATTACACAGCACCCCACAGCTCTGGACCCCTTTACATTACACAGCACCCAACAGCTCTGGACCCCTTTACATTACACAGCACCCTGCATCACTGACCCCCTTTACATTACACAGCACCCTGCATCACTGGACTACTTTACATTACACAGCACCCTGCATCACTGGACCCCTTTACATTACACAGCACCCTGCACCCCTTTACATTACACAGCACCCTGCATTACTGGACCCCTTTACATTATACAGCACCCTGCATCACTGGACCCCTTTACATTACACAGCACCCTGCATCACTGGACCCCTTTACATTACACAGCACCCTGCAACCCTTTACAATACACAGCACCCTGCATCACTGGACCCCTTTACATTACACAGCACCCTGCACCCCTTTACATTACACAGCGGCACCCTGCACCTCTGGACACTACACACACTACACTCTGACCACTACACTACACACTGACTACTGACCACTACACTGCACACTGACCATATGTATGACGTGTCCTATGATGTCATGTCTCTGCAGTCACACACACACACACGTGTTGTAGGACATCTCCTCCTCCATACTGCACACACAGCCTGGCTCTCCTTCCTTCTCACCTTCAGCAGGTCCAGCGGGGCTGTAAGTGGGTGTAAGGGTGGCGGAGGGTGTAGAACACTGCCAATTTGGCCAACACCTTCTCGATTCCGGGGGGGGGGCAGCAAACGACCCCCCTTGCCCTATGGAGCATTGCTGATGTACCTATCTGTATTTAGGAGGGAAGCTGGTTAAATGTTGCTGAATTGCATATATGTTCTCAAAACTTACAGGACAAAGGCACACTACTTGTATAGTAGAGTTGTCTAAATAGTTTCTTCCATAGAATCTAAACAGTTTTCCATCTCTGCTATTTATGGTCTGTACATTTGTGAATTTACAAGTCACATTTTGTGGGTGCTTAATGTATGAATTTTTGCTCTTTTATCGTTCATCAGTGTTCATCCGAGTACAGCAGGACTATACAGACAGGGAAATACAAATAGCAATAATATTGTAATCATTTTAAAATGATGAGATGGAAGAAAGTTTAGGTTGAAGCCATTAGGCTGGGTTCACACAAGAGATTACAGCGGCTCACAGCAGGAGTCGGGTGTGTCTCCATTCAGGTCTGATTTCAACCCAAATTTTGGGCTGAATTCGGACCTGAAACAGACCAAAAGATGCATAGGGCTCCTGTGCAATTCGCACCGGAGCCGCTGCAGAGATGTATGAACCGGCTCCAGAGAGAGCCGGTCACAATCTCCTGCTATGCGAATTGGATGCGGAGAAACCGCGAAAGTGTGAACCCAGCCTCCATGGTTTCAGCTTCAGACTGCAGAGAAGAAATTCTGAGAGAAGGGGGGGAGGGGTGTCATTGATTTTAGATGCCTACATGTGACTTTGTGCTAGCCCTTCAGACTGTAAAAATATCTCTGAATGCCTCCTCAGATATAAACTGAGTTTACAAGCTTGGACTTGTAGTTCTGCAGAAAAAGGAAAGTGTCATAATAATGGTGCGAAGCAGCACCAACAATTATGCAGTAATATAAAATACTATGATATTTATTGTTTTTACAGGAGGTCATTTAGAATTTAGAACGAGGCCCTAATGTTTGGTATGCTGGAAAACACTGATAAGCTAGCTAATAAGGTCAGAGTAGTAGGCTAAAAAATTATTAGGAGTTATTTGTCTACATACAGTCTGGTCACCCTGCCTAATTTAGGCTAATTCTGTGCTTAGATCAATGGCAATATTGATACAGCTGACAGTGACAAGTGTTGCAGAAAGGAGAATACTGACTTGTTTCGTACTTGACAGATAGTTTGGTCTGTTGAATTATGGGAAATTCTCAAAATCAACAACTTCATTGTGGTAATTGATAATTAATGGTTGTGTACAATAATCAAAAAGAACTGTTCTACAGACTGAGAAAGTATACACATTGTAAAACTTGGGCAAACTGTTTAGCCACCTCCCACCCATGCTGTAGCTGTCTTTGTTGGGAGGGCTTCTATGGATGGCCTCCTGTGAACAAGCTTCCTGCGCACCCCCTGCCGCACACATCAGCATGGATCTTTGGACACAGCTCATCACAGATCAGGATAAAGAGCCTATCACAGAGCTCTTTACCATGTGACCAGCTGTGTCCAATCACAGCTGATTACAGTGTAAACAGGATTAGCCAGTTATCGGAGAGGAGAGCCAATAACCAGGAAATCCACACAGGTGACTTCTACACTGATAATCAAGGCACTGATCATCCGTGTCCTGCCCCAACAGTGCAGCCCCAACAGTGCCCACAAGTGCTGCTCATCAGGGCCGCCTATCAGTGCCCATCAGGGCCACATATTTTTCAAAATGTTCAGTCTTTTTTTTTTTGTTTGTTTAGCAAAAATAAAAAACACAGTGGTGATTAAATACCACCAAAAGAAATCTCCATCTGTCCCAAAATAAAATATGTTGTTTGGGTTCAATGTTGCATGACCGCACAATTTTCATTCAAAGTGTGACAGCTCTGAAAGCTAAAAATTGGCCTGGGCATGAAGGGGTGAAAGTGCCCAGTTAGTGGTTTATCTGTCAATTTGTACAATTTAGAGATGAAAGGCTGAAATGGTTATGGAAGATATGTAAAACATAGGTACTGATGTGCAAACCAAATAAATAAAAAACTAAGTAGCTGCCAACAAAAGAGGTGTTCCCACACAGTGCTAATAGTAAAAAGAATAATGTGGTGCTTACGAAAATAAGTGATAAATACTAATAAATAGTAACAACTACTAAGTTGAACAAAAAATCTAAATGTAATACATCCTTTTAAGGATGTATTACATTTTATATATATATATATATATATTTTTTTAAAGGTAGATTTTTCTTTTAAAACAAGACCTACAATAGACAGCACACAAAACACATACGGAGCAAACATCGCCCAATCCATTACAGTGCAAAAATCTGGAAGCTGGTAAACAGTTGGCATATGCAAAGAAAATAAAGATCAGTCTCAGTTCTAAATAGCAGGAGGTACAGTGCTCTCGGAGTCAACCCAGTAGCCCCAAACCTTCATAATTTTTTTCGGACATTCTCTAGCCTCATATGTCAGCTTATACAGCGATACAGCATGGTTTACGGTAGTGAGACAAAAGGCAATAGTGGGCAAGGATAGAGACTTCCAGAGGAAGGTTATCGATTTCTTAGCATAAAACAAAACTATCCACAAGAATGTTTGAATATTCTTAGACATATTATCATCATCAATATAACCCAGTAAACACCTCAGAGGATTACATACATTAGGTAATTGTGTCAGTGAACTAATGAAGGCCGTGACCTCTGACCAGAACTTTCTAATCGGAGCACACTCCCACATTAAATGAAAGAACGTGCCATCAGCCATGCCGCAACACGAGCATAATGCAGAGGGTAATCTATTCAATTTAAACAGTAAGCATGGTGTAAAATAGGATCTGTATAGCAATTTAGTCTGTATTACCTTGTCACGGGAAGAAATGGCAGAGGGAACCTGGAGGGGCAAAAGCTCCTGCCAGATGTCCCCTGTCAACTCAAGGATGTCAGCTCTCCAACTGGCGGCCATCTTGTTCAGCCTTTCAGTTGTGGAATGCAGAAGGGACCCATAATATGTGGAAATTAGTTTGGTGTGAGAGGGGTCAATCAGTAAACGTTCCAGTGGAGAGAGCTGAATAGCTGTGTTACGAAGGCCAAACTGCGTCGCTGCAGTGTGGCGTATCTGTAAGTAAAGGAAGTAAGCTGCGCATAGCAGATTGTAGTCTCTATGAAATTTGTCAAAAGAGCGAAACACGTTGTCCGAGTACAAGTGCAAAATGGTTTTCTCTTATCATCCATGGACCGACACGGCAGCTCTTATCACTGAACGTGTGGGTATATGTCCCTGCTTGCAGAAGAAGACCTAGGCAGAATGTTAAATGTTAAAACATTCTAGAACAAACCAGAGCTGAACAGCCCCGCCCAGGGGGGCGGTCCCTTTGGACATTACCCCCCACCTGCAGCTAGCAGACCTCAGTTTTTTTTCTGCCTAGCAGAAGAAGACGTGGCTCTCTCAGGAGCCAGTCTCCTGGAAGATTTTACTTTTAAATTTTATTCCTTTGGGAATTTTATTATTTTATTTTTGAGACCTTCAATCAACTGTCGGCTGGGCAACAGGTTGGGTACACTAGTATCCTTGTAGTCTTCCCTGTCCGACCATCGAGCGTGCTGATCCTCGCCTTGTGTGCGTGAGAGTCAGTTCACGACATACCCCATGGCTCCAGGGGTGGCTGGGTTGCTTTCATGCTCCCACGGTCCTCTCAAGATCGAACAGTACCTACTGTATCTTTCGCGGTGGACCAGGCCGACAGCTACGCAGTACGACTCTGTGATGGGTCTGTCTGAAACAAGCCAGTGGGTCCCTCTATTGGCAGCGGGGGTGTTCTCCAAGGTGCTTGCGGGATGGGTAAGTAGTCTCTCCTGCTGCAAGGTGAGTACATGCTGACTGTGTTTCTATGTGTGGGGGGTTCTCCCTGTCTCCCCCCTGTTATGCTGCTCTCTGCACCCTGTTGTGCTGTGTGGGGCTGCTTGGGGGGTCACTCTGCCCTGGGGGGGCCACTCCATGACTGTTATTTTGCTTTGGAAGTGTTCTGGGGGACTGGCTGTGTTTTTTTCTGTGCGCCATTGGCGCAGTGTTTTATTTTTAAAAAGTGCGCTATTGGCGGCCATTTTGCTGAGGCTCAAAACAGTTATACTGGTGCCCGGTGGCCGTTTTCTTGTAGCCGCGGCGCTTTCAGTTTAGTTTTCGGCCTCTAGCAGCGCTGCTGAACGGCGCGAAACACATCTCCTCACAGATTCTTCACTCTCCTCAGGCTGCACCCGCACTACAGCGCGGCTCATACAGCGGTACCGAGCGGTCCCTAGGGGTGGTGAGTACTCCGGGTATCCCCTCCTCAGCCCCAGCATAGCCTGTGAGTGGGCTGTATTATTCACTGTAATGGTGAATAAGGTCTCAGAGGGTGGCAATTTTGGAGTCTGGTTCACCTTTTTCTTCACATTGTTAGAGACAACTGGCAGTGCTCCTGCACCTGCGGTCCATAGGGACCAGTTGTCGGCAGTCCTGGAATCATTAATCTGACCAGGAGAAAGCAGTGTGTGAGCGCAAGGGAGCAAAAAAGCCCCTCTCCCCACTTTTTTTCCACAAAAAAAAAAAAGGGGGTGTGCGCTGATTCAGATATGGGCCTAGCCACTACCGCTCAGGACCCTAGCTCTGAATATATTTGATGGTTTTGAACAGGACATTCCTTGCAAGGAAGACTCCAGTTCTGTGTCAGTAAATGACAGGGCGCTTGTTTTGTGAACTCATTGATACAGTGAGGGACACTCGCAAGCTAAATGCTACAGATGCAGAACCTCAGGCGGACAGTCTCCTCTTGGCGCCTTAGGGCCGGGCCTTCTAAAAAGAGTTTTTTCCATATGTACCTTTCTTTGACCAGCTCATTGATAAGGTCTGGGGAAAAAGCCGCAGAAGACTTTTATGGTCCCGCGGCGTTTGTCTATCAGATACTCCTTTTGAGGATGCCCTACTAAAAACGTGGGCTTCTCCCCCAGTGGTCGACCCTCCAGTCGCCCGGTTGAACAAGTGGAGGGGACTCCTGCATTTAAGGACACCACTCACAGGAGGTCAGAAGTGGTGAGTAGAGCCATGTTTGCCTTGTGGGGGTCCGCCCTACGGCTTGTGGTAGCAGCGACCCTTGTGTCTCCAACGCTTACGGGATGGGCAAAATTTTTTGCACCAAACTGTACAGGAGCATAATCTTCCTCCAGACACTATTGCTCTGGCCCACAAATGGTGCAGGGCCTGGTTTATGTGGCGACGTCATGTTTGACGCGGCCCCTTATAACTCAGGGCCTCTGTCTTGGCGGTGGTATTGCGTTGTCTGATCTGATTGAAATGCTGGTCTGCTGACCTAGCTTCTAAAAAGCCTCTGACGGATTTACCATTTAAAGGTGGTAGGCTTTTCGGTGCTGCACTGGATGACATGATCAAGGATGTCATGGGAGGTAAAAGCACTGTTCTTCCTCAGGCTAGCAAGGGTAAGGAGGCTGCCGTAAGCAGGGTCCTTCCTTTCCAGCAAAAGTTTTTTTTCCGTCAGTCAACGGGGAGGCCCTCCCAGACTGACAGCGGTACGGCTGGTGGACACGAGCGCCCCTGGGTGCGTATGCCGAACAAGCCGGCTCCCAAGCCCGCCTCCGCGTGAAGTCTTGCCCCCACCCGACTCTGGGGTAGGGGGGACGACTTTGCAGGTCCACGGATCAATGGACCTCCCGAATCTCCTACCGGTGGGTGTGCGAGGTGATCACCTCAGGTTACAGGATAGGTTCCGTTCCTAATACCAGACAGATTCTTCCCTCGAATCTTCCTCTCCTTCCTGCCCGTCGGGCGGCCCTATGGGGCCTATTCAGGTTTGAGGTCCGGAGTGATTGTGCCGGTTCCGTCACAGGAGAGGTTTCAGGGATTCTACTCAAATTCGTTTGTCGTCCCAAAAAAAAAAAAAAAAAAGGACGGGGTTCGGCCTATCTTGGACCTCCAGGTCCTGAATGCCTTTGTGAAGGTGCAAAAGTTCCGCATGGAATCCATTCACACGGTGGTCAGTACACTCCGTCAAGGGGATTTTTTGGCAACCTTGGACATCAAGGACGCCTACTTGCATGTTCCGATCTGCGCAAGTCACCAGAAGTTTCTGCGCTTGCGATCGGCGAAGTCCACTATCAATTTGTGGCTCTTCCTTTCGGCCTAGCCTCGGCACCGAGGGTGTTCACCAAGGTGCTTGTGCCAGTTTTAGCTTGCTGAGACAGCGAGGCATTGCTGTCGTGGGCTATCTGGACGATCTTCTTCTCAGAGCAGGAAATGGCTCAGAATTAGAAGACAGTGTGCCTATCGTCAGTCAGACCCTCAGGGACTTCGGGTGGCTCCTAAACATTCAGGAGTCAGTCCGGGTCCCGACTCAAGATCTGGAGTATCTCGGTCTGATTCTGGACTCCTTGGAGGCAAAGGTATTCCTACCTCCGGGGAAGCTGACATCCCAAAAAATGGTCGTCAATCCGTTTTTGCATGGGAGTCCTGGGACTCATGGTGACCTCTTTCGAGGCCGTTCCGTATGCCCAATCACACACCAGGGCATTGCAGAAGGGGATCTTGTTCCCTTGGGACAAATCCCAGTTGTCTTTGGATTTTCCGATCCAGGTGAGCCACCTGGTCAGGGCGTCCCTGACATGGTGGTTTGGGTCCCCAGCTCTTCGGTCCGGGAAGTCGTTCCTCCCCGTCCAATGGATGGTGTTCACTACGGACGCCAGCCTGAAGGGCTGGGGTGTAGTCTGGGGAGTCCTGTTGGCCCAAGGGCTTGGACTCCGGACGAAGCCCGTTTGCCGATCAATGTTCTGGAAATACGGGCCATCAGACTGTGCCTCTCCTCGTGGTCTGAGAGATTGCAGGATCGCTCCTTTAAGATCCAGTCGGACAAAGTCACGGCAGTGGCGTATGTTGACCATCAAGGGGGGACTCAGAGCTCAGCTGTGGCTTCCGAGGTCCCCCGTGCCCTGAAGTGGGCTAAAAGAAGCGTGCTGGCTCTGTCGGCCGTTTACATTCCGGGCATAGAACTGGCGGACTATTTGAGTCGCCAGACGTTGGACCAGGGAGAGTGGTCCTTGCACCCGGAGGTATTTCAACTCCTTTGCCACACAAACGGTGGACTCGATGGCCTCTCGACCCCATCGCAAGATGTCAAGATTTGTGGCCAGATCCGGGGATCCTTGGGCGGATGCCTCAGAGGCGTTATGGGGTCATTAAAACCTAATATACGTTTATCCTCCATTGCAGTTGCTCCCTCGCCTGCTGCGCAGGGTGGCAACCGAGGGAATTCCGGTGATCCTCATTGCTCCGGATTGGCCTCGGCTTCACTGGTACGTCTCGTCGTGGCCGTTCCCTGACGGTTGCCAATAAGGGAGGACTTTCTGTCTCAGTCATATATTTCATCCTGCCTTTACAGTCTCTGGTCTTAACGGCATGGCTGTTGAAAGCCAGGTGTTGAGAGACCGAGGTCTCTCGGACTCGGTCATTTCGTCCATATTAAGGACACGGAAGTCTTCCTCCAGAACTATCTCTGTACCTGGAAAGCTTACATCGCCATGTGTGAAGAGCTGGACTGACCTCCTCGGACGTATTCCGTCCCTAGAATCCTGCGTTTCCTGCAGCATGGAGTGGCCCAAAGGCTCGCTTTGAGTATCATTAAGGGTCAGATTTCGGCCTTGGCCGTCTTCTTTCGGCGACCACTAGCGGGTCATTCCTTGGTTGGCACCCTTGTGCAGGGGGTTCGCCATGGACTTCCTCCTGTCAAGTCTCCTCTCCCCCCGTGGGATCGGAATTGGTACTCTCGGTTCTCCAGGAACCTCCTTTTGAGAATATCAGGGATATTCTCCTCTTCACTTTGTCTCAGAGGGTGGCCCTTTTAGTGGCAATCACTTCTGTTAGACAAGTGTCTGAGTTGGCGACCTTGTACTGCAAGTCGCCATATTTAGTCATCCATAAGGATAAGGCGGTGTTGCATCCGCGACTTTCTCTTTTGTCAAGGGTGATCTCGACCTTTCACCTAAATGAGGACATTGTCCTCCCGTCCTTGTGTCCTCACCCATCGCATCCCAGAGAGTGTGCGCGGCACACTTTGAATGTGGTACGAGCCTTGCGGGTGTGCCTGTCTGCTGCTTCTATTCGGAAGTCTGACTCTGTTTGACTTCTCTGGTCAGAAACAGGGCCAAGTGGCTTCGTCTGCCACCATTTTCTAGGTGGATCGGACAAACCGTCTTTCAAGCCTATGCTCTCGTGGGGCGGGCGCCTCCCTTTCCGGTTACGGCGCATCCCACCAGGGCAATTGGTGCTTCCTGGGTTTTCCGACATCAAGCGTCGGTTGCACAAGTGTGCAAGGCGGCGACCTGGTCGTCTGTTCATACCTTTTCTACGTTTTCTAAGGTTAATGTGGCTGCATCTTCGGATGCTTCCTTCGGCCGCAAGGTGTTGCAGGCCGCTGTTTAAAGTGGCAACTCCTCCATTGAGGCGCTCTGCCTTGTTTGGAGTGAAGTTTTTTGGTTTTTCCATTTATACTGCTCCCATCCCTCTTGACACTGCTTTGGGACGTCCCACACGTTCAGTGATCAGAGCCGCCGTGTCGGTCTATGGATGATAAGAGAAAATATAATTTTTGTACTCACCGTAAAATACATTTCTCTGACATCCATGGACCGACACGGCACCCACCCTTCCTTTTAAGTTTGTGCTGCTTTGTTACGAACTGAGGTCTGCTAACTGCAGGTGGGAGGGTAATGTCCGGAGGGACCGCCCCCGGGGCGGGGCTGTTCAGCTCTGGTTTGTTCTAGAATGTTTTAACATTTAACATTCTGCCTAGGTCTTCTCCTGTAAGCAGGGACATATACCCACACGTTCAGTGATAAGAGCCGCCGTGTCGGTCCATGGATGTCAGAGAAATGGATTTTACGGTGAGTACAAAAATCCTATTTTTACCCCCCTTCTCGACCAGAATCCCCCATCAGATCTGCGGAATAACTCTGGTAGAGACTGATTCCCCCAAAGTGGAGTGTTTGGCGAATAAGTATTACTGCCTGTGGAGGATTGTAATTTAGTGAGTTTAATAAGCCGTATAGTCATCGCCAGGACACTCGTACCCTCCCGCTCTCTAAGGGACATACGATGAATCATGTTCTGTAGGGATTCATAGGAGGTAAGAATAGCCGCCTCCAAGGCAGTGGCAGTGTTGTTGGCTTCAGGAAAAAAACACCAATGTGCATGAGCTAACTTTGAGGCAATATAATATGTGTGGAGGCAGGTTAAGGCCAATCTGCCCTCCAGTACCGGCAACTGGAGGGTGTTCTTGGCAATCCTGACTACTCCTCCCCTCCAAAGAAAGGAAGTAATGATGGAGTCTATTTCCTTGAATTTAAGCTTAGTGACATACACTGGCGAATTACCCAAGACATACAGAAATCGTGAGAATATAATTTTAAAGATATTAATCCTACCCAGTAATGTAAGTGGAAGATTAGCCCAGGTTTTGAATGTGGCTTTCATTCGCCCTATAAGGGGGTCTAAATTGATTTTAACATAAGAGGCTATAGGGAGTTGTACCATAACTCCTAAATATCGGAAGGAGGTGACTATTTGTAGTGGGCAAGAGGGAGGCAGTATGAGTGACTCTGTTTGGTCCATCTTAAATAAGATGGACTTGTCCCAGTTTACCAGGAATCCGGAAAAATGCCCAAACCTTCTAATCTCCAGCAGGACTGGGAGAGACGATTGGGGATCCGACAAATATATTAACATGTCATCAGCGTAAAGAGACACCTTCTCCTCTAGACCCCCAATCGTCAGACCCGCAATCTCCCTGCAGGATCTTATCAGTGCTGCCAAAGGCTCTATCGCCAGTGCAAAGAGCAACGGCGACAGGGGGCACCCCTGTCTGGTGCCTCTCTTTATCGGAAAGGGATCAGACACGGCTGCATTCACTCTGTCTAGCGGTGGGTTTTAAAGGGGTCGCCAAAACCAAATTTCGCCAAGACCTCCAGCAGATAAGGCCATTTGACCAAGTCAAATGCCTTGTGTGCGTCCAAGGCCAAAACAGCCCGGGAACCCATCTCCTCATGAGTGGCCTGAAGACTGGTAAAAAGTCGACGTAAGTTGATGGAGGTCGATCGCCCAGGATTGAACCCAGTCTGGCCTGCACCAATAATGGTAGTAATGACTGTGTTCGGTCGCCGGGCGAGCGCCTTGGCCAAAATCTTAACATCTGAATTGATAAGTGATATTGGTCTGTAAGATTCACACAGGAGGTGATCCTTATGTGGTTTAGGAATGAGGACAATCAACGCCTCCGACATAGAGGGCGGTAACTGTCCTGTTTTCATAGCAAAATTATACACCCTGCTTAGATGAGGTATAAGCAGATCTTTCTACTGCATATACCACTCGATAGGGAAACCGTCCAATCCCGGCGTTTTATTTCTGGCAAAGGATTGGATAGCCTCCCCAATTTCCTCAGTCGTCAGAGGAGCGCCAAGGTCTGATGCCTGTTGGGTCTGAAGTCTGGGCAGCGAAATTTCAGCAAGATAATCATCTAATTCCACAATCGTGTAGTGAGCTCTAGTAGCATATAGGGAGGAATAAAAGGTGACAAAGGCATCCATGATCTCATTGTATTGTTCTACCACTACGTCCTCTGCACTCTTAATTCTAGGTATGCTGCATGGCTGATAGTCAGGTTTAGAAAGATAAGCCAACAAACGGCTGTTCTTATCACCAAACTCGAAGATTCACTGATTCTGGTACAGCAGCTTCTTCTGGGTATGCTCCAAAAGCACTAAGTCCAATTCTCTGGCCTTGTGCTTCCAGGTAGTGCACATCTCATGGGAGGGAGTCACAGTATAAGCTGCCTCCGCCTCCCTGAGAGTCCCCTCGGCAGCCATCAATTTGGACATAGAGGCCTTGCGTGTCTGACTGACTGCCGCAGCAAAAGAGCCGTGGATGGCGGCCTTAAAGGCATCCCAAACCACTGGAACAGAGGCGCTTTGCTTATAAATTAGCCAATAGATTTTCATCTCTGTCATACATAGGTTCACTACAATCTCGTCCGCCAGCCATAGCGGGCTCAGCCACCATATCCGAAAGGAGGAGGGACACAGGGCGAGGTCCACCATCAAAGGAGAATGGTCAGACACCGCCCTGGGGAGGTATTTAACCTCTGTCACCATATTAAGCAGATCCGAAGAAACCAGACATAAATCAATACGAGACAGTGTCGTGTGACCCAGAGTGACATGAATACTCCCTCCCATCCGCATGCTTCCACCTGCATGCCTCCACCAAATCAAATTGAGTTAAGAAGGAACCCAGGGGAGTGGGGGGTAACTTAGAACAACGTAATCTATCAAGGGAATTGTCCAATACTGTATTATAGTCACCCGCTATCAATAAAGGACCCTCCGCTTTCGCCAGTATGGTGTTCATCACCCTTTCAAAGAACATTTTAATGAAGGGGGGTGGGGCATATAAGCTAGTCACTGTATACGGCCTACCCATAAGTTCAAGCACAACAATCACAAAGCACCCCTGCGGATCAAGTTTAACATGTTTAATACTAACCGGGGCTGATTTGGCTATGAGGATGGAGGTTCCCCTGGCGTACGTGGAGTATGTGGAATGGAGGGCATAGGCAATTTTTGCCCGCTTAAGGGCCATGACTCTAGAGCCCTGGAGGTGGGTTTCTTGAAGGATTACATGCGGATTGTGACGTGCCAGGTAGTCAAACATTAATGATCTTTTCACTTTAAAATTCAGTCCCCGCACATTCCAAGTAGGGATGAGCCGAACACCCCCGGGTTCGGTTCGCACCAGAACCTTCGAACGGACCGAAAGTTTGCGCGAATTTTCGAACCCTATTCGTTATAATGGACGCGAACGTTCGAAATCAAAATTGCTAATTACAACGGCCAATATGCATGTTAATGTCATAAAACAGGTTTGGGGACCCGGGTCCTGCCCCAGGGGACATATATCAATGCAAAAAGAAATTTTAAAAACTAACGTTTTTTCGGGAGCAGTCATTTTAATGATGCATAAAGTGAAAAAAAAAGTGAAATTTTCCTTTTAATATGATTACCTGGGGGGTGTCTAAAGTATGCCTGTGAAGTGGCATGTGTTTCCCGTGTTTAGAACTGTCCTTGCACAAAATGACATTTGTAAAGGAAAAAAAGAAGCCATTTAAAACCACTTGCGGCTTTAATGTCATGTCTTGTCCTGGCCGCCATATGGCTGAAAATCCTTGAGAAAAATGGCATGGCATGTTTGAAAGTAGGGGCCTGCCGTATATACTCTGCAGAAATTTGCCCTATTAGATGTTGGTGTAGCCACAAGACTGGTGGGCACAGGAATGGGCCCTGCTGTGAGTTAATAGATCAAGATTTGTACTTGCATGCACCTGTTGAACCGGGCAGAAAAATTGGGCCTTTGGTGGTGGTGGACGGTGTTGCCACAAGACTGTAAGCCCTCACAGTTACTCTTGGTGGGTGCAGGAATGGGCCCTGCTGTGAGTTATTAGATCAAGATTTGTAATTGCATGCACCTGTTGAACAGGGCAGAAAAATTGGGCCTTTGGTGGTGGTGGTGGTGGTGGACGGTGTTGCCACAAGACTGTAGGCCCTCATAGTTACTCTTGGTGGGTGCAGGAATGGGCCCTGCTGTGAACTATTAGATCAAGATTTGTAATTACACGCCCCTGTTAAACAGGGGCTGAAAAATTGTGCCTTAGGCACTGGTGCTGGTGTCACAACACTGCAACCCCTCACAGATACTGTACTTGGAGCACAGCAGTCACACCTGTTGCGAAGCATCTTTTTAAAAAATTGTAATTACACGCCCCTGTTATACAGGGGCTGAAAAATTGTGCCTTAGGCACTGGTGTGGTGGCATGGATCATTGAGGAGGAGGAAGAGGATAGTCAGTGAACATAACAGGACAGTCACTCAGCATCAGCATAGGCAGTCTTGAAGGGATGTGACATTATAAATTATTCCGTTATATCCGCTTCAGGTGTCTGGTAGCTGGTGGTGATCCAAGACTGATTCATTTTTATGAAGGTCAGTCGATCAACCGAGTCGGTGGACAGGCGCACCCTATGATCGGTGACAAATCCTCCAGCAGCACTGAATGTGCGTTCGGAAAGAACGCTGGATGCAGGACAGGCCAGTAGCTCAATTGCATACTGTGCAAGCTCTGGCCAGTGATCCATCCTCAGGACCCAGTAAGCAAGAGGATTTTCGGTGGGAAAGGTGTCCAAGTCTGACCTTGCCCCTAGGTATTCCTGCACCATGTATATCAGACGCTGGCGATGGTTGCTGGAACCGATCATACCTTGGGGCTGCGGACTAAAAAATTGTCTGAACGCATCGGTCAGACGTCCACCTTCCCCACCGCTCCTTCTGCTACTGACCGAAGCCTCAGCAACTCGTCGTCCAGGACCAGGAGTTTGTAACCTCCCAGTTTCTGGGAACACGTTGCACAGACCTTTCTGCAAGGCCTCCCTGAGATGTATCATCCTCTGCTCCCTCTGCGACGGCAAGATAAGGTCCGCAACCTTACCCTTGTACCGTGGATCAAGGAGAGTGTCCAGCCAGTAATGGTCCCTCTCCTTGATCCGAAGAACACGAGGATCCTTCCGCAGGCTTTGCAGGATCAGGGAGGCCATGCAGCGTAGGTTAGCTGAGGCATTCGGTCCGGAGTCTTCTGGGTCACTGAGGATGACATGATCGCCAGCCACCTCCTCCCAGCCACGTACAAGTCCACTGGTTTGTTGGGACTGTACATCATCCCTAAAAGACTGCTGCTGCTGATGCTGAGTGCCAGGCTCCACCTCCATGCTCACACAATCCTCCTCCTCCTCATCCTCATCCTCATCCTCATCCTCTTCCTGTGTGATGGGTGGGACAGAAGGAACACTGTCTGGATAAAGGGGGCCTTGAGAGGCAAGGAAGTCCTCCTCTTCCTGCCTCTGTTCTGCCTCAAGTGCCCTGTCCATTATCCCACGCAGCGTATGCTCCAACAGGTGGACAAGAGGTACAGTGTCACTGATGCATGCACTGTCACTGCTCACCATCCTCGTGGCCTCCTCAAATGGTGAGAGGACAGTGCATGCATCCCTGATCATGCTCCACTGGCGTGGGGAAAAAAAGCCAAGCTCCCCTGACCCTGTCCTGGTGCCGTAGTCGCAAAGGTACTCATTGATGGCCCTCTGCTGCGTGTGCAGTCGCTGCAGCATGGCCAACGTTGAGTTCCACCTGGTGGGCATGTCACATATTAGGCGGTTCTTGGGCAGGTTCAGCTCCTTTTGCAGCTCAGTCAGCCGAGCACTGGCATTATAAGATCGGCGGAAATGCACACAGACTTTCCTGGCCTGCCTCAGGACATCCTGTAAGCCTGGGAACCTGCCCAAGAACCGCTGCACCACCAGGTTGAGGACGTGAGCCATACAGGGCACATGGGTGAGCTGCCCCTGTCGCAGGGCGGAGAGGAGGTTGGTGCCATTGTCAGAAACGACCATTCCTGGCTTAAGCTGGCGTGGCGTCAACCACCTCTCGGCCTGCCCCTGCAGAGCTGCCAGAACCTCTGGCCCAGTGTGGCTCCTGTCCCCCAAACACACCAGCGCAAGCACGGCATGGCATCTTTTTGCCTGCGTACTCGCGTAGCCCCTTGTACGCCTACGGAGCACCGCTGGTTCCGAGGACAGAGCACTCGAAGAGGACATGGAGGAAGAAGAAGAGGAGGGGGTGGAGGAGAGAGGTGTGTCACAACCAGTAGTAGCATTTTGGAGGCGTGGTGGCGGAACAACCTCCAACACTACTGCACCTTGTCCTGCATCCCTCCCAGCTGCCAATAGAGTGACCCAATGGGCCGTGAAAGAAAGATAACGTCCCTGTCCATGCCTGCTGGACCATGAGTCAGCGGTAATATGCACCTTACCGCTGACCGCCCTGTCCAGCGAGGCATGGACATTGCCTTCCACATGCCGGTAGAGAGACGGAATCGCCTTCCGTGAGAAAAAGTGGCGTTTGGGAACCTGCCACTGAGGAACCGCACATTGAACAAACTCACGGAAGGGGGCCGAGTCTACCAACTGAAAAGGCAGCAGTTGAAGTGCTAGCAATTTAGCCAAGCTAGCATTCAACCGCTGGGCATGTGGATGGCTGGGAGTATACTTCTTTCGACGGTCCAGCAGCTGGGGCAGGGAAATTTGCCTGCTACAATCGGACGTCGGTTTACTGCAAGTACTTGGTTGTGACACACCTAATTCTACACCTTCAGTCCTCTCAGAGCAGCTTTCAGAGAGGACTGAAGATATAGTGGGGATGGCGATCCCAGCTGATGAGGAGCAAGGAGAGGTCCGCTTTGTTCTTTGGTGTGGGTCTTTTATGTGTGCTTGCCAACGAGCTGCATGGCAGGTCGACATATGTCTGCTCATGCTTGTGGTGCCCAAGCGGCTGATGTTTTGGCCATGCGAGATACGCTTGAGACAAATATTGCAAATAGCAGTGGTGCGATCTGATGCACTCGTCTCAAAAAAGGCCCACACCAAAGAACTTTTGTGATAACGTGCAGAGGCAGCGCCCTGCACAGGCGGAGCTCTGCGGTGTGGTACAGTTGCTGTGCTGGCCTCTAGCTGGCCTCCAGGGGGCATCCTGACTCATTGGACATGTGACGCCGCATCCTCCTCCTCCTCCTCCTTCTCCTCCTCCTCTCTCCCTTCAGGCACCCACATGGAGTCAGTGACCTCATCATCCCCTCCCTCTTCACCACTAGAGCAAACCTGGCAGTAAGCTGCAGCTGGTGGAACAGTACTGCCAGATTGCTGTCCTTCAGCATCCCCTCTCTCTGCGCGCACACTACTGACTTCCTCAAGCTGGGTATCATCATCCGAGCCTTCGAATCATTGGGCATCCTCCTGGAGCATGTACCCAACACTGTGCTCAAACAGTTCGGGGGACTCCTCAGGAGGACATGGTGGGTCTAGGGAAGGGGTGGCTGATGATGCCATTGAGTACGCGTTGGCAGCTGCTCTGCCAGTACCCTGAGCCTGGGTGAGAGAGGATGAGGAGGATGAGGAGGGCTTGGTCATCCATTCTACCAAGCCTTCGGCATGATGCGGCTCCACATGTCCAGCTGCCGAAAACAAAGACAAGCGTGTCCCATGGCCACGTGCTGATGACGATGCACGACCACGTCCACGGCCAGCACTGTTGTCTCTAGAAACAGAGCCTGCCTGCCCTGTGTTCTTGCCTCGGCACGCTCTGCCTCTCCTTGGCGGTCTTCCAGCCATTGTAGTCGGTAGTGTATATAGTCTAAAAAATAGAGCTCCTATGTGTGCTCACAACACACTGTAGGTCCTATGGGTGCTGACACTAACACACTATAGGTACTATGTGTGCTGCTGACAAGAAAATATAGGAGCTCTGTTTGCTGCCACTAACACACTAGAAGTCCTATGGGTGCTGCTGAGAAGAAAATATAGGAGCTCTGTGTGATGCCACTAACACACTAGAAGTCCTATTGGTGCTTCTGAGATGAAAATATAGGAGCTCTGTGTGATGCCACTAACACACTAGAAGTCCTATGGGTGCTTCTGAGAAGAAAATATAGGAGCTCTGTGTGATGCCACTAACACACTAGAAGTCCTATGGGTGCTGCTGAGAAGAAAATATAGGAGCTCTGTGTGATGCCACTAACACACTAGAAGTCCTATGGGTGCTTCTGAGATGAAAATATAGGAGCTCTGTGTGATGCCACTAACACACTAGAAGTCCTATGGGTGCTGCTGAGAAGAAAATATAGGAGCTCTGTGTGATGCCACTAACACACTAGAAGTCCTATTGGTGCTTCTGAGATGAAAATATAGGAGCTCTGTGTGATGCCACTAACACACTAGAAGTCCTATTGGTGCTTCTGAGATGAAAATATAGGAGCTCTGTGTGATGCCACTAACACACTAGAAGTCCTATGGGTGCTGCTGAGAAGAAAATATAGGAGCTCTGTGTGATGCCACTAACACACTAGAAGTCCTATTGGTGCTTCTGAGATGAAAATATAGGAGCTCTGTGTGATGCCACTAACACACTAGAAGTCCTATGGGTGCTGCTGAGAAGAAAATATAGGAGCTCTGTGTGATGCCACTAACACACTAGAAGTCCTATGGGTGCTTCTGAGAAGAAAATATAGGAGCTCTGTGTGATGCCACTAACACACTAGAAGTCCTATGGGTGCTGCTGAGAAGAAAATATAGGAGCTCTGTGTGATGCCACTAACACACTAGAAGTCCTATGGGTGCTTCTGAGATGAAAATATAGGAGCTCTGTGTGATGCCACTAACACACTAGAAGTCCTATGGGTGCTTCTGAGATGAAAATATAGGAGCTCTGTTTGCTGCCACTAACACACTAGAAGTCCTATGGGTGCTGCTGAGAAGAAAATATAGGAGCTCTGTTTGCTGCCACTAACACACTAGAAGTCCTATGGGTGCTGCTGAGAAGAAAATATAGGAGCTCTGTTTGCTGCCACTAACACACTAGAAGTCCTATGGGTGCTTCTGAGATGAAAATATAGGAGCTCTGTTTGCTGCCACTAACACACTAGAAGTCCTCTTGGTGCTTCTGAGATGAAAATATAGGAGCTCTGTGTGATGCCACTAACACACTAGAAGTCCTATGGGTGCTGCTGAGAAGAAAATATAGGAGCTCTGTGTGATGCCACTAACACACTAGAAGTCCTATGGGTGCTTCTGAGATGAAAATATAGGAGCTCTGTGTGATGCCACTAACACACTAGAAGTCCTATGGGTGCTTCTGAGATGAAAATATAGGAGCTCTGTTTGCTGCCACTAACACACTAGAAGTCCTATGGGTGCTTCTGAGATGAAAATATAGGAGCTCTGTTTGCTGCCACTAACACACTAGAAGTCCTATGGGTGCTTCTGAGATGAAAATATAGGAGCTCTGTTTGCTGCCACTAACACACTAGAAGTCCTCTTGGTGCTTCTGAGATGAAAATATAGGAGCTCTGTGTGATGCCACTAACACACTAGAAGTCCTATGGGTGCTGCTGAGAAGAAAATATAGGAGCTCTGTGTGATGCCACTAACACACTAGAAGTCCTATGGGTGCTTCTGAGAAGAAAATATAGGAGCTCTGTGTGATGCCACTAACACACTAGAAGTCCTATGGGTGCTGCTGAGAAGAAAATATAGGAGCTCTGTGTGATGCCACTAACACACTAGAAGTCCTATGGGTGCTTCTGAGATGAAAATATAGGAGCTCTGTGTGATGCCACTAACACACTAGAAGTCCTATGGGTGCTTCTGAGATGAAAATATAGGAGCTCTGTTTGCTGCCACTAACACACTAGAAGTCCTATGGGTGCTGCTGAGAAGAAAATATAGGAGCTCTGTTTGCTGCCACTAACACACTAGAAGTCCTATGGGTGCTGTTGGGGTGCAATGCTGTGCTAACAGCACTGCGGTTGGTACTACTGCAATACTGTACTAACAGTAAGCACGCACCAGACTAATCCCCAGCAGCAGCTAATAACACACTAACTGTGCAATCAGCAGCAATGAACGATCAATGACTTAGGTAGCAATGGTTTAGCAAAGAAATAGCCAATGGTTTAGCAAAGAAGAGCAAATCTTTCAGTATCAAGCAAAGACAGAATCAGCAGACTGATCTCTCCTAAAGCCGGAACTCATGTGACCGGGGCCGACGGCGTGGCGGCCTTTTAAATGGTGGGGCGTGTACTAAAGCCCCTGAGCTGTAATTGGCTACAGGCGTCCTGCCTGTAGCCAATTATTGCTCTCCGAGTTTCGGGCGCTGTGATTGGCCAAGCATGCGGGGTCACAGTACATGCTTGGCCAATCATCAGCCAGCAATGCGCCGTCCGCGCCGGCCGCAATGCATTGCGGGGCCGCTCGCATCACACGAATGTGATGCGAATGGCCCAAATAGTTCTGGGCTCGCCGAACGAGCGAACGCCCGGTGCTCGATTCGAACGTGGGTTCGAATCGAGCACCGGGCCCATCCCTAATTCCAAGAGACCAAACGTAGTCTAGACATAAGGAGGCATAAAATACATGACTAGAGGACCCCACGTCTTATGGTTTGCTGGAAACAACCAGAGCCCGAAGACCCGCGGACCATGAGAAGTGCGTATGGCAAGGAGCAGATCAAAGACATAAGACAACATTGTAGGAAATAAAAAGATCAGATGCATATTATAAGGGCTGGCTAGACCGGCCTGTAGATGGACATGCACAAATGGATATCAGCAATTAAAAAAATAACACAAAAAAGCAACAACCTCAAACGAAAATCCCCAAACATCCCATCCCACCCTAACCCTCCCGGCTCCCAAACCCAAATATATGAGAGCTTTGTTCCCAAAACCAAAACTGCAAAGCAGGGGGACCATGACACAGACCCCCAATCAACCAACCCTGAGGAGCGGTAAAGTCCCTTAGACGCGGGCCGCCACCCATGTCTGCACATGACAAATATGCTAGTTGACCGTGAGTCTGAAAAAGCGAGTTCTAAAAAGAATAACAGGATAAATTGTTAAAAAAAGAAAGAATGAAGTGATAACAGTCATCCAGGTTGATCAAGTAGTAAACAATGGTAGATTGATGCAGTTCACCACCCCATTATAACTGGAAAGAGGGGAGTGAGACGATCACAGGTGTGAGGATATCCAGGCCCACTCCTACCCCCTCCCGCTGTCCCATGCAGGAAAAGGGTAGTGTGCACCAGTTAGGGCGCAAGATGTAGCAAAGGAGGAATACAGAGTAGGTGCACTTTCAAAATGGAGGGGATCTTTGATTCTGGGTCCGGCGTTCAGGATGTCCCAGGGTATCCACCCAGTGAGATGCCTCCTTAGGATCCGTAAAGAAGTATGCCTTTCCCTGGAAAATGATCCTCAAGCGAGCAGAATCTAACATTCCATAGGGAAGATGAAGCACACGGAGCCTGCGTTTAATAGCCAGGAAAGTGGCCCTCTGCTTTTGTGTAGCTACAGAGAAGTCAGGGAAAATAGTAATTCCACTCCCATTAAAGGATACCCTTCCCTTTTCTCTGGCAGCGTCAAGAACTGCCTCCCTGTCCCTGAAGTGAAGTAGTTTGATAATCATGGCACGAGGCTGGGCCCCTGGTGGTAGGGGGTGCAGGGGAACCCTGTGTGCTCGTTCAATGGCAAATAATGGTGAAAAGGTGGAGGCGCCAAATGTGGTGATCAGCCATCTTTCCATAAAGTCCTCTGGGGTTTTACGCTCAGACCCCTCTGGGAACCCCAGGAAGCGGAGGTTGCTCCTCCGTAAACGATCCTCCATTTCAGTGAGCTTATTTGCAGTATGATCATGGGCTTGGCGTAGCTCACGAACAGAGCCCTGTAATGGACGGGTCTCATCCTCCAGTGTACCAATGCGCTGCTCAGCATTTGTCACTCTATGACGGAGGTTATGAACATCTTGTTTCAGAAAGGATAAGTCAGTTTTAATTGAGTCCATTTGAGTGGTCAGAGACGCATGGCTGTGCTGGAGGGCCTCCATAATCTGGGACAGGGAGGGCTCTACAGGGCCTGTATCAGCAGTGTCCGCGCTGGGGGTATCAGGAGCAGTGTCCTCAGCCAGGGAGAACAAGAGAGGATCCTCTGGGCTCAGAGTAGGGGGGGAACAGTGTGACTCACCCTTCCGCTGATGAGTAGGAGGATGGCTGGCTGCGTGTGTCTGCAGCATGGTGACTGGCGCCATCTTGCCTCGCTTTGCATGGCGGCGGTGGTGGGACTGATCCTGAGGCTTTCCCCATCGGTGGGCCGTATTTGACCATCTCCTGGTGGGCACAAGTTTCCCCCGGATGCTATGGGGACAAATGGGACCCCTGGGTGGCGATCGGGTCAGCAGGATTAAGTCAGGATGTGTGCGGCATGGACGGAGCTCAGGCTAAGCACGTCCTCACATCCCGGTCGTTGGCCACGCCCCCCTTACATTTATATTTTGATTAAAATCTTTATTTTATAAATTTTCCATTTTACACAAAACAATTCAAGTATTACAATATCTGTCATAACCCATTACCCAACCATCCATCATTACGAATAATCATATGAATCCTAGTCCTATACATAACCAGTATATATTTGCGGGGAATCCCGTTGTGCTTTTATCATTTTTATACCAATTCCTGTCGTTCACCAGCATAAAGCCCTGTACACACGATCGGATTTCCTATGGATTTTCGTCCAATGGATTTGTCCATCGGAAATCCGTTGAAACAGTTTTCCATCAGTCTTGGCCACACACCATCAGTCCAAAAACCGACGGCAAAAAAATGACGGGACGTACAACACGTGCGACATCGCTATAAAAGGGAAGTTCAAATCTAATGGCGCCACCCCTTGGGCTGCTTTTGCTGATTTCGTGTTACCGCGTGTTCGTAAAAGTTTGAGAGCCGATTTGCGCTTTTCAGTCTCCGTTCTTTGCAGATCGTTTCCTGGTGTTCAGTTTGTGCTTGTGGGTTCGTATTTGTTAATCAGTGCGTGCAGTCAGGTCGTTAGTGCTTTGCAGTGCCTTCTTGGCCGTTCGTTTACTGTTTTTCAGGTCTTTCTTCTCAGGCCTTGCTTTTCCACGGTACGTTCTGTTTGAGTTCGTTCTGACCAGCCGACCGGTTTAAGACCATGTTTGAAGTGCGTTCTCGTTCTCGAGCTCGTGCTGGCTATGGACTTGGTGTTGCGGTTAACACTGTAACCCGAGTTCAGTCCGTGAACAGGGTGAGGAGGAGTTCATGGACCAAGATATGGTTGCTCCAGCGGGACCAATTCTCACATATGTCTCTGCTGCGGGAAATCCATGAGAATAATCCTGATATTTCAGGAATTATCTCAGGATGACGGACCCCATTTTTCACCGTCACTGCCGAGCAGAGGCTTAATGCCACGTTGAGATACCTGGTGACTGGGAGAAGCTTGCAGGACCTCAAGTTCACAACAGGCATCTCCCCCCAGGCTCTCGGGATCATTATCCCTGAAACGTGTTCTGCCATTATTCAGGTCCTGCAGAAGGACTATATGAAGGTAAGTTTGCTCCTTTAACATCACATTATATGTTTGGATTGTTTGCTAATGTATTTTATTTTTCTCCTTCCCAAATTTGCCTGATTGTAATATCCTGGGAATGTCCCCTTTCTCCCCATGCATGTTTTTACCTCTAATGGCCTTTTTTGGGGCCTACATGCCTATTTCCCTTCACTAACCTCTCCAGCATGCTATCCTGTGCCCAAGCACAGCTAGCCTAGTTTTTTACTCCCGTTTTTTTTGGGTCAGTGCCACCGTAGTTTTGCACCCCCCCCCCCCTAAAATGTGTACAAATGTTTTAGTTCTCATTCAAGTTCAGCAGAGTGGTAGAGCCTTTATTTTGGGCCCCCAAAATCACCTCCAACCCCCCCTTAGAATATTTTCTAATGTCCCCTCAGCGGGGGTGAGTCATCTGATAAGTGGGCCTTCTTTTTTGGGCATGAAATACTCCTTTAAATAATAATGTGAGACTGATGTTGGTCAACAATGTCTTTGTGTAATCTGTTTGCACTGTAAACTGAAAACAAACTAATGTCTTATTTTTGTTTGACTCCACAGTTTCCTTGCACACCACTTTTCCCAGTGGTGGGACTTCCTCAACTGTGGAGGGGCAATTGATGGCAAGCACGTCCACATAGTGCCGCCACCCCATTCGGGGTCATACTATTTTAATTATAAAGGTTTTAATAGTATAGTGTTAATGGCGGTGGTGTCGGCACGGTATGAGTTCCTGTATGTGGACGTGGGGAAGAACGGCCGGATGTCCGATGGCGGAGTATTCGCTCAGACGGAGTTCGCTCATCGTCTGCACTCTGGGGGTCTTGCACTGCCTCCCGATGCCGACAACGTAGATGGACTACCGTTTGTTTTTATCGCGGATGAAGCCTTTGGACTGGGACCACACCTGATGCGGCCGTTTCCCCAACGCACCCTCACCCCGTAGAGGAGGGTTTTTAATAACCGGCTGTTTCAGACAGCAATCCATATGGCGGAATACAAGCTCAACCACATCTTTACTGCTGCTGCATATTGCACAACTTTCTGAGACATTTTTCTGCGACATATGTGTCAACAGTTGGGCCTGAGGCCGGTCCATCAGAGATGAACATTATGACCGGCCTGGACACTGCCCGTACTGGCTTGGCCCCCCAAAGTGCCCGTGAAGTACGTGATAAATACATTGAGTACTTCATGGGTAGGGGGGCCATCGCAATGCCAGACCATATCTGACCTTTGGGTTTTTAAAATAAAATCGAATTATTTATTTAAAATTCTGGTTTTGTCATTCTTGTTTTTTTTAATTATTTGTCTCCCAGGTTCTTGTAGTGCCAAGTGTATTTGTCCTTAGTAAATAGCCACAATTGTCACTATAATAAACATGGATTTAGCATTTTCAGAACTGCTATTGAGCATAGAAAGAACAAGCCACTCCTTTTTCAGTGTCCCAGAAACTTTTTTTTTTTTTTTTTTATATAAATACAATGTAGAAAGTTTGACCTCCCCAAATTTTTTTTTATTTTTTTTGGAGGTTTTGCAGAAACATGCATGGGTCAAAATAGTAAACATTTTAAACAAAAGGAAATATAAAAATTCAAACTGAAAAAGAGAAACCTGAGATGGGGTGATGTCACCCCTGATCCATCCCAAATGTGAAGATCCCCACTTTCTTTTTGTGTCTCAAATGGGTATTTTCTACATGATCCCATGGCTAAAGTCAACATGTGCTATCTGCCATCATGGGGGATCAATGGACGTGCTTTGGCTGTGCAAACCCTTCCTCTCACCTACTTGAGTAGGGAGGAAGAGGTTGCACCCCCAAAACAGGGACATAGATATCCTGTGATGGCAGATAGCACATGTTGACTCACTGTGTGCATCTTCACTTTGGGCTGGTGGGAATACCTGTGCAAATTTGTCAGGCGAAAATAAACAACAAAACGGGGGGTGGGGGGGTCAGACTATTCGCCCCAAAATATCTATAATGTTTTTATATTTTTGCTCAATCACATTCATTCTATTCCTCATAATGTCCATTTCGCTACTACATTCCATTATTTCTTGAATAATTATTTTGGCACTAGCACTTGAGAATGGAGGATTTGGAGTTCCTGACAAACCACCACGTTCATCCCCTAAAAAAAAAAAAAAAATTATAAATATGCAGGCCTACATCTGTATTTACCTTGAAGTTGTGGTGACAGACACTGACCTGTTGTGGTGATAAGCTCCACCTCTCCTTCCTCCACCTCCCCTTCCTCCACCTCCGCTCCCTCCACATGCTGATCTTGGGGTGCTTTTGGATCTTGGGGGTGTTTATGTGGTCTGTGCTTCCTCGTCTCCTCAGATTGGTGTCCTCCCAGTCTCCTCTCCCCTATGGGAATGCCAAAAAAAAGGTATCCTTTAGCACACCAAGATTTGAGGGCAGAAATTGTAAACATTGCTTGGAAGTGGGGTCCAATTGATATTTGGGCCTGATTTCCAAGATGAACTCATGAGATCTTGAGAACTCTACAAAGCTGCATGTTTTTTTTTAGTGGCATAAAAAACACACTTGGAGACACACCAAGGTATGCACTGGAGCACCTGTGTGTGACACCCTTAAAAATCTGGTCATGTGACCAACACTATAGTATATTGCTCCTGAGCAAAAAGCTGTGTAACCAACTGCTTGAGTGTCATCTCCTTTACACAGAATCCAGTTTAGCCTTTCATTCACATTCTACTTTACTTACAACACATCATCTAGCCAAAAATGTGTAGAAACGTTGTTTTATTAAAAAGAGGCATGACAACATGTGGTTTACGTGGATATGTGCCAAACATGTTTTTGGGAAGATGATCAAGTGTTTACTACGAAACATTACCAAATAAGTGGTCCCTCAACTTAACATAAAAGTTGCCATTTTCAAATGTGAAACCAGTCAAGCCAAGCACATGGAGCAAAACATGGAAGAATACATATTACAATTTGGAATAACACAGTAAAAATAAAAGCTTACTTTTTTTCTATGCTTTTTTTAAGCTTCCTATACTGCTCCGGCTCCCTCAGCTTCAGGTCAGACCACCTTTTACGGAGCTGCTCCTTGGATCTCCTGACCCCATATTTCTGATAGAGAGTCCTCGCCACTTTGTCCATTATTTGCGACTTCCTGAGATTAGGGGTGTCGTATGGCCCATGCTTCCCATCGTAATCTTTCTCCGCAGGATGTCCACCATCTCCGCCATCTCAGCAAATTACATATTAGTCGCCTTGTATCTTTTATTCCTGGATTGGAACGTTCCCGCCTCTGGCCTTGCCTCGTCTGGACTTTCTAATAAAGAAGCCACCTGTGTCAACGACATGTCGTCGTATCCCACTGTGCGCTGATTGTGAGGGGGCGGAGAAATGCAGGAAAAGACCGTCATGGGCGGGCGACGCGGGCGGAGTTACACGCATGCGCAGGGTATAAAATGGGAACAAAGTTATTAGGGTTGCGCGGAGTAAGAACGAGCGGAAGTGCAGAAAAGACAACAACTAAGGTAAGAAGGGAACTTGGGCCTGCAGTGGCCTATAATGGTTCATGATTGTGATGGCCAATATTGGGATAAGTTTAGGAGTTTACAGGTTTTTTTCTTGGTTTTTAACTTGCAGACAGTCGACAATGCATAAATTACGTGAGCCGGCTATCATGTTGGTTTTTATTGAAAAATATAAAGAACTCTGCAACCTGTGGGAAATTAAACATCCAGCTTACCACAAGAGTGGTGTACGTCGGGCAAAAATTAGCGGATTATATGAAGCCCTGGGTCCCCGAGGCAGACTACAGTATGATGAACAATAAGATAAACAATATGCGGAATGCATATAAAAAAAAATACACAGAATACCGCACTTCGATGAGATCAGGAGCAGCAGCAGATGATGTAGTACAGCCCAAGCTGTGGTACTACAAGCATCTGCAATTTCTGGAAGACCAGATTGATGCCAGGGAATCAATTTCCAGCCTTCCCTCAACCCTTCCTTCCACCCTTCCCTCCAGCGTTCCTTCCACCCTTCCCTCCAGCGTTCCTTCCACCATTCCCTCCAGCGTTCCTTCCACCCTTCCCTCCATCCCTGCAGAGGTGGAGGAGGAGCCACCTGTGCTTGAAGAGCCGGATCTTCGCATCTTCAGCCAGGTATAGTATTTTAGAACATAATTATTGGCCTCAAAGTACTATTGTGATGAACTTGATTTATTCTCCAGAAATGATAACATTCCCCCCCCCCCCACGAAAAAAAAAAAGAGGGACAGAAATGATTGTTAAAGTATCTAAAAAGAACGGGGACTGAATGAAAGTGTTTTCTATTTTTATAACAAGCAAATTGCACCAGTCATGAGATCAAAATTGTGTGTGATTGATTCCCCCAAATATCTAACTATGTGCCTTTTTTCTACACAGGATGAGGCCAGCCAGGAGGAAGAGGCACAGGAATGTGGCAGGCAGGAGGAGGCAGGGGTGAGTGTCAGCCAGGAGGAGGCAGGGCCAAGTGGCATGCAGCAGGTCCCCAGGCCTAGTGGCAGCACAGTGTCACAAGTGGCTCCCCTCCACGTCAGACCGAAAAAACATCGGCGGATGACAGTGGTGGAGGAGGAGTCACTCAAGATTATCCGTGACGCTGCTGCCATCATGAGGGCCCCCCTCAACCCTGTGGAGGGGTTTAGTACCTACCTCGCGGACAAATTGGTCCAAATGGAGGCGGGACAACGTGCCTTCTGCGGGCACATTATATACACGGCCGTACACATGGGGGGGAGGGGGGAGCTGACTGAGGCCACCCATCTCTCGCATCAGGCCAATCCTTCTCCTCCTTCTCCTCCTTCTCCTCCTCCTCCTGCCACATTACCACCCACAGTGGCCCGGCCTGCAAGGGTGCGTGGACGGGGCCATGGAGGGAACACTGCAGGGAAGCGTGGAGGGAAGTGTACAGGGAAGAGCTTCGAGCTACTCTTCCAGAAGTTGCAGTTTGATGGAGTACCACAGCTTGGGATGATGTATGTCTTTGGCTGCTGTTCCTGATTTCATGCTGTTGTTTTATCTTATTGTTCATCATAGTTAGGGATGAGCTTCGTGTTCGAGTCGAACATACGTTCGACTCGAACATCGGCTGTTCGATCGTTCGACGAAGATCGAACGATTTGGGCCGTTCGCGCCAAATTCGAGTGACGCGAACGGCCCACAATGCACTACGCCATCGCAGTGTCATCCAGGCGCTGTGATTGGCCAAGCATGCACTGTGACCCCGCATGCTTGGCCAATCACAGCGCCGGCAGCGAGGAGAGCAATGATTGGCCACAGGCAGGATGCCTGTGGCCAATTATTGCTGAGGGTGTTTAGTACACGCCCCACACTATAAAAGGCCGCCAGCACGGCGGCCTAGTGTAGTGTGTTCCGGAGCAGGGATAGAGCAGCATAGGCAGGGACAGTGACTGTTATTTCTTTCTTGCTTAACCTGGATTCCTTTAGTTTAGGGAAAGAGAAGGATAGGTAGGGAGAGTGTCAGTGTGTTTTGTGCTTGTGCTATAGTGTGCTTAAAAAAAACATTTATTCTAGGGACAGAAAACTGTAGGTAGGGACAGTGTCAGTTTCTTTCACTCTGCAAGTCCTTGTTTCCAGGGACCTGGAAGGACAGTGAGTGAATTGTCCTTGTGCTATATTGTGCTTAAAAAAACATTTATTCTAGGGACAGAAAACTGTAGGTAGGGAGAGTGTCAGTTTCTTTCACTCTGCAAGTCCTTGTTTCCAGGGACCTGGAAGGACAGTGACTGAATTGTCCTTGTGCTATATTGTGATTAAAAAAAACATTTATTCTAGGGACAGAAAACTGTAGTTAGGGAGAGTATCAGTTTATTTCACTCTGCAAGTCCTTGTTTCCAGGGACCTGGAAGGACAGTGACTGAATTGTCCTTGTGCTATATTGTGATTAAAAAAAACATTTATTCTAGGGACAGAAAACTGTAGGTAGGGAGAGTGTCAGTTTATTTCACTCTGCAAGTCCTTGTTTCCAGGGACCTGGAAGGACAGTGACTGAATTGTCCTTGTGCTATATTGTGATTAAAAAAAACATTTATTCTAGGGACAGAAAACTGTAGGTAGGGAGAGTGTCAGTTTATTTCACTCTGCAAGTCCTTGTTTCCAGGGACCTGGAAGGACAGTGACTGAATTGTCCTTGTGCTATATTGTGATTAAAAAAAACATTTATTCTAGGGACAGAAAACTGTAGGTAGGGAGAGTGTCAGTTTATTTCACTCTGCAAGTCCTTGTTTCCAGGGACCTGGAAGGACAGTGACTGAATTGTCCTTGTGCTATATTGTGATTAAAAAAAACATTTATTCTAGGGACAGAAAACTGTAGGTAGGGAGAGTGTCAGTTTATTTCACTCTGCAAGTCCTTGTTTCCAGGGACCTGGAAGGACAGTGACTGAATTGTCCTTGTGCTATATTGTGATTAAAAAAAACATTTATTCTAGGGACAGAAAACTGTAGGTAGGGAGAGTGTCAGTTTATTTCACTCTGCAAGTCCTTGTTTCCAGGGACCTGGAAGGACAGTGACTGAATTGTCCTTGTGCTATATTGTGATTAAAAAAAACATTTATTCTAGGGACAGAAAACTGTAGGTAGGGAGAGTGTCAGTTTATTTCACTCTGCAAGTCCTTGTTTCCAGGGACCTGGAAGGACAGTGAGTGAATTGTCCTTGTGTTATATTGTGATTAAAAAAAACATTTTTTCTAGGGACAGAAAACTGTAGGTAGGGAGAGTGTTTTTTTTCTTTCACTCTGCAAGTCCTTGTTTCCAGGGACCTGTAAGGACAGTGAGTGAATTGTCCTTGTGCTATATTGTGCTTAAAAAAAACATTTATTCTAGGGACAGAAAACTGTAGGTAGGGAGAGTGTCAGTTTATTTCACTCTGCAAGTCCTTGTTTCCAGGGACCTGGAAGGACAGTGACTGAATTGTCCTTGTGCTATATTGTGATTAAAAAAAACATTTATTCTAGGGACAGAAAACTGTAGGTAGGGAGAGTGTCAGTTTATTTCACTCTGCAAGTCCTTGTTTCAAGGGACAGAGAAGGACACCTGAAGGTAGCCCTTATTGCTTTTTTCCCATCTCCCTGCAGGCCATCTATTAGAATGTCTGGAAGGCAAACAAGGAGAGGCAGACAGTCAGGAGGCAATAAAAGAGGGCAAGCAGGCTCTGTGTCTGGGGGCAACAGTGCTGGTCGTGGACGCGGTGCATTGTCATCAGCACATGGCCATGGGACACGCTTGTCCTTCTTTTCGGCAGCTGGACATGTTGAGCCACATCATGCCGAAGACTTGGTAGAGTGGATGACCAAGCCCTCCTCCTCCTCCTCATCCTCTCTCACCCAGGCTCAGGGTACTGGAAAAGCAGCTGCCAAAGCGTCGTCTTCCCTGGTATCAATGTCAGACAAATCATCAGTCACTCCTTCCCTAGACCCACCATGTCCTCCTCCTGAGGAGTCCCCCGAACTGTTTCAGCACAGTGTTGGGTACATGCTCCAGGAGGATGCCCAGCGTTTCGAAGGGTCTGATGATGAAACCCAGCTAGAGGAAGGCAGTAGCGTGAGAGCAGACAGAGGGGATGCTCAAGAAGGACACCAATCTGGCAGTCATGTTCCAGCAGCTGCAGCATACTGCCAGATTGGCTCCAGTGATGAGGAGGGAGGGGATGATGAGGTCACTGACTCCACGTGGGTGCCTAATAGGAGAGAGGAGGAGGAGGAGGATGAGGAGGAGGCACATCTCCAACGAGGCAGGATGCCCTTTGGTGGCCAGCGTAAGGGCAGTACACCGACGGAATCACACCGCAGAGCTCCGCCTGTGCAGGGCGCTGCCTCTGCCCGTCATTCAAAAAGTTCTTTGGTGTGGGCCTTTTTTGAGGCTAGTGCATCAGATCGCACAGCTGCTGTTTGCAACATATGTCTCAAGCGTATATCGCGTGGCCAAAACATCAGCCGCTTGGGTACCACATGCCTGACCAGACATATGTTGACCTGCCATGCAGCTCGTTGGCAAGCCTACCTCAAAGACCCACACCAAAGAACAAAGCGGACCTCTCCTTGCACCGCATCAGCTGGGATCTCCAACCCCACTATAACTTCAGTCCTCTCTGAAACATGCACTGAGAGGAATGAAGGTGTAGAATTAGGTGTGTCACAGCCAAGTACTTGCGCCCACTCTGCTAGCAGTACACCGACGTCCGATTCTAGCAGGCAAATTTCCCTGCCCCAGCTGCTGGACCGTCGAAAGAAGTTCACTCCCAGCCATCCACATGCCCAGCGGTTGAATGCTAGCTTGGCTAAATTGCTAGTGCTTCAACTGCTGCCTTTTCAGTTGGTAGACTCGGCCCCCTTCCGTGAGTTTGTGCAATGTGCAGTTCCTCAGTGGCAGGTTCCCAAACGCCACTTTTTCTCACGGAAGGCTATTCCGGCTCTCTACCGGCATGTGGAAGGCAATGTCTTGGCCTCGCTGGACAGGGCGGTCAGCGGTAAGGTGCATATTACCGCTGACTCATGGTCCAGCAGGCATGGACAGGGACGTTACCTTTCTTTCACGGCCCATTGGGTCACTCTTTTGGCAGCTGGGAAGGATTCAGGGCAAGGTGCAGTAGTGTTGGAGGTTGTCCCACCGCCACGCCTCCAAAATGCTACTACTGGTTGTGACACACCTCTCTCCTCCACCCCCTCCTCTTCTTCTTCCTCCATGGCCTCTTCCTGTGGTTTGTCCTATGAACCAGCGGTGCTCCGTAGCCGTTCACGGGGCTACGCAAGTACGCAGGCAAAAAGATGCCATGCCGTGCTTGCGCTGGTGTGTTTGGGGGACAGAAGCCACACTGGAGCAGAGGTCCTGTCTGCTCTGCAGGGCCAGGCCGAGAGGTGGTTGACGCCACGCCAGCTTAAGCCAGGAATGGTGGTTTGCGACAATGGCACCAACCTCCTCTCCGCCCTCCGACAGGGACAACTGACCCATGTGCCCTGTGTGGCTCACGTCCTTAACCTGGTGGTGCAGCGCTTCTTGGGCAGGTACCCGGGCTTACAGGATGTCCTGAGGCAGGCCAGGAAAGTCTGTGTGCATTTCCGCAGATCTTATAATGCCAGTGCTCGCCTGGCTGAGCTGCAAAAGGAGTTGAACCTGCCCAAGAACCGCCTTATATGTGACATGCCCACCAGGTGGAACTCAACGTTGGCCATGCTGCAGCGGCTGCACACGCAGCAGAGGGCCATCAATGAGTACCTGTGCGACTACGGCACCAGGACAGGGTCAGGGGAGCTTGGTTTTTTTTCTCCACGCCAGTGGGGCATGATCAGGGATGCATGCACTGTCCTGGCACCATTTGAGGAGGCCACGAGGATGGTGAGCAGTGACAGTGCATGCATCAGTGACACTGTACCTCTTGTCCACCTGTTGGAGCACACGCTGCGTGGAATAATGGACAGGGCACTTGAGGCAGAACAGAGGCAGGAAGAGGAGGACTTCCTTGCCTCTCAAGGCCCCCTTTACCCAGACAGTGTTCCTTCTGTCCCACCCATCGCACAGGAAGAGGAGGAGGAGGAGGAGGAGGAGGAGGAGGAGGATTGTGTCAGCATGGAGGTGGAGGCTGGCACTCAGCATCATCAGCAGCAGTCTTTTAGGGATGATTTACAGTCCCAAGAAACCAGTGGACTTGTACGTGGCTGGGAGGAGGTGGCTGCGGATCATGTCGTCCTTAGTGACCCAGAGGACTCCGGAGCGAATGCCTCAGCAAACCTACGCTGCATGGCCTCCCTGATCCTGCAAAGTCTGCGGAAGGATCCTCGTATTCTTCGGATCAAGGAGAGGGACCATTACTGGCTGGCCACTCTCCTTGATCCACGGTACAAGGGTAAGGTTGCGGACCTTATGTTACCGTCGCAGAGGGAGCAGAGGATGAGACAACTCCGGGAGGCCTTGCAGAAAGGTCTGTGCAACGCGTTCCCAGAGACTGGGAGGTTGCAAACTCCTGGTCCTGGACAACGAGTTGCTGAGGCTTCGGCCAGTCAAAGAAGGAGCGGTGGGGAAGGTGGCCGTCTGACCGATGCGTTCAGACAATTCTTTAGTCCGCAGCCCCAAAGTATGATCGGTTCCAGCAACCATCGCCAGCGTCTGATAAACATGGTGCAGGAATATCTAGGGGCAAGGTCAGACTTGGACACCTTCCCCACCGAAAATCCTCTGGCTTACTGGGTCTTGAGGATGGATCACTGGCCAGAGCTTGCACAGTATGCAATTGAGCTACTGGCCTGTCCTGCATCCAGCGTTCTTTCGGAACGCACATTCAGTGCTGCTGGAGGATTTGTCACGGATCACAGGGTGCGCCTGTCCACCGACTCGGTTGATCGACTGACTTTCATCAAGATGAACCAGTCTTGGATCACCACCAGCTACCACACACCTGATGCTGATATAACAGACTAATTGATTTTAACATGTCACATCCCTTCAAGGCTGATGCTGATGCTGAGTGCCTGTGCTGTTATGTTGACTGGCTATCCTCCTCCTCCGAGTCCTCAATGATACGATTGATGATGATAGCTTGTAAGATCATTTTTGTTTATGGGTGCCGCCACCAGTGCCTAACGCCCAATTTTTCAGCCCCTGTTTAACAGGGGCGTGTAATTACAATTTTTGAAGCAATACTTTGCAACAGGGCTCATTGCTGTGCTCCAAGTACAGTATCTGTGAGGAGTTGCAGTGTTGTGCCACCAGTGCCTAACGCCCAATTTTTCAGCCCCTGTTTAACAGGGGCGTGTAATTACAATTTTTGAAGCAATACTTTGCAACAGGGCTCATTGCTGTGCTCCAAGTACAGTATCTGTGAGGAGTTGCAGTGTTGTGCCACCAGTGCCTAAGGCCCAATTTTTCAGCCCCTGTTTAACAGGGGCGTGTCATTACAATTTTTGAAGCAATACTTTGCAACAGGGCTCATTGGTGTGCTCCAAGTACAGTATCTGTGAGGAGTTGCAGTGTTGTGCCACCAGTGCCTAAGGCCCAATTTTTCAGCCCCTGTTTAACAGGGGCGTGTCATTACAATTTTTGAAGCAATACTTTGCAACAGGGCTCATTGCTGTGCTCCAAGTACAGTTGCTGTGAGGGGTTGCAGTGTTGTGCCACCAGTGCCTAAGGCCCAATTTTTCAGCCCCTGTTCAACAGGGGCATGTAATTACAATTCTTGATCTAATAATTCACAGCAGGGCCCATTGCTGCACCCACCAAGAGTAACTGTCAGGGCTTACAGTGTTGTGGCACCAGCACCACCATCAAAGGCCCAATTTTTACTACCACTGTTCAACAATTATATGTAATTAAAATTCCTGATATAATAGTTGACAGCAGGGCGTTCCAGCACCAACCAAGAGTAACTGTGAGTGCTTACAGTGTTGTGCCAACACCAACAACTAAGGGGCCTATTTCTGCAGAGTATATACGGCAGGTCCCTACTTTCAAACATCCAACTTACAAACGACTCCTACTTGCAAACGCAAGAAGACAACAGGAAGTGAGAGGAAATCTACCACTAGGAAGGAAAATTCTCTCCTGTAAGAATAAATATGGGAGAAAGGTGTCTCCTCTGTACTGATGCTTTATCAGCAATCCTTGTTTCAAGAAAAACACCACATTTCAAAAACAGTTGTCATTGGGACGGAAAGTGAGGTGAAATGTTCTGAACAGGGGCACAGACAGCAAAACAAATGTTACAGGGGTGATAACCCTTACCTATGTTTTCCAAAAAGTTTAAAAATAGATTTTTGGTCTGGAGCTACACTTCAACAATGTACCTGTTCAAAATTACAAACAGACTCTACATAAGAACAAACCTACAGTCCCTGTCTTGTATGCACCGCCTGTATAGGGCTGTTCAGAGTATATAGGGCCTTTTTTATTTTATGTGCGGGGTTCCCCTTAATATCCATACAAGACCCAAAGGGGCTGGTAATGGGCTGGGGTAGGGGGGGGGTCATGGGGTAGCTATGCCATTTTTCTTAAAGAATTTCATCCATATTACCGGGACCAGACATTACATTAAAGCCGCAAGCAGTTTTAAATGGCTTTTTTTTCCTTTAGAAGTGTCATTTTGTGCAGGGACAGTTCTAAACACGGGAAACACGTGGCACTTCACAGGCATACTTTAGACACCCCCCAGGTACGATATTTAAAGGAATATTTGACTTTTTTTTTTTCACTTTATGCATCATTAAAATGACTGCTCCCGAAAAACGACCGTTTTTAAAACTTCTTTTTGCATTGATACATGTCCCCTGGTGCAGAACCCGGGTTCCCAAACCCTTTTTAGGACAATAACATGCATAATAGTTGTTATAATTAGCACTTTAGAATTCGAACGTTCGCATCCATTGTATTTAATAGGGTTCTAATGTTCGTTCGAACTTTCGGTCCGTTCGCGGGTTCTGGTGCGAACCGAACCCGGGGGTGTTCGGCTCATCACTAATCATAGTCATGTCTGCATTTTGGGGTCCAATGACTTCATATTTTCCGCTAATTTTCCAATTGTTGCCCTTCGTTTTTATTTATATATTTTGCCAGAATAAATGGAGATTTGATTTCAGCCAAAATACTTGCCTGATGTGTTTTTTATTGGGAGTAGCAATAACATTTCCTAAATACAATGTGGAATTAATAACAAGGGACACCAACCTCCAAGAGGGAAAACTAAACTAAACATATGTTGTTGTGAGAAATTGACACCCAAAAAATAAAAGAAGAAGAAAACAAAAAGGATTCAAAATTTTTGAGAAAATTTGTGAGGCCTGGCTTTAAGAATAAATCAAATTATTCAGAAGATCACAAGAAACAAGAAATACATACGTTTGTCGGAACTCGGGATAAAGATCTGCAGCAAAAAATAAATTTTACACACCATTCCAAAGCAAAAAACAATGCGCTGCATTAAACGAGGCAATAACTTGCAGAATGACGAATGTGCTCTCTCCATTAGGAACGCTAGTTTTACCAGAACGAATGCTCCCGTCTCCTAATTCAGTCTGAGCATGCGTGGGTTTTTTATCCGATAAACTTGCCCATAGACGATCGGTATTTTCTATCGGTTTTTGATCCATCGGAAAATTTTAAAACCTGTTCTATTTTTTAAAACCGATGGAAAAAAGACAGATGACTCAACTAAACAAAACATCTACAAAAATACAAAAAAAGAGGGGAGAGGGAGTGAGGGGGGGGGGGGGATTCCTTGACATGAAGCACTACACATATGCTACTATCTCTGCGGAGGCCTAAACTCCACCGATTGTTGCCATGTCTTTAATGTTTGTTCTTTAAGGCCTGCTTCTGTTTCTTTTTTTTTTTTAAAGATATTTTTTATTAGGTTTTAAGACAAACCAACAAACAAACAGAAAGAAAGAAACATGTAAAAAAAACAGTAACACCAGACAATCTGGTCATACAGAGGTATAAAACATTTGGCAATATGCACAAGTACAGAAAAATAAACAGACATTAGTGCAAAAGGCGAAAAATAGTCACAGTGGTAAAAGGTGTAGGCATACTACCGAGGCACAGTAAAAGTGGAAGACCAGACATTAGAGATCCCTGGGGTACAGCCCATCAGTGGTCAATCAAGGGTAGGTCATCAGTGCTGGGAGAGAGTTAACGGGCTAGCCAGCCATCTACCCCAAATTTTGTGAAAGGTTTTGTTCCGTTTCCGGATTTCAAAAGTAAGTTTATACAGCGGGATAGCATCATTAATAAGTTTCAATGAGAGGGACTTCAGAGAGGTCTGTGCACCCTTCCAGGACAGTAAGATAGCTTTTTTAACATAAAAATTGAGTATGCGGAGCAGTCTCTTGGCATGGGACGATATGTGTAAGTCCCCAAAAATGCAGAGGAGGCAGTTCTTGGGGTGGATAATGTTTGGGAGGCCTAACGCTGAGGAGAATAAAGCACCAACTTCCTCCCAGAAGTCCCGAACTATCAGGCATGACCAGAAGCAGTGTAAGAAGTCGGCCTCCTGGCCACAGCCGCGAAAACAGTCACGGCAGGAGGCCCATCTTGCGCAACCTAGCCGGAGTAAGGTGAGTCTGATGAAAGATTTTAACCTGAATGATTTGGTCCCGGGAGGCAATAACAGAGGTTTTATACATATGGCTAAATTCTGACCAGTCCTCGTCTTCAAGGGAGATGTCCAGGGAGGTCCATTTCACCTGAGCTTTGTGAAACCTGGGGTTAACGTAGGTCATTAGGGCTGCATAGTAGGTGGAGATTAATTTAGTGGGATCTGGCTGTCTGAGCAGGTTTTCCAATGGGGGCAGGGCAGTGGGATTGTCCAGGGAGCCAAACTGGGCATGGATAGCATGTCTAAGCTGGTAATAATAAAATAGGTACGATCTTGGTAGGTCAAAGTCTAAACGTAGTTGAGAGAAATATTTAAAGCCCTGGGCATTGTACAGGTGACATAAATATTTAACCCCCTTAGAGTACCAGCGATTGGGGTTCGGAAGGGAGTACAATTCCTGCAGATTAGGGTTAAACCACAGGGGGTTGTTGGGGGACTTCAGCCAGGTTTGTGTAGAAATATTCTGGACAATATAGCGAAATGATAAAAGGGAAGTGGAAAGTATAGAGGTTCCGGGGCTATCAGAGACCTGGCTCCTGTAGATGATATTATGTAGGGTTTCCAGGGAAGATGCGATGGCCCCCTCCGTGGAGCTACAGGCATTGGCCGGGACCAGGCACAACCAATCGTGGAAGATGCACCAGCTGGGATGCCAAGTAATACAAGTAAAAGTTGGGAAACGCCAAGCCCGCTAAGTGCGCTGGAAACCATAGCGTTTCAAGGGCCACCTTGTGGGAACCACCCTTCCACAGGAAGTAGTACATATCGTGACTATGCGTTTAAAAATAGATTTAGGTATTTTGCAAGGGGAGTTAGCAAGGATATAGAGTAATCTCGGTAGGTAAATCATTTTGAGAACATTGGCCCTCCCCATAAGGTCCAAAGGTAGATCCATCCACAGCTTGGTCTGCTCTTGGATGCGGGCCAATAGAGGGTCCAGTTTGTTGGCGACATAGGAAGATAAAGGGGACTGTACTAGAACCCCAAGATATCTAAAGGAGGATACCACCTGAAGCTTGGAGTCCAGGTGGATCTGAGTGTAATAGACCAGAGCCTCAAACAAGCTCACTCTGAATCTCTGCTGCTGATCCAAATTTGTGTGGAGATATGTGCCCGTGGGAAGCAAAACACTGGACATCCGTACAGTTCAGTTACTCCCTAATCTCTGCTTTATTACAAGCAATGCTAAGCTCTTTACACCAGGGATATGCAATTAGCGGACCTCCAGCTGTTGCCAAACTAGAGGGCCCATGAGGCATAGCAAGACTCTGACAGCAGCAAGCATCACACCCAGAGGCAGAGGCATGATGGGACTTGTAGTTTTGCAACAGCTGGAGGTCCGCTAATTGCATATCCCTGCTTTACACACAGCACGATACGTCACTATTATGTTAATGTGAGTCTGAAAAGCACATCTGATTGCCTGAAGCTTACACATCACTTGTCCAGTCTCCTATTTCCTCATTCTTCTGATGCGTGGGAGTAGAGGGCAGACACCATCTTTAGCTTCTCCAGTCATCTCGAAGAGAGGGGGTGTTACTAGAGACCATCTTGAGTAAGGACTTTATTAAGGCAGTTTACATATATATATATATATATATATATATATATATATACAAAGTAGAATATAGACTTTATACTATAGAAAAGATGCATAGAAACATGTATACACATAAGAAAATAAGCATTTTTATGATTATCACATTCCTGCACAGTCCCCCCTAAAATGGCTATTTTCTATCTGTCCCTCAAACTAAAGGTCCTACTCGCCTGGCCCATTCCCCTCAGCAACTCTTTTTGACTGTATATAGAAAAGGGCAGCAACTAGTTCACTACCCCCCTCGATACAGCTTAGAAAAGGGCAATCAGGTGCTACCTATCCCTATAACCCTATAGGACTGTAAGATTATGGACAGGGTGTGACTGTAGAGGAGTGAAGGGTCAAACGGACAAGGTACTATGTCACAGTAATCAAAGGTAAAGGTGGCCACATGTATGCTTGAAGAGTTTTACCAAAATTTTATTATGTTATCTTTTTTGTGTTGGCCACCTCCTGGGGCCCCCCCCCAGACCAAACAGAAAAAGGATATGCAGCATAGTTGTCATGAAGTGGGATGGATCTTGTCCTCATGGGTTGGAGCTTTCTTGCAGTGGGAAGCGTGTATCCAGGTGTTCTTCCTGGCCAATTTGACTGAGGTGGCTGTGGTCAGCAAAACTTGGATTAGACCATCATATCTTGGCTCAAGGGATCCTCACAAACTTTTTTTACTAGCACCCAATCTCCAGGCAGTAGTTGGTGTGTTCCTGTATCTAATTCAGGATCTGGAATGGAAGAAAACACTTGAGAACTGATATTAGTTAATGCTCTAGACAAACGTGTGACATAGCTAGTTAACACATCAGATTGTAACTGCAACTGCTGTGGGAAAAAACAGCCAAGTCTGGGGCAGAACCAAACAAAATTTCATAAGGGGACAGAGCATGTTTCCCCCGGGGGGTGTGTCTGACACTGAACAGTGCAATGGGCAAACTGTCTGGCCAACTCATGTTAGTCTCTTGGGCCATATTTAACATCCTGTTCTTTAGAGTCCCATTCATCCATTCAACCTTCCCACTGCTTTGAGGGTGGTATGGGGTGTGTAGAGCTAACTGAACTACCAGTGCTGCCCAAATCTCTTTTGTAAGGTTTGCTGTCAAGGCTGGGCCCTGATCGCTCTCTATCACCTCTGGGACCCCAAATCTACATACTAGCTCACTCAGTTTCTTAGCCGTGGTCTTGGCTGTCATGTTTGTAACAGTGTAGGCTTCTGGCCAGCTGGAGAACATGTCCGCCACCACTAGGGCATATTCATATCGGCCACTTTTTGGCATCTGTATGTGATCAATCTGTATCCTCTGGAACGGATAGAGGGGTTTCGCCAAATACTTCTGAGGTGTCTTTTCTGTCCTCCCCGGGTTGCATTTTGCACATACTGCACATGAGGCGCAGTAATTTCTGGTTAGGGTGGTTATCCCTGGGGCCCAGTAACACTTTCTGATCAGTGAATTCATTAAGTTCTTAGAGAGATGTGCAGGTCCATGTGCCCATTGGACGACTGCTGAATACATATATTTTGGTATAGGTTTTCCCTCTCATCAGATATAGATCTCCATCGTATTCTGCTCTTTTATCGATCCATTCCAAATGTTCTTCTGTGTGAGCTGAATTTTGCATAGAGGCTAGGCTAGGCTAGGCTAGGCTAGGCTAGAGGCTAGGCTAGGCTGCATAGAGGCTAGGCTAGGCTAGGCTAGATGGCACATGCACTGTCAAAGGCACCTGCGCTGAAGATTCACTTTCCTCTTCGGCCACTTCAGCCGTTTTTCGTTGGTCTTTCGCAGCTGTTCCCTCTGGCTTCTTGAGAATTCAGTTTACCATGTGCTTTAACCTTCAAGACTGAGACTTGGTCAGGCAGGAGTAGTGCATCCATTAACTCCTTGATGGCTGGGCCGTGTTTCACTGGTGTTCTGGCCGTTGTAAGAAATCCTCTAGCCCTCCAGATGATACCGAAGTCGTGAGCCAATCCCAGGGCGTACCTTGAGTCTGTGTAAATGTTGGCTCTTTTACCTTATGCTATCTTACATGCTGTAGTGAGGGCTTGGAGCTCCGCTTCCTGAGCAGATACAGTTGGTGGTAATGCTCCTGCTTGTAGAATTTAAAATTCAGAGGTCACAGCATAACCTGTATGGTACTTGCCTCCTTCATCTGCATATCTGGAGCCATCCACAAAAAGTGTGTAGTCCGGGTTTTCCAGAGGAGTTTCACTCACTGTAGGTAAATGTGTGGTTTCCATGCACATCATTTCAAGGCAGTCATGTGGAGCAATACAGGGGTCTTTTTCTTCACCTTCTCCGTCTCCTTCTCCTTCTTGTCCCCCCTCGAAAAATGGCAGAACGGTGGCCGGGTTGAGAGTGAGACACCTTTGGACTGTCACATTGTCAGGAAGGAGGAGGGAGATTTGCAACCGAAGATGTCTGGCGGTGGACAGGTGTCGGGGTTGATTCAGGATGGCAGCAATGTCATGCGGTGCCAGAAGAAGCAGGGGGTGTGCTAAAACGAGGTCTGAAGTTTTGTCCAGCAGAGCTTGGGTAGCAAAGACTGCTCTTAAGCAGGAAGGGCCACCCCTAGCCACGGGGTCTAAGCGGCATGAATAGTACCCCAATGGGTCTAGTTCGTCCTCCATGAGATTGAGCTAGGACCCCTGTGGCGTGGCCTTTTCTTTCCGACACAAACAGTTTAAAGGGCATTCCATAATCTGGAAGGCCCAAAGCAGGAGCTGTGGATATTGCTTGCTTCAGCAGAAAAAAATTGTCCAGGGCCTCGCTTGACAGGGTAAATGGCACAGACTTGAGAGCATCATAGAGTGGTTGCATGAGGATCGATGCATCAGGGATCCACGCCCTGCAGTAAGATACGAGTCCAAGAAAAGCATGCAGTTGTTTAGTTGCATGTGGTTGGGGAATATCCTGGATTGCAGCAACCCGGTCTGATGTGATATGTCTTGTACCCTTGGAAATGCAGTGGCCCAAAAAGGTGACAGTCTTGGTACACCACTGTACTTTGGCTTTGGAGTCTTTACAGCCTTGGTCCGCAAGGTAGCACAGTAAACTTTCTGAATTTTCTTCTGCAGCGGGTTGGTCATCTGCGCAGAGGAGAAGGTCGTTCACATATATGAGAAGAGTCACTGCAGGGTGTTCTTTTTGCCATGTATCAAGTATGGAAGTTATGGCTTTGGCAAACTGGCTTTGAGAATTTTGCGCCCCTTGTGGCATAACTGCCCAGGTGTACTGCTTGTTGTCAAGGGAGGTACCTGCAGGAAAGTTGCAGGGGAACACTGTAGAATGCATTTGCCAGGTCCACTACAGTGAAGTTGGAGGTATACCTGATAATAAGGTGTGTGGATTTGGCACAATTGGGGTGTCCAACACTGTGGCTTCGTTAACTGCTCGGAGGTCTTGTACCATTCTGTATTTCTCTGGTTCTCCTTGGGGTCCATTTCTTGACTGGGAACAAGGGTGTATTGCATTCGGAAGTACAGGGTATCAGAGCTCCATTGGACACAAGGGTCTCAACCTGTTTTGAGATAGCTGCGGATTGAGCTGGCTTTAAAGGGTATTGTGGTTTCCAGGGCAATGATGCTCCCTCTTTTTGAGCTTGACTAAAACTGGTGGCACTTTCAGGTGACCGATGTCTTCCGGTCCCGTGGACCATAGGCACGCAGGTATTTTGTCAAGTACTTCCTGTGGTATTGAACTTGGAGTTATTGCTTCATGAAGTATCATCATGAGAGGCAGAGAACACAAGGCAGATGAGTCTTCTAAGGATAGGGGAGTATGTAGCTTCACTCCTCCTTCAGGCGTGAAAATGATTGAGGCCTGTAGTCTGGACAGCACATCAGCTCCCAGCAAATTCATGGGACATGTAGAGGACACCACAAATCTGGCAAGCAAATCAGGAAATGTCCCCATTTGGAGTGGCTCAGTAAGTGGACTGGAGTGGGGCACCCCATCCACACCCACGCAGGAAACATCAATATTGGAAAGGAAAGAATTAGCAGGCAGGTCCTCAGCCCTCAAGACGCTCCTGGCTGCACCCGAGTCAACGAGGAAAGTGGTAGGTCTTCCCTGTATAGGTAACGTGACCTTTGCAAGGGGTCCCCCAGTCCAATTCGAGGACACTGCCATAATGGCTGACTCGGGTTTGCCCATTTCCTAGCGAGAGTTGGGGTGTGGTGGTTGTTTATGTCCGTGTTGCCCTTCATGGGAGTCCCTGTCTTGTCTAGGATGTCTTGGGGCTCTACATTCTTTTCTGAAGTGACCCCGTTTCCCACAGTTGTAGCAGGTGCTCCTTTCCCTGATATTGGGCAGAGGTGGTGGATGAGTGTAGGTGGGATCTTCATCATGGGCTACCATGAGGGGTGTTGGTTTTTTCCCTTTTTGGTTTTCTATACCTCTGGCCACCAACAATAGATCGGACACCTTCATAGAGCGGTATTCGGGGCGGGCCACTATCAGGACTTTTCTGATATCTTCTCTGAACCCTGAGACAAAATCAGTTGATAACATATGTGTGTGCGCCTTTTCATAGTGAGAGAAGCCCAGATCCTCAAAGGCCTGTGTGAGTCTGGCATGATACTTCTCCACAGACTCCCCTTTATCTTGGGTAATATCTTGGATTGTGATAGTCTGATCCGCCAATTTCTCCTTTGACAATTCGTGGAGTTGGGCGCAGAACTCCACATCCGAGGAATAGGAAGTGGCACTTGTCAAGCAGGCATCATTGAAGGCCGCCTGCATGACCGGCCAAAAGAAATGTCTGACTTTAATTTGGAATATGCTGATCAAATCTCTCCAAGCAGCTGAGTAAGTTTCTTGTATTTGCACTGTCCTGCGGTAGAAGGGCATTGGCTGTTTCTCTGGGTCAGGCAGACTTGTCACTAAGGCCGCTGCTTGTGATGGGGTAAAAGCAACATACATCACCGGTGCCCCTTCTGTCAACTGAGACTGGTTTTGGGGCAGGGGCTGACAAGGGGCACTGTTCTTTACGGTTGCCAGCATACGTTCGAGATTCCCTCTGAACTGTGAGTCCGGAGCCAGATTGGGGGTTAAATCAGCGAGTGGCCTTGCCGCTTCCTGTTGGTCTTCCCACTCAAACGCTTCTTCATCATTAATATATCCAGCCTGTGAAGGAGGCACTTCCGTATTGGGGAAGACAGGAGTGTGGTAGGAATCATACTGGTTTAAAACAGGGAGAACTGGGTATAGGCCAGATTTTTCTGGTCAAGAGTTAACATTTTACAGACAGTCTCTCACACATGAATTTATCCATGAAATATTCTAACCCATCCTCCCTCTATTTTCTTCCTCTGCCGCAGTCTCGGCTTATGGCTTTAGGGGGGGTACGGGCACAGTACGATACGAATAAAGTACAGCACAAATACACTCAGAACAAGACATTAAACCTGCTGCCCCTTGAGCCGTAAAGCATCAACAGCTGAGCTACACCCTCATGGGTTAACCACACCGTTTAACCCTGAGACATCCATCTGAAGACGTTTATTGCAAAGTTCCCATCCTGCAGGGGCAGACAGCTCACCTCAGGACACGTTCCGTCTTCCCAGGGGCAAACAGCTCACCTGAGTCAGGATACTCAATTGCAACAACTTTCAGTCTGCTGAGTTGCAAACTCTCAGGACAGCAGACGCTAAACAAATACAGACAAATACTGAACAGATAATACACAGTCAGCAGAAATCCAATGGCAGGTTCGTTAAAACAGACCCAGGCGAGAAATAAAGATTACCTGCCTCTTAGATAACCTCCAGAAGCCGACAAAGTCAGCGGCCAGCCCAGACAGAACAAGTGTCGTACAGTGGTAAGTGTAACTGTACCTACCGTACTCTCAGGTGTGCGCAATCCCTCCTTGAGCTGTCCCGGCCGGCCACTCAATCTCTGAGTTGCGGTCTTCCTTCGGTCAAAAACCTGGGGGCCACACATCTGGGCACCAATTGTAATAGACCAGAGCCTCAAACGAGCTCACTCTGAATCTCTGCTGCTGATCCAAATTTGTGTGGAGATATGTGCACGTGGGAAGCAAAACACTGGACATCCGTACAGTTCAGTTACTCCCTAATCTCTGCTTTATTACAGGCAGTGCTAAGCTCTTTACACACATCACGATACGTCACTACTATGTTAATGTGAGTCTGAAAAGCACATCTGATTGGCTGAAGCTTGCTCATCACTTGTCCAGTCTCCTATTTCCTCATTCTTCTGATGCATGGGAGTAGAGGGCAGCTTCTCCAGTTATCTCGATGGGAGGTGGTGTTACTAGAGACCATCTTGAGTAAGGACTTTATTAAAGCAGTTTACATATATATATATATATATATATATATATATATATACACAAAGTAGAATATAGACTTTATAGTATAGAAAAGATGCATAGAAACATGTATACACATAAGAAAATAGGCATTTTTATGATTATCACATTCCTTCACATGGGGAGGTCCAGACACATCTAATAGGAAGAGGCTAGACTTCTCCCAATTCACCCGGAAGCCAGAATAGCCTGCTTCTGTTTCTATCATCATTTCCAGAGTCTGCATCTCGCTCATTTCGCATATCCATTCTCCGCCCCTGTTTTCTTCCAGTTTCGGGCTATGACTGTACGCGCTGCTATCAGCATATACAGTATCTTAGAATGCCCTTTTTTATAGTTTTTATGGATCCTGGCTGGGATCATAGACAGGAGGATGCATTACATTTACAGTATATTTAGATTTTTTTGTTCACCTTAGTAACTTAGGTTGTTACTATTTTTATTAGTATGTATTACTTTTTTGAGTAAGCGCCACATTATTCTTTTTACTATGGAAGATATGTATCCTTTCCAGAGTTCTCAAATACTGCTTTACATTCAAAAGGTTTGATTTAGACAATTTTGTTTCGGTCCGAATATAAATTCGGACAAATTTTTGGTTATTTGGAAATTTGGATGTATCCGAATCTCAAAAGAATGCCAGCAATGAAAAATTCTGAAAAAAAAAAACAGCATGGATCCCCCCCAATCCATACCAGGCCCTTGCTCAAGCATGCAGCCCGGAAGGCCAGGAAAGGGGGGGTGCCTGCCCCCTTGGGACATCATTGACTGGGGCATGCGTCATCGGGGGACTCTGCTCCACAGTTATTTAAGAAATGTTAAAACAGACGGTAGGAGCCTTCGACAAGACCGGAGGTTTTATTTAGAGTCCGGCGGTGCTGCGGACATTGTGATTGATGATGAATCTACTCACTTTTTACACTTTTTTGGTGAATGGGTAACGGTACTATGTACCCCATACTCATTCACATGGGGGGCCAGGATCTGGGGTCCCCCTTGTTAAAGGGCATTTTCAGATTCCAATAAGCCCCCTGCTCGCAGACCCCCATAACCACCAGCCAAGGTTGTGGGGAAGAGGCACCTGTCCCCACAAAGCACCACCCACATGTTAAGGGCATGTGGCCTAGTATGGTTCAGGAGGGGGAGCACTGACTCGCACCCCCTTTTCCTGGCCTGCTGGGCTGCATGCTTGGATAAGGGTCTGGTATGGATTTTGAGGGGTCCCCACCCCTTTTTTTTTTTTTTTCAATTTTTCATGGCTGGCATTTTTTTGTTTACATTTTAGCTGTCGGTGGGGAAGCCCGCTGACAGCTGACAAGTCATCGGTTGTTAAGGACTGGCTATTCTTCACACAGAATTTGAATCAGTCGATCATTTTTTAAAAGATCCGAATTCGAATCATTCTGAAAATTTGAAATTGGTTAGAAAATGAGTAAACAAAATTAAATTAAACTAAACAAAACTAAACTAAACGAATTACGAAACGAATTAACAAAGCAAAATTTAGTACCATAACAAATCTATCCGAAACCAAACAAATTTTTCCATTCTGCAGTTCTAGTTTGATTCACTAAGATGGAGAAATAAGACCCCACAACTTACTTTACCTGATTCAATTTACAAATATAAATGTCACCGATGTATGTAACCTTTATTTTTTTAAGTGGGGTGGACATTTATCTATTAAGAGTTGTTGTTTTATTGCTTTGTTGAAGCCAGTGTTATTCTTTAGGTTGATAATTCAGGAGGGCCAATGAAATAACACTCACAGTGATAATAATAGTTCAAGTTGTATTTTACCAATGCTTATAAATTGACTTAACAGAGCAAGTTATGTTTTTGTGAATTCAAATTTAATTTATATGAGATATTAAGGAGATTGGTAGAAAACATACAACCATCGGCAATAAGACATCGCATGATCACATGTGAAAGAATGAAAAAGTACTGATTATAAAGGACCATGGTGGAAGGCTTGAATAATTGGAATGGTGTAGTCTAGTCATGTACTATTATAGTTATGGAGTAAAATGTTCTTAGCATACTAAGTATTGTTTAAGATGACCATGACAAATGGGGCGCAAAGTTTTTGTTTTCTTCTCTCCATCTTACTTACACAATTCAGTAAATTCATGGGTGAAAGTAGGGGATGAGAAGGGATTTCAAATTTCAAAATATATATGGGCCTTAATGAAGTTGTCGATACTTTGAACCGGTCATGCTCAGCTAATCTTTGCATCAGTGGCGGCTGGTGCGCAAACAAACTGAAAAAAAAACATCAATTGCACCTACTGTGCCATCAAACGCAGCTACTGTGCCATCAAACGTAGCTACTGTGCCATCAAACGCAGCTACTGTGCCATCAAACACAGCCACTGTGCCATCAAATGCAGGCCGCCAGTGTGCCCCATCAGAGGCCGCCAGTGTGCCCCATCAGATTCCGCCAGTGTGCCCCATCAGATGCTGCCTGCACTTACCTGTCTCGGAGCGGGTCAGCGGCGGTCTCCTGCACGTCCTCCATGTCTTCTTCTATCCTCTCTCAGGCGTCCAATCACAGCACCTGACGTTTCAGCCAATCAGGTGACCGGTAACAGACCCAGCAACCTGATTGGCTGAGAGGCGGATTCAGTGTTAGCAAAGTGAATTCCTTCGCTTTGCTAACACACAGCTGAGTGATCAGTGAACGCCCAGCATGGCTATACTGAGCCAGTGACAGCAATGTAAAAGGCAGATTCAGGCAAATGTAAATGGCAATGTGCTAGACTTGAATGTTTATAAAACTGAGGACATATATATACAGGAGACTCTGAAGGGGACACAGATGTGGGGGAGACTATGATGGGAGACACAGATGTGAGGGAGAGTCTGATGGGGTACACAGATGTGTAGAAGGCTCTGAGGTGACACAGATGTGTGGAAAACCTCTGAAGGGGACACAGATGTGCAAGGAGACTCACATGGGGACACATGTGAGCGGAAAGGCTCTGGTGGGGACATAGATGTGTGGAAACCTCTGAAAGAGACACAGATGTGCAGAAGGGCTCTGATGGTGACACAGATGTGCAGAAAGGCTCTGACACAGATGTGCTGAAAAGTTTTGATTGGACACGGAGGTATCCAATGGGGACACAGATGTATGGAAAGCCCTGAAGGGGACACAGGTGTGTGAAAGGCTCTTAAGGGGACAAAAATGCGCAAGGAGACTCTGATCGGGACCCAGATGTGTGAAAGGCTCTGAATGGGACACAGATGTACAAGGAGGATCTGATGGGGGACACAGATGTGTGGAAGGCTCTGATGGGGACACAGATGTGCAAGGAGGCTCTGATTGGGACACAGATGTGTGGAAGGCTCTGATGGGGACAAAGATGTGCAGTAAGACTCTGAGGGGGACACAGATGTGCAGGATGGCTATGATTGGGACACAGATGTGCAGGATGGCTATGATTGGGACACAGATGTGCAGGATGGCTATGATTGGGACACAGATGTGCAGAAAGGCTCTGATGGGGACACAGATGTGGGGAAGACTCTGATGGGGATACAGATGTACAGGAAGGCTCTGAAGGGGACACAGATGTGGGGACAACTCTGATGGGGACACAGTTGTACTGGATGATTCTGATGGGGATACAGATTGGGGGGGGGGGACTCTGATGGGGACACAGATGTGCAAGGGAACTCTGAAGGGAACACAGCTGCATAGGATGACTCTGATGGGGAAAAAGATGCAAGGGGAATCTGAGAGAGACAGAAATCAAAGGGGATCTTGAGGAGGACACTGAGATAAGGGGGAACTATTGTAGGAGTCTCTGGCATAAGAGAGGGCACTAATGGGGACTCCAATGTAAGAGGGATCTGATGCTGACACTGACGTAAGGGGGGGGGGGCTTTCTTGTAGGGGTGGACTCTTAATTGTATTCTGATGTAATGGTAAACTCTCAAAACTTTTCCTTGTTCAGATATCTCCTTAAGTTAAGGAAGGGAAAAAAGAAAAGAAAAGTGAACAGTGAGTGCCGCCTGTTTAATGAACAGTGGAACATAAAGTACTTTTTTGTAAAAGCAGACGATAAAGGCTTGTGTCTCAATTGGAACAAAACTGTTGCAGTTTTGAAGGAGTACAATCTGCCTCGGAACTATGAGATCAAACATGAACACAGTGTTCTGAAAAATTTAAATCGATGCAACGTAATTTGCTTTCCTAAAAAGATCTATTTACGCAAAAGAAAATAAAGCTTTAACCAGGGCTAGTTACAAAGTAGCTTATGCATTGGCTTAATGAGAAAAGCCATTCACTGACGGAGATCATCTCAAGGAGTGTATGATGGAAATAATGGAAGGGTTATGCCCAGAAAAAGCAAATCTGTTCAAAACTAGTCTTGCCCCAAATACTGATGCTGGTAGATTGAGGATATAGGAACCAATATAGTTCATCAAATTGCAAAAAAAGCAAAAAATGTTCAGGTGTATTCTCTCTTACTTGATTAATCAACTGATGTGTGTGATACATGACAACTTTTAGTACCATATTTATCCCTTAAAATCAGGGGAAAATCGTGGGTGCGTGTTATACGCCAATCCCCACCGATCCCCGCTGATTGTGAGCGGAGCGATCGCCACCGAGATACACATAGCCGAGTGTACTTCTCACAGTCACGCCCAGTCCCGCCATTGGACCTGTGTTATGTCCATCATAGGGCGGGACTGGGCGTGACCGTGAGCAGAGCCGAGTATCTCGGCTCCGCCCAGTCCCTGCGATCTCGGCGACTTTTGCTCCGCTCCGCCCAGTCTCGGCGGAGCCAATTTTAAATTCATCCAAGGCTGCAATGGACACTGGGGACAAGGATGCACTGGGGCAAGGCTGCAATGGACACTGGGGGCAAGGCTGCACTGGGGCAAGGCTGCACTGACAAGGCTGCAAATGACACTGATAAGGCTGCATTGATGGGCATTTAAATGTTATTTTTTTCCTTAAACTTCCCTCCTAAACTTGGGGTGCGTGTTATACGCTGATAAATACGGTATTTATTTGTGGTGTCGACAGTGAATTTAATGTCACACAAGAATTAGCATAAGTGTAGCATGCACAGCACGGTAACAGGAGAAGATATTTTCAAAGAACTGCAAAAAACTGTGACAGAATATAACCTGGAGTGGAATAAACTGCAATGCATGACAATTGATCGAGGAAAAAACATGTCTAGGGCGCATAAAGGCTTGGTTAGACAAATCACAAATGCTTGTGAGGTTGGTGGATTCTCAAAGCCCATGTTCTGCATTGCATTATCCATCATCATCCATCATCAAGCATTGTGTGGAAAATATCTGAATATGTCTTGTTTCAGTAGTGAATTTCATTCGATCTCATGGGCCCAATCATCGCCAGTTTTGTGATTTTTTTAAAAGAAATTAATTTAAAGTATATTGATTTGTCTTATACAGCAGTTTGATGGCTTAGCTGTGGACTAGTTCTACCACACTTATTTCAGCTCAGAGAAGAAATAAAATAATTTCTCACAAAAAAGAATCAACCCAAACCACTTTTATCAAACACTGACTGGCTTTGGAAATTGTCATTTTTTGCAGATTTGACAGATTTGCAGATTTGATGAAGCAACTGAATTTGAAATTGCAAGGTGAAACAAATTTGATTTTGACCTATTTGTGCATGTGGAGTAATTTTAGAGCAAAACTGATGCTATTTGAAGGACAGGTGAAAGTTCTGAATTTTGGTAATTTTCCATGTTGTGAAAAATGTAATGAGGAAAGTGAAACAGAATTTCCTTCTTCATTTACAACTAAAATCATTCAGGACTTGCAAAAACAATTTCTGATTTTAATGGGAAAGCAGATGAAATAAAACTGTTTCAAAATTCACTTGATTGCAATGTTGAAACACTCCTGGGTCATTTTTTTGAGGTTGAGGTTTACATACTGTGACAGCAGGAAGGTAAAGTCACCTGGTTGCATCCAGGGGGGTAGATATATTTCGCCCAGATTCAGGCTTTACGCCGACTTATACAACTAGGTGGAGAGTTGTATAAGCCCAGCTGAGGCTAGTGGGCTCATGGATGGCTCATGCCTGGAACCAGACCTGTGTGGACTGTCTAGGGAGAGTGAACCCCTGTGCGGTGAGACAAAGCCTGTGTGGCTATTTGCTTGGACATTTAAAAACCAGGGACTTAGGGACTAGGACAGCACTAGGCTGATCCCAGTTGTTAGTTAGGAAACCTGTATGTTTAGTCAGAGGTCAAGTTGACCAGGATTTATTTTGTTTATGTTTCTTTTGGCTTTGCTGTGTTTTGTCACTGTAAATAGAAAATAAACCGCACCTTTTTTTGATTTTGAAAACCACAACCTCCGTTTGCTGGGCCTGGTTTTGTGTGGGGAGCCCATCCCGGGGGTCACACACACCCGCTGCCGAGCTAACCCCCTCACAATACACAAAACAAAGAAGTAAATAGATGTATATATGGGTCACATACAATGTATATGTAGCGGCCTCCACCCTCTCACCCCACTGTTGGCTGGTTTTCTGCTTGTCTAGGGGTATCTTGGAGGAGAGAGTGCGGGGTCACCACGCCAAGCCTTCACCACAGGTGTTTGTGAGGTGTGAGCAAAGTTTCTTTACCTTCGGGTCGGTGTTCTGTTACGGAACCTTCACCTCCTCTCTTGAACAGTATCTGCCAGTAAAATGAGCCCCACACCATCAAAAGTCCAACACCCCTTTATTCTTCTTACATCAGAGTGAAACACAATCAGTTGGACTCCCTCAATGAACAGAACAGACAGGGGGTGTGGATGCGAGTAGGCCCAGGCACAACTTACTCTCCTCTTTCCTTGCTGAAAGAGGGTTTTGGCCCCTTGTTCGGAGAAGACATCCCTCCAGGCGGTCTCCGGAGGCCCACCCGACAGCGGCAGTCTGCTGCACCGGGTCTTCAGGTGAGTACCCCCTCCAGTCCCTTACGCCTCTGGATTCGGGTACCCCCTCCCGGGGTCCCCTAGGAAATCCTTCCCCCGCGGAACACAGCGAAAGACACCGGACTCCAGGCCTCCATCCGAGTACCTCACCCCAGGCTGAAGGTGCCTGGGATGGAACACGAGCTCCGGGTGTCCAGGCCTAGGCCGCCTGGACACCGACCACGAACCGCAGCCCTCAGGCTAAAGGTGCCTGGGACTCAACTCCCGTGACACAAAATGGCTGACCCCTTTATACCCTCCCCCAGCAAGCCCAGTGGAGCCCCCGCCCCGCTGTACTCATGCTGCGAGAGGCCAAAAAGGGTACGGCACTGCAATGTATGGCTCAACCCCGGGCCCAAAGCGACAGCGCCACCCGCTGGGCCCCAGGGACCACACACTACAGATTCCCCACCAATTTCAAACATGATCGAAAAGCATATACCCGCTACACTCTCCCCCAGGTTGTTTGACACTGGTCCCCAGTGTCTGGAATAAACTCTGCCCTCAAGGGCTGACACAGTCCAGTCCAGAAACCGACTATAAATTGTGAAAAAAATTGAAAAACTTTTGGGAAACTCACTAACTAGAGCAGTTGTTCCTGAACCTCACATAAAAAGGGAGGGAAGGGAAACAACAACACAACAACAACATTGGAAATCACATTTCACATAACTTCTCTCCCCCACCCATCCTGGCTAAGACCCACCCCATTCTCAGTGGTCTTGATGGGATGCTCTCCTGCAGAAGGGAAAGAAAAGAGTTAAACACACAAATCCCTGACACATGTTCGTGTGAGAATGAAAAATCTTCTCCGCAGAGAAATCCCTTCCTTCTAAAAGTGTGTGTGTGGAAAGTGAATGCTGATGCACGACACGGCCACCTGGTGACAGCGTCGCAGTAACAGCACTTGTGAAGACCTCTTCTTCTTGAGCCCTATCTACCCCAGAGTCCATGATCACTTGCTGGAGAATGAAGAACAAACAGGAACAGTCCTTTAAATTCTTTTTTTTTTCCAAAGCGCAAACGCCCCTTAGCTGGGCATAGTCACTGAAGTTCCCCCCCCGGTAACAAGAACAACAAACCCAGGAAAGTTCAGCAGTGTAAAGACAACAAGAACGGAGTCTCTTCTCTCCTACAGATAGAAACGCGGGTGCGGCAGGACAAGTGGTTTAAAATGCTGGTCCATGGTTTCCAAATGGTATTCGGCATCTTCCCCTTCCTTGCGTCAAATCAGCACCTTGTCCACGTGGATATTCCGCCCCAGCATCCACTCTGCCTTGCAGTCTTTGAAGCGCTGAGATGCCTTGGGAGAACACGCGAGGTACCTGCGGGCGTGTGGAACCTGAAGGTGGATCCACACAAAGTCATTGTACCAGCGCTCCCGGCAAATCCTTCCCCCGCGAAACACAGCGAAAGACACCGGACTCCAGACCTCCATCCGAGTACCTCACCCCAGGCTGAAGGTGCCTGGGATGGAACACGAGCTCCGGGTGTCCAGGCCTAGGCCGCCTGGACACCGACCACGAACCGCAGCCCTCAGGTCAAAGGTGCCTGGGACTCAACTCCCGTGACACAAAATGGCCGACCCCTTTATACCCTCCCCCAGCAAGCCCAGCGGAGCCCCCGCCCAGCTGTACTCATGCTGCGAGAGGCCAAAAAGGGTACGGCACTGCAATGTATGGCTCAGGGAACCACACACTACAGATTCCCCACCAATTTCAAACATGATAGAAAAGCATATGCCCGCTACATATACATAATCAGACATTCGCAAATATAACTATGAGACAAATAAGGAGAAAAAAAATATAAGAATACAGTCGAGTAGCAATCTGTGTAAAAAGGTGATTGAAAGAACAAGAATGAGTACCCCTAATCTATGAATGGACACAGTGAATCATGCCTCCAGACCACCCATCCACCCCTAAGGGCCTCAAACTGTGAATGGGTGGAGGCATGCTGATACGGTGATGAAGAGTTCTCATCAAATATAAGAGGAATGTCATATAAGGTACGAAGGGGATTTGGTACGCATAGTATTATAATAGATTGCTATGTGTATTGGAATAAAGAGAAAAGTTATAAGGAACACTAAAAAAAGAAGCAGAAAAGGTTATGTTATATAATCTCTTAGTTGTATGCATTTGGTTAAGTAATATATGAGAATCCCATATTTGTAGGTTATATAATGAAAAATATAGAAAAGTAAGTAGGAAGGAAGAAGGGCTCAGTGAAAGACAATGCGAGCTCTAGTATCTCGGGATTGAGTAAAAAGGAATATATCATCACAACATGCCCGCCTATAAAAAGTCAGCTTAAAAGGGAAAACAAAGGAAAAGGAAATAGAAAGGGGAAGAAGACAAAGGAGGAAAAGTCTCCCATGGTGGCAGCCTGGCCCACGCCAAGAAAATGCGTATAAATGATTAATGAGGTGAGAGAATTAATGAGGCCACAATAATAATTGGTCGAAATCAGAAGATAGGTAATGTTTGACCCATGGTTGCCAGATCTTGCAATATTTTTTGATATTGTGATCTTCAATAGCCGTCATTTTAGCAAAAATAAGGGCTCTATGCAGTCTATGCTTGGCTTCAGCCACAACTAAGGATTGGGATTTCCATGCATTGGCTATAGTTTGTTTGGCTGCTGTAGTGAGGTGAATGAGTAGTTGGAATTGAGTCCAAATGAGATCAGCTGGTTTAAGATTCAGGAGTGCCGTGGCAGGGTCTGGAGGAATGGATGTTTCCAAGGCTTTAGAGGCCATATCAAATATCTTTGTCCAGAATTCTTGGGCCATCGGGCATTAACACCAAATGTGAAATTGAGTACCTAGTGAGGAGCAGCCTCGGAAGCAGGTGTCTGGATATGACGGGAGAAATTTAGCTATTCTAGCTGGTACTAAATACCAACGTGTCAGAACTTTGAAATTTGTTTCTAATGCAAAGCAATTTGGAGAGAAATTTTTGGTAGCTAACCAAATACTGGACCAATCATCAATATCAAATACTCGATTCATGTCTTGCGACCATTTGGCAGCGTAAGAGGGTAATGTTTCTTTTGGAATAGTGGTAAGTTGTTGGTATAAAAGTGAAATTAGTCCTCTGATGTGTGGGTCACTCGTACAAATGCGTTCGAATTGTGACAGTTGGTTAAGAGGTTAGCCTGTCCTAAGAAAGGGTGTGTAAAAGTTCTTGATTTGTAAGTAACGGAAGAGTTCAGAACTAGGGAGCCCAAATGTGTCACATTGTGAGGAATGTATGAATAGTGTTAATAGAGAGTATTTTGTGCAATTGAACCAAGTCAGTAGAAGACCAGGCTGCAAATAACTTAGGGAATTTCCAAGCAGGGTAGAAGGCGGGATTTCTGAGGAAGGAAAGGTGGTGGTTATGTGGGGATTGGAGGTTATGAGAACTTCTGAATTTGTCCCATGTAGCCAGTGAATGCTTAGTTATGGGATTAGAGAGATGCGCTCTATCTTTGGGTTGAAGCCACAACATATTGGCTACTGAAATGGGGTCACAGTCAATTGATTCGACAGCAACCCATAAGGGGGTTTCCATGGTTGCATGATATTTAGGTAGCTGTGATAATTGTGCCCGCATAGTAGTAGGAAGAAAAGTTTGGTAAACCCAATCCCCCTCTCATTTTATTGAGATAGAGTGTTGATTTAGGTATGTGAGGTTTCGTGGTGCCCCATATAAATGACATAACTCTGCGTTGTGTGAGTCTTAAGAAATATGATGGTATTGGAATGGGAAGTTCTCTATACTACTAAAGTAGTACAAGAATTTCGGTAATATCGACATTTTTATGGCATTAATTCTCCCTAGCCATGACAGGGAAAGAGAAGACCACTGTTTCATCAAACAAGTGGTTTGTTTCAGAATTGGTAAATTTGCTGCAAATAGGTCTGGTATAGAGGTCGTGAGTTGTACACCTAGGTACGGGAGTTGGTGAGATAACCAATTAAAGGGTAAAGAGGTTTGAGCATGTTGCGATAAAGAAACATTCAGCGCATTCGATTTATTGGGGTTGACATAAAGTCCGGAGGTATGGGCAAATCTTTCTAATATGCTTAGTAGGTTTGGGGCAGACACATGAGGATGAGTTAGAAAGAGAAGGATATCGTCTGCAAACAGACATAATTTATGTTGATATCCGCCTATTTCTACACCTTTGATGTCTGGATTAGATCTGATTACTTGTGCTAAGGGTTCTATAAGTAGGGCAAAGAGCAACAGGGATAGGGGACCACCCTGTCTCGTGCCTCTCCCAATATCTATCATAGCTGATTTGTAGCCGGCATACTTAATATATGCCCGCGGGTTGCCATATAGAGAGGAGACCCAGGTCATAAAATGTTTTCCAAACCCCCATTTATTAAGAATGTATTGCATATATGGCCAAGTGACCGAGTCGAATCCAAGGATAGGAGGCAAGTCGGGATTCATCTGGTTTTAGCTGTGTGGGTGAGTAAGAGTTCTCTCCTGATATTGTCACCTGCCTGACGTGTGGGCATGAAACCCGTCTGGTCACGGTGGATTAGTCTGCCTATAATGGTATTCAATCTAGTCGCCAGAATCTTGGCTAATAATTTAATGTCTAGGTTCAGGAGGGATATAGGGCGGTAATTGGTCCAGGAGGTGGAGTCCGAGCTGGGTTTGGGAAGCATAGATATTATGGAGGTCAGCGTTTCAGTTCTAAATGAATGTCCAGTGTAACGGTGCGACTCTGTGCGACCTTAAAGAGTGTTGGTTTACACCAGAGTTTGTAGAGAAAGACATGCTGATTGCACAGCTGTGTGTTTGGCTATTTAGTTCTGACCTGACTATGGATCAGGGCCCCACCCAACAGACAGGAAGTCTGTGCTTGTAGAGTCAGGTGGACACTCCCATCCCTCTGAAGTGGAGTCAGAGGCTATCTATGCTGCATGGGCGCAGCCAAAATGGGCATGTCTGCAGGAGGCAGACATCGTTGGTGATTCAGCAACAAAGGTGCTGACCAGGGGTAAGCGAGGAGACAGCTTAACTCTTGGAAACGGTTTGGGTCTGAGGAGCAGACCTAAGGCCTAGGCTAAAGGCCTGAAACAGCCGGATAGCAAGAAGGTAAAGCTAGGAGGCTAAACGGTTGAGTATGCAAGATACAGGAATGGTGGAACCCCCCCTGTGAATGCTACGGATGTATTTGTGAACTTTTGTGCTTTTAAATAAAAATGGGCTACCATGCCCTTAAACAGAGTTCCTGACTGGCCTGAATCACTGGAAAAATGCATCCACCATGAGAGCTAACAACCCCTAATCTTACATATGGTAGAGGTATTGCTTCGGGCAGTTTTTGGAAGAGTTCCAGATCCGCGCATACCAAAAACAGTGAGTAAAAAGAAACTGTGTGTTTTGCGGTGATGGGCAGCCAGGCGAACTGCATTGCACAGGAGTTCAATTAATGGACTGTAGTGAATACAGGTGGTGTACCTGTGGAAGTGAGCTCAGCGTGGCCTGAGAAGATGTATCCACTTGGGAAGGTCCAGTGAGTGGATGGTTCAAGCAGAATTGCAAAGAGTGAAGTCTGCATGTGAAAGTGTGCTGTTTGCAAGTCTGGGAGACAGTACCTCACATTTTCCTGTGTTAATAGGAACTGTGTTAAAAAAAAAACGTTGTTGGCCTGACTGCAGAGATGGGGCGGTCAAAACGCAAGAAGGAAGCAAAGTTTTCTGAGCTGATAGACAGAACTTTGTGGCTGGAGGGGTTGTTACCGACAGAACAAGCCCCAGTCTGGTGCAAGATGCACTTGGCCGCACTGAACCAAGTTAAAGGGGAAGTGAATGCTGTTGCCCCTAGCAACGCTGGTGCAAGCTGGCCAGCTGTCAAGGTGCAAAGTGAAGTTTCCAAGTGCCCTTCGTCTCAGGCTCCAGCAAAGGAAAGGTATGAGACGCCTGCTCTGAGTGTAAAGAGTGAGCAGGTGTGTGCGGTTGCCCATGGCAACAAAGCAGAAATCCATACAGCTGACTTCATACGGCCTATGTTGCCTTCTGAGGATGTGGAGGATTTTTTGGAGGATTTTACGATGATTGCTTCCGCCCAAGGATGGCCCCAAAGTCGCTGGATTGAGTTGGTGCAACCTTTTCTGACGGAGGAGTACCAGGAGGTATACCGTGGGATATATAGTAACCGAGATGACTACGACAATTTTCTAGGAGCAATCCAATCTCCGCGGGGAGAATGTGGTCTCACATAGCAACGGGAGAAAGTCGCCAAGTACCATGCCTGGAATGTATTCAGCTGGGGCACGGGATCTTTTCTTGTCCAAGTTTGTGGAATACAACTGCTGATCTTGTTGCTGGGCTTAATACTTTGCTTGCAAGCCCAGAGTAGAGGGTATCCTATCCAGCATCCTGCAAGGGGTATGACCAGGTGTGTGGGTCTGCTGTTGCCCCTGACAACAGAAAATTTGTTTTGCCTGCAGGCGATGTTGGAAAATCCGGAAAGGCTGGAGTGTTGCTCCATGGCCACATGGGGGAGTCAGCCTGTGGAGACACCACACCTGTGAGACAACGCACTCAAGTGAAGGCTATTACACCACCTGCAGGATATGGTAAGACTGTTCCGAGTGAAGTGGCGTTATGTTCGGTGAGGAGATCCGCAGAAGGTGTAAAAACGGACTTGCTGCAGTGTGCTACCCAGAGCAATGGGGAGACATAGGTTAAAACCCAGCTTGCAGCAAAGTCAAGAACTGAAAAGGACATGTGGACTCTGTGTGCACCTAAGGTAGTCCAGCAGAGTGCTGGGAGAGATGTGCTAGGGGTGACCAAATCAGTGGGTGTGCCAGGTTCCCTAGTGACAGTGACATGTGCTGCAGAGTTGCCAAGGGAAACCACCAAGGAGCCTGCTGTGGTGAGGCAAGTGGTTTCCCAGGACAACTGTGAAGCTACCCTAGTGGGCAAAAGAATGCTATTGGAGAGAAAGGGTGGTGTGCTGAGTGGCACGCAGGGTGCCATGCGTTTTGACAAAGGACAATTTGATAGAGCTTATAAAACTGCTATGTTTATGAATGCTGATGATACATGTGCTTATGGTAATGTGATGCTTAATGAGGTAGGGGTGATCGCTAAGCAGGATATGCGATTCCCCTTGGCAACAGTATCTAAGGCTGCAGAGGTGTCCTTAGAAACCTCTAGGGAGCACTGTGTGTTGGAGCCAGAGGTTGCCTGGGACAACTGTGGTGCCTCTCTGATAGATAAGAGGGTATTTTCTCATCACCTTGGTAAAACTCAAATGTTTGAAATTGCGTGTAGTGATAATGAGTTGCTGCGGTCTGTTGCTGCTGACAGTGAAGGTCCTCATGGGTTTAATAAAGCACCACCTGAGCAAAGTGGTGAATTTATGTTATTGCAGCCTGTTGTGTTTAAAAATGTTTTGCCACAAGTGCATTTAAACAAAGAAGGCTCAGTGGGCAACAGTGGAGTGGACACAATTTCTGCTATGCTAAATGGAGAGCCTGCAGGCTGTCAAAAGTGGTTTTAGACCAGCTAAAAAACAGCGACAATAAATTAGAATCACTCGCAGAATTGAGCGATAGCGATTTGTGGGGAAATTCATCAAACAAAAAATCTAATGACAGCGACAATTCTGCAACTGAGCAAATTTCTGTGTTTTTGATTTGATTACATTACTATTTGTTATAATTATTTATAGTTATTTATTATATTATAATTTATGATTTTGTGTTTCAAACTTTGTCATACCCGGGATGTCTTCTAGACTCTTGTTTGGTCAGGTTTAAGTAAGTAATAACTAAGAATCGCAGGCCTACAATACATAACACCAAATTTCCATGCAAAATAATTGTACCGCTTTTGGTACGTAATTCCAGATAGAATCATACTGCCAGGGAGGTTAATAGGGTTGTTCGATTATGTTATGATTACTCCTTCTCTATTTTCTCCTCTTCTCTCCTCTCTTTCCTGGTGGTAGTTCTGGCCCACACCGTAGGTTATGCGCCCCCTGTCATAGCAACTGGCTTGGACACGTTATGGCCCCCATAAATATCCTATCGTTGAATGTGCAAGGCTTCAATATCCCACATAAGTGCACCGAAGCAATGCGTTCATTCGCAGTTAAGAAGGCACATATTATTTGTCTACAGGAAACCCACTTTATTGACAAAGCCTGTCCTAAATTTCTTTCAGCCTCATATCCACAATTCTACACTGCCTCAGCCACAACAAAGCAACGCGGAACCCTTATTGGTTTCCATCGTACTATGCCGTTTACACTTGCCCTACAACTGAATGATCCAGAGGGAAGATACATTTTACTCACAGGATATATTTCTGATTGTGCAATCACAATTGTTTATTATTCCCCAAATAAACGCCCGGCAGCCTTTCTATCACATATCCTCCAACTTGTAGAAACACATACGTTTGGAACTGTTATATTATGCGGAGATTCCAATGCGACTGTTTTCCCTTTCCTTGATAAATCCCCACCAGCCTCCAATAACAGCTCTAATAAACTAACCCTCCAACATCTGCTTAATACACATAGTCTAGTAGACACTTGGCGTGAACTTAACCCAATGAGCAGGCGTTTCACACACTACTCCTATCCACATCCTTGTCTTATCTAGCATGCTCCCCGAGATTATCTCCTCTAAAATTATTCCTTATCCATGGACAGACCATTGCGCAGTTTACACCACCATGGCCTCCCCGATTCCCAGGTCCCATGACACTACCTGGTGTATCAATGATTCTACATTGGCTCATCCATCTCATCGCTTGGAGATTGAAGTAGCACTCACTGATTAGCTCTCATTTAATGACACAGACGACATTTCCGCCCTTACACTATGGGAAGCTCACAAAGCTGTCATTCGGGGCAGACTGATACAGCAGGCTTCTCTTCTTAAAAGAGAACGTGAGTTCCAGTTTGCGAAGCTAGAGGCTAACTTTAAAGCCACTTGGCTTTTCAATCTTTCCTGAATGCCACCACCAATACAAATTTAGAAAAGGCCTGTCTTGACCTGGACTTGTTTTTAACTGACACAACAGATAAACTTCTACGCAACTGTCAACATATCCAATATCTTAAGGCTAACAAACCCGACACCCCTTTGGCTCGTAGTCTAAGGGGGCTTTATCACCCAAAGACATCTATTAGACTAAAGACATCCCGTGATGCTTATACTAGCAATCCAATTAAAATATTAGAGGTGTTTCGTTCTAAACTGGCTAAATTGTATTCTCCTGCTCAAGACTTTGATAAGACAAAGACAAAAGCAGATATATTGTTTTCCGATGTTACGCTCCATACCCTTGAACAGGAACAGCGCGATCTTCTTGAGTGTCCCATTACTACACTAGAAGTCCAAAATGTCATAAAAGCATTAAAGCCGCACAAAATGCCAGGCCCTGATGGGTTTTCGGCAACATATTTCAAACAATTTTCGCCTATATTAACACCTATATTAACTAGAGCTTTCAATTCTTTATTAGCTGGTGTAAGATTAGGGGTTGTTAGCTCTCATGGTGGATGCGTTTTTCCAGTGATTCAGGCCAGTCAGGAACTCTGTTTAAGGGCATGGTAGCCCATTTTTATTTAAAAGCACAAAAGTTCACAAATACATCCGTAGCATTCACAGGGGGGGTTCCACCATTCCTGTATCTTGCATACTCAACAGTTTAGCCTCCTAGCTTTACCTTCTTGCTATCCGGTTCTTTCAGGCCTTTAGCCTAGGCCTTAGGTCTGCTCCTCAGATCAAAACAGTTTCCAAGAGTTAAGCTGTCTCCTCGCTTACCCCTGGTCAGCACCTTTGTTGCTGAATCACCAACGATGTCTGCCTCCTTCAGACATGCCTATTTTGGCTGCGCCCATGCAGCATAGATAGCCTATGACTCCACTTCACGGCTCGCAGACACTGCGGGAGGACATCGCAGGATCCAGGGAACAAGGTAAGTAACTTCCCCTGGATGCTGCGATGGAGCCTGAGTCTGGCTCGGGGGTACCGATTTTAGCATAAAAAAACTCACCCCGAGCCTGACTCGGGAATACCGCCAGGGAGGTTAAGGGAATAAAATGTCAATAAGTAATAACATAACAGTAGGGTGTGGGAGCGTCTCAGGGGAGTATCAAGAAGTCCCCGAGAGACTCCGGAGCCACTCTCAGAGACCCGCATAACTGTAGCAGAGGTCTGAGGGTGGCAAGGAGGGCGACAAGAAGTTCCTAAGAGAGGAACAACACCGGAGAACCACATAAACATTTTCAGTAAATAACATTTAACTGTAGCTTTAAATGTATTTGTAACAGAACGATAATACCCTAGCCAATTCCAACCAGGAAATTGGTCAGCATGGTATCTGTTAGGAGAAAAAAAAATAACTGGTAAATATGACAGCATAAAGAAGAGGTAGTCTGGGCTCAGGGGATCAAAGGTGACGAAAGGTAACATACCAGTGTTCATAGTAATATGGTATGTTACCAAGGGATACACCGAGAGCTTTAAAAAAAGAGAGAAAAAAAAAAAGTCTTAAAAAAAAGAAGACTAGGCTGTATATATCAATGAGTCTCATGAATCTGAGAAGAACCAACATTAGAGGGTATAGTTGAGCTCCAAAGAATTCTGAAACCTGAGTAAGTAATAACAAAGAGTCAAAAGTAAAGTTCCTGGGAAGGAAAAAAATAAAATAAAAGCAGGTTCAGGTAAATGAGCCTTATGCCGCGTACACACGATCGATTTTTTTCGACGGTAAAAAAACCGTCGAGAAAATCGACGTGAAAAACGAGGAACAGCTTGTTCCCCCCGTTTTAAATGACATTTTTTTTTTGGTCGAAAAAAACGACCGTGTGTGGGCTTCGCGGCAGTGTTTCCCTATGGGAAAACTGCCGCGGAAAAAACCGACGGGAATCACGACGAGAAAAATTAGAGCATGTTCCAATTTTTCTCGTCGTGATTAATGCCGTTTTTCCCATCGAGAAAAACGACAAAAAGCCCACAGACAATCGTTTTTCTCGTCCAAAGGGAAAAATGTCATTTTTCTCGACGGGAAAAACGGTTGTGTGTACGCGGCATAAGACTGGTGTGTTGCCATCAGAAGGGGACATCATCCAGCATATTCAGCTGGGGGACTGTAGTGGAAAGCGAGAAATGCTTCAAAAAAGTGGATTAAAGTCAGTCCATTGAATCCTCATTGGTTGGTGTGGGATTATCAAACCGACCACGCTTATGGAGATTCTGGCGTGTAGAGGTTGAGGGACCTGGGCCAGCCAATGCTTGTTGTGGAGGTGATCGAGAGGCCGAACGTCTTCGAGTTTGGTCTCTGGGTGTGCCTTGATCCGCAAAGCCCAAATCAATCAGAACTGACTGTAATTCCGCTGAAGAGCGACAAACATATTTGGTTTCAAGATGAGAAAAGCGGAGTGAGAATGGAAACCCCCAGTGGTATGCGACCTGGTTGCGCTGAAGCAATTGCAATTGGGGTCAAACCCAAAGTGCACGTCTCTTAGCCACTGTGAGTGGGGAGAGATCCGCAAAGAGCTTGTATGTGTTGCCCTGAAAGTTGAGAGAGTCTTTTCCTCTAGCTGCTCCAAGCAGTTGCTCTTTGGTGCGGTAGTAATGGAACTTAGCTATCATGTCCCTAGGAGGACCATTGGATTTGCGTGGGGCTAAGACTCTGTGTACTCTGTCCATTTCTAATCTCTCTACTGGGATGCCAGGCTGTAATTCCTGAAAGAGTGCAATCATAGTGGCCTGTATATCAAGTAAAGTCTCAGATATTCCTCTGATTCACAAGTTAGAGCAGTGGTCCCTATTTTCCTGGTATTTTAAATGGGACTGTAATACAAGATTCTCTTCTTTGAAGTTTTCAAAGTCAGAAATATAATGCTGTGTGTGGTTTTCTATTTCATCCACCCGAACCTTGTCAGTTATGTGGTCAGATGTTTTCTTCAGGGCTTTCTGTAACATCCGATCAAATTGTATGAACATACTGGATTGAAGCACTGTCTGTGAACTACCAGCATCTGAATCAGACTCACGGCTAATTCTTGTAACTTCAGGCTCTGTGTCAGAGGTTTAACAGCGCGCTGTGTGCAGGGCTGTGATGTAGCTGACACCGCCATCTTGGAAGACGGTCTGGACGGCGCCTCTTTAAGAATTCCAGCCTTATATGTAGATTTTGGGCCTCTCAGAACCATGACAGCGGCACCGGGGGGTTCTGTAAGGTAATTGGCAGTAGCGGGTATCGTTCGGGGTGCCGCTGAGGCTAGTGGTTCACCGGTGTGTTCCCCTCCATAGCGGAGCTCTAAGACAGCATGTCCGCTCTCAGGCATCCGCGCATGTGCTCCCCTCCTAGGTCATTTTCAATTGAAATTTATTGGCCTACAATCAGATGACATAATGAAAGACAAATATAAAGAAGGACATTTGATCCAGTTGTATAAATCTTTGCAACCTGAGCAGTTTCCACATTTGAAGCAATTTGCTCGTAGACTTGTGTCAGTTTTTGGAACAAACATTTTCAAAAATGAAGTATGAAAAGTGCAAATATCGAGTACATTTATTGGATAATTATGTGAAGTCTATTCTAATAATTGGCTCCTCAAGCTTAAAATGTCAGTTTACTGAAATATTGAAATTCAAAATTCAAAAATCAACTCCATCGTTCGCATTAAATTTGTCAAACACCAAGCACAAAATGTTTTGCTGTTTACTCAAAATTGACAGCTCTCTGTTGAAAGGTGCAGACAAAATGTGATTTTGTTCGACTTTATTTATTTATTTCAAGCAGCATACATTTGCTGCACAGCCATGTTTACCATTCCCAGTTGCATGAACCTGAGAGGAGTTTTCTAGGTAAGTTTGTTTGGCAGACAATCAAGCTTTGACTACCTTTCACCCCTTTTTTCCTCTCTTGTGTTTTTTCTAATGCACGGTCTGCTTTAACCCCCTGGGAGCTGTTTGTCTCCCTTTGGGGGTTAATTATCTCTATGGCAATTCAACCTATCTTAAACATACATCAAACTTTTATGTCCATTAGATCTGTGCCTCCTTGTTCCCTCTGGTGACCCCTGCGAGCTTTGGTCTGCTGCTACAGCCACATGACCGGACCCGCTTTGACCACCCTCTCAATGCTTGGATATATTACATCTAGTTATGACAGGAAATAAAGTGGGAGGCAAAAGGCCCCAATCTTGTCATATTTGACAAAATTTCCACTGGAATCTGGTGAACTGCAGGACTGAGAATCTCCTCTAACTATCTGCAATGATGGTGTGCAATACTATGCTTTAACCACTTAAGCCCCGGACCATTTGGTAGCTAAAGGACCAGAGGTGAATTCAGAATTTTGCACTGCGCTGCTTTAACTGTAAATTGTGCGGACATGCAATGTTGTACCCAAACGAAATTTGCGTCCTTTTCTTCCCATAAATAGAGCTTTCTTTTAATGGTATTTGATTGCCTCTGCGATTTTTATTTTTAGCGATATAAACGGAAAAAGACCGAAAATTTTGAAAAAAAATGATATTTTCTACTTTTTGTTATAAGAAAAATCGAATAAACTCAATTTTAGTCATACATTTAGGCCAAAATGTATTCAGCCACATGTCTTTAGTAAAAAAAATGTCAATAAGTGTATATTTATTGGTTTGCGCAAAAGTTATAGCGTTTGCAAACTAGGGTACATTTTCTGGAATTTACACAGCTTTAAATTTATGACTGCCTATCTCATTTCTTGAGGTGCTAAAATGGCAGGGCAGTAGAAAACCTCCCCAAATGACCCCATTTTGGAAAGTAGACACCCCAAGGAAATTGCTGAGAGGCATGTTGAGCCCATTGAATATTTTTTATTTTTTTGTCCCAAGTGATTGAATAATGACAAAAAATAAATAAAAAATTACAAAAAGTTGTCACTAAATGATATATTGCTCACACATGCCATGGTTATATGTGGAATTGCACCCCAAAATACATTCTGCTGCTTCTCCTGAGTACGGGGATACCACATGTGTGGGACTTTTTAGGAGCCTAGCCATGTACGGGACCCCGGAAACCAAGCACTGCCTTCAGGATTTCTAAGGGCGCAAATTTTTGATTTCACTCCTCACTACCTATCACAGTTTTGAAGGCCATAAAATGCCAAAATAGCACAAAACCCCCCCAAATGACCCCATTTTAGAAAGTAGACACCCCAAGGAAATTGCTGAGAGGCCTGTTGAGCCCATTGAATATTTTTTTTTTGTCCCAAGTGATTGAATAATGACAAAAAAAATTAAAAAAATTACAAAAAGTTGTCACTAAATGATATATTGCTCACACATGCCATGGTTATATGTGGAATTGCACCCCAAAATACATTTTGCTGCTTCTCCTGAGTACGGGGATACCACATGTGTGGGATTTTTTAGGAGCCTAGCCGCGTACGGGACCCCGAGTTTCAGCCATTCTGAAAACAATTATTGTATTTGTAAATTACTTAGTTTACTAGTATATAAATATTTATATGTTTATATAATTACACTCCCCTTTCTTTAACCACTTGCTTACTGGGCACTTAACCACTTAAGCCCCGGACCAATACGCAGCATAAAGACCAGGCCCCTTTTTGCGATTCAGCACTGTGTCGCTTTAACTGACAATTGCGCAGTTGTGCGACGTGGCTCCCAAACAAAATTGGCGTCCTTTTTTTCCCACAAATAGAGCTTTCTTTTGGTGGTATTTGATCACCTCTGCGGTTTTTATTTTTTGCGCTATAAACAAAAATAGAGCGACAATTTTGAAAAAAATTACATATTTTTAACTTTTTGCTATAATAAATATCCCCAAAAATATATAAAAAAACTTTTTTTTTCCTCAGATTAGGCCGATATGTATTCTTCTACATATTTTTGGTAAAAAAAAATCGCAATCGGCGTTTATTGATTGGTTTGCGCAAAAATAATAGCGTTTACAAAATAGGGGATAGTTTTAAGGCATTTTTCTAAAAAAAATTTTTTTTTTTACTAGTAATGGGGGCGATCAGCAATTTTTTTCGTGACTGCGACATTAGGGCGGACACATCGGACACTTTTGACACATTTTTGGGACCATTGTCATTTTTACAGTGACCAGTGCATTAAAAATGCACTGGTTACTGTAAAAATGACACTGGCAGTGAAGGGGTTAACCACTAGGGGCGCTGGAGGGGTTAAGTGTGCCTAGGGGAGTGTTTCTAACTGAGGGGGGGCGTGGCTACTAGTGACACGTCACCGATCTCCGCTCTGATTACACAGAGCGGAGATCGGTGACATTGTCAGTAGGGGAGCGGGGAGATGTTGTATTTAAAGTAACATCTCCCAGCTCCATGCCTCCGTAAGACGATCGCGGGGATCCCTGCGGCGATCGAGTCAGCGGGACCCGCGGTCCGACTCACGGGAATGGCGACCGCGCCGCCGGCGGCACGTGCGCGACCCCGATGTCGGCAGTTAAAGGGCCACATACAGGTACGTGATTGTGCCTGTACGAGCCATTCTGCCGACGTATGTATACAGTGAGGGGTCTTTAAGTGGTTAAACACCCCTCCTGCCCAGACCAATTTTCAGCTTTCAGTGCTCTCACACTTTGAATGACAATTACTCAGTCATGCAACACTGTACCCAAATGATTTTTTTGTCCTTTTTTCATACAAATAGAGCTTTCTTTTGGTGGTATTTGATCACCTCTGGGTTTTTTATTTTCTGCGCTATAAATGAAAAAAGACCGAAAATTTCGGAAAAAAAAAACGCTTTTTCTTAGTTTCCGTGATAACATTTTGCAAATTATTAATTTTTCTTCATAAATTTTGGCCACGCTGCTACATATCTTTGATAAAAACAAAAATAACCCCAAATTTTTGGAAATTATTTGGTCTGTGTGAAAGTTTTAGAGTCTACAAGCTATAGTGCAAATCATAAAAAATGTATCACATCTGACGTATTGGCGGCCTAACTCATTTCTTGAGACCCTAACAAGCCAGGAAAGTACAAATGCCCTCCAAATAACCCCTTTTTGGAAAGTAGACATTCCAAGGTATTTAGTAAGAGGCATGGTGAGTTATTTGAAGTTGTCATTTTTTCCCACGATTCTTTGCAAAATTAAGATTTTTATTTTTTGTTTTTATTTTTTCTCAAAATTGTCATTGTAATAGCTTATTTCTCTCACATGGCATGTGCATACCACAAATGACACCCCAAAATACATTCCGCTACTCCTCCTGAGTATTACGATACCACATGTGTGGGACTTTTATATTGCCTGGCCACATAGAGAGGCCCAACATGCAGAGAGCACCATTAGGTGTTCTAGGAGCATAAATTACACATCTAACTAGTTGACTACCTATTACATTTTTGAAGGCCCTGGAGCACCAGGACAATGGAAACACCTGCAAAATGACTCCATTTTGGAAAGCTAACACCTCAACGTATAATCTATGAGGCATAATGAGTCTTTTGAATGGTTCATTTTTTCCAGAAGTTTTTGGAAAATGTGGAAAAAAAATGAAAACGCGCTTTTTTTACGCGAAGTTGGCCATTTATAATAGGATTTTTATAACAGCTTACCTGTAAAATCCTTTTCTTGGAGTACATCACGGGACACAGAGCGACATAGTCATTACTAATGGGTTATATAGATACCGTCAGGTGCTGGCACTGGCAACTTCCAAAACCGGAAGTACCCTCCCCTATATAAGCCCCTCCCATCCGGGAGCACCTCAGTTTTGTAGCAAAGCAATAAGTGTCCCCAAAGAGGGGCGGGAGCTCTGTGTCCCGTGATGTACTCCAAGAAAAGGATTTTACAGGTAAGCTGTTATAAAAATCCTATTTTCTTTCTCGTACATCACGGGACACAGAGCGACATAGTCATTACTAATGGGATGTCCTAAAGCAATGCCAAATGAGGGGGGGGATACACCATATATAAGCTGAGCGCTATCAGACATGAGGATCTTTTGCGGCCTGCAACACACTGCGCCCAAAGGCGACATCCTCCTGACTTCTAACGTCCACCTGGTAGAACCTAGTAAACGTGTGAACTGAAGACCATGTTGCGGCCTTACAGATTTGAGCCAGGGAGGCCTGGTGATGCACTGCCCATGAAGTTCCAACTGCTCTCGTGGAGTGCGCTCTAACTTTGAACGGAGGCGGTCTCCTTCTCAAGCCATAAGCTTGCATAATGACCTGTCGAATCCACTTGGCTAAAGTAGATTTTGACGCTGCCTGACCCTTTCTGGGGCCTTCCGGCAGAATAAACAAAGTATCCGTTCTGCGAATCTGAGCAGTGGCTTTTAGATAAGCTTTAACTGCTCTTACTACATCCAAAGAATGCAATAACTTTTCCTCTACCGAAGTAGGTTTGGGGAAAAAAGAAGGAAGAACCACATCTTGGTTCAAATGAAACCTCGATACCACCTTAGGAAGAAAGGCTGGATGAGGACGTAACACTACTCTGTCCTTATGGATAACCAGATATGGCTCCTTACAGGACATAGCTGCTAATTCCGATACTCTTTTAGCCGAACAAATGGCTACTAGAAAAATCAATTTCCTGGTGAGAAGCACCAAGGAAATATGCTGTAATGGTTCAAATGGTTGTTTCTGTAGAACCGACAGAACCAAGTTTAGATCCCATGGACATATGGGAATATTAACCGGAGGACTAATACGCATCACTCCTTGTATAAAGGCTTTGACTAGTGAATGCGAAGCCAAGGGCCTTTGAAAAAATATTGACAAGGCCGAAATCTGACCCTTGATAGTACTCAAGGCAAGCTTCCTATCTACAGCCCACTGTAGGAAGTCCAGAATCCTACCTATTACGTACTTATGTGGATGCCATTTCTTGGCCTCACACCACGCGATGTACACCTTCCAGATTCTATAGTAGATCTGCCTGGATACCGGCTTCCTGGCATTGATCATGGTAGATACCACAGCATTAGAGAGCCCTCTCTTTTTTAGAATGTGGGCTACAATAGCCAGGCCGTCAAACCTAGGGCTGGTAAGGAAGGGTGGTATATCGGTCCTTTGCGAAAGCAGGTCCGGACGACGTGGGAGAGTCCAAGGACTCCCCACTGAAATTTTACAATCTCCGCGTACCACGCTCTTCGGGGCCACGCTGGAGCCACCGGAATCACTGGTTTCTTTTCTACCCTGATTCTGCGGAGTAATCGAGGTAACCATTGTGGCGGTGTGAATGCATATATCAGCTTGAACTGATCCCAAGGGAACACTAGGGCATCCGAGCCGCAAGCTAGGGGGATCCCTTGTCCGAGAGACAAACCTGTCCCCCTTTGCGTTGAATCTGGATGCTAGAAGATCTACATCCGATGTTCCCCACCGCTGACATATTGTCCAGAAAACCTCGGGGTGAAGGGACCCTTCCTCGGGGCCTAATTGCTGGCGACTTAGAAAGTCCGCCTTCCAATTCTCCACTCCTGGAATGAATACCGCAGATATGGCTGGGACATATTTTTCTGCCCATTTCAGGATGTAATTTACTTCCCTCTGGGCTGCACGACTCCTGGTGCCCCCCTGATGATTGATATATGCCACTGCTGTGGCATTGTCTGATTGAATTCTGACAGGGGACCCTTGGAGTTTGGATGTCCATGCTACTAGGGCATACCGGGCTGCTCGTATCTCTAAGAGATTGATGGGCAGGGCCTTTTCTGCATCCGACCATCTGCCCTGGAGAGACTATTGCTCCAGTACTGCTCCCCAGCCTATAAGGCTGGCATCTGTAATGACCACCTTCCAAGAAATCGGACTGAAGGATTTCCTTTTTTCCAGATTCTGGGGAACCAACCACCAACGGAGGCTCTTGCGAACGGAAGGGGACAAGGACATTGTAAGTCTAGGGCCTGAACTTTTTTGTTCCAGGCTGACAGTATGGCCCCTTGCAAATTCCTTGAATGGAATTGACCGTAGGGTACTGCTTCGAATGATGCCACCATTTTTCCCAGCAGCCTCATATACAGGCGTATGGACGGCTGTCTTTTTTGTACCCACTAAGTGGATCAAATCTTTCAAAGACAACACCTTTCCTCGAGGCAAGAATATTTTTCTCTGGCCTGAATCCAACCTTAGCCCCAAGTATTCCAGACTTTTGACTGGTTTTTAGGGCTGACTTGTCTCGGTTGATAATCCAACCGTGAGATTCCAGATACTTGATTGTCTTGTGAACGACCACGTCTAGTTTTTTCACTGAGTGGTCTATCAGCAACAAGTCATCCAGATATGCCATTATCATTACACCTTGTGTTCTTAGATTGGCCAATAAAGGGCCAGAATTTTTGTAAACACTCGTGGTGCTGTGGCCAAACCGAAGGGTAAGGCTCTGAACTGAAAATGGTGCCCTTCTACTGCAAAGCGTAGAAATTTTTGGTGGACTGGAAAGATGGGAATGTGCAAATAAGCATCTTTGATGTCGATCGCGGCTAACCAATCCTCCCCTTGTAGGGCAGTGGCCACCGATCGGATCGACTCCATCGGAAAGTCCTGATATACAGGAATTTGTATAGCCCTTTTAGAATTAATATGGGCCTCCCGTCCGCGTTTGCTTCGGGACTGTAAAGAGGTTTGAGTAAAACCCGAACCCTCATTCTTCCAGGGGAACCTCCATAATTACTCCTTGGAGCAATAGTTGTTCTAGTGCCAACAGGAGGGACTCTCTCTTCCGGGGATCCCTTGGCACGTTTGACCTCAAAAATGGGAAGGAGGAGAGTCTTTTAACTCCAAACTGTATCCCAAACCTACTGCGGAGAGCACCTATCTATCTTGATCGTGTCCCGCCAGGTCTCTTGCGAACAACTGGAGTCCTCCCCCCACCCGACTGAGTGGGGGCTTCAATGAATTTAACTTTGGGGGAGGTTTTGTACCTCCCCTGACCCAGGGTTTCTCATTACCCTGCTACTGTCCCTGTTTTTTACCCCCGGGAATTGACCGAGGAGGCCGTCGGAACTGTTACACAGCCGATGCCCCAGGGACTGGAGAAGCAGGCCTCTTAAAGAGGGACCTCTAACTCTGTTTTTAACCGGCAAGAGCGTATTTTTACCGCTGGAAATTTTCTGGATATATTTGTCCAGGTTTTCCCTGAATAAGCGTTCACCATGAAATGGGACGCTAACCAGCCATTCTTTACAGGGAGCTTCAGCAGACCAGTTTTTGAGCCATAGGAGCCTACGCATATGTACTATAGACAGCGTAAGGCGGGAGGCCTGATGGACTGAATCCTCTATGGCGTCAACCGCAAAGCCTAAGGCTCTAGGTAGATCAGCTAGGGCAAAGCCTGCTGATCTGTCAAGTCCCTCAAGACCTGTTTCAACTGATCCTTCACTGCTTAGCAGACCCCAATAGCTGCTACTGCTGGTTGTATCACCAAGCAGATTTTCATAAGGACTCCAATCTTTTATCTATTGGGTTCTTGAACATTTGGACATTATCCACTGGACATGTCAGTGATTTATACATACAAGAGATGGCTGCGTCCACTGTAGGGACCTTCCATTTTTTTTTTTTTTGATGAACTTATCCTCCATGGGATAGACCACCGGAAATCTCTTGGGGGAATAAATATTTTCTCAGGACGTTCCCAATCCTGGTAAATGAGCCCTTTCAGTAAAGGGTGAAGTGGAAAAGAACAAACAGTCTGGGGGCTTCTAGCGACCCCAACGAGGATACAGTAGTGGTTGATGGTTCCGCAAGGTGCATTTTTAAATGCTGATCGAACCATGTTAGTCAGAGACTGAACCCATAATCTTTCAGCTTGAGATGCTGAGAAAAGGTTCCCCCACTGTTGATTCCTCTATAACAGAATCAACCTCATCCTGATCCCCTTCAGGCAGGTCGATCCCTGTATGGGACTGTTGCTCTGCTAACAGGCACTCTGAAGGAGGAGACGGAGATCGGGCGTGCTTTCCCTGACAGGGAGGCAGCGATAAATGTTGACAATCTCTCTCTAATCCTCCCAGAGCTGAGGAAAAAACCTCCTCTGTTACATACACAGGAGCAGGTGAACTGAGGACAGCCACAGTACCAAGTACCCCTGCGGGGTCTCTACGGTCACTTACCTCTGAACTTCAGGGGAGACTGGTGCAGCAGAAGTATGCCCAAGATCCTCCGAGCCCGATGAGACCCCCTTCGCTTCCTGGAAGATTCAGTTCCGGAGCTTCTGGACGGCATATTCCTAAGCCTAAAGCTGAGGTATTCCAGCCGTAATACACCACTTTTACTGAGAATAGTCTAGCACAATTGCTGCTATATCACAGTTGGTGTCTACTAATGTGCCTTTCTAGGGGATGCCTGTATCAACCGCTTGCTGTATGCCCTTTTTTTAAATGTTGCCAGCTCTGTCTCTGTACTTCATAGCCAGCTCACCACACAAAACTGTGGTTTTTACATGCTGGGACGCCCGCACATGCGCAGAAGCGCTGCGGCGCACACAGAGCGTCATCCCCCAGGCTCCGCCCCCTTTCCTGGCTCACCTCTATATATAGAGGCGCGTGCATGCGCACGCGCGCGGCCACGTGCGCCTTCGGCGCTAATTTTGAAAAATGGAGACTAGGGACAAGAGCCAGGGCCCCTCTTTGCCGCAGGCCGGGGGATGGACGAGCATTGCAACATGGCAGAGGAAGCAGTTTCCCATAAGAGAACTCACCATCTGCCTGGACTTGCTCTGCTGAGAAGAAACTAGTCCACATGACAAGAAAACATTCCACAGCGGCCTCTAGTGGACAAACACAGGTACCGCAGTCTAATATCTTAAATATATATAAAAAAATATTTATTTTTATTTTTTTCTTGACCACCATTAAAAATTATTACATTTTTTTAGTAGTTACAGGCATGCACAGAATTTTGCGGGAATACCATTAGGTAACAGACAGAAAGACAAATTAGGCTTGGGGGTCCCCCAATAGAACCAAGTTCCTGGGGGCCCCCACTTACCTGTTCCCCGCCGCAGGACTTTGTTTGGTCCACAAAAGCCCAAACTTCACCTATCACGGCAGGCATTGTAATCAAACCTTCAGGGACCGGGTTCCCAAGGATTCCACTCCCCTGGACCTGTATAGCACCCTGCACAGAAAACATCTTGGTCGTGGGTATGACCAGAGCTCTGGATCCCAGGGTCCAGCTCTCCTAAGAGAAGCATTACAGGCAAAACCTTGCTCTTCTCTGCAAGGCCCGGGTACCGACCGTTTAGCTATGAAGCTTTTTTGGTCGGATCCGGAATAGCTTACTGAGGCCCAAAAGAACCTGTACGCAAGCTCAGTGAAAAACACATGTTTCTTCTTGGCCAACACCTTAGACACTGGCAAAAAACTGAGGTGCTCCCGGATGGGAGGGGCTTATATAGGGGAGGGTACTTCCGGTTTTGGAAGTTGCCAGTGCCAGCACCTGACGGTATCTATATAACCCATTAGTAATGACTATGTCGCTCTGTGTCCCGTGATGTACGAGAAAGAAAAGATATTTCCAACACATAGCATGCACATAGCAAAAATGACACCCCAAAATACATTCTGCTACTCCTCCTGAGTATGGCGATACCAAATGTGTGGGACTTTTACACAGCCTGTCCACATACAGAGGACCTACATTTGAAGTAGCACCTTCAGGCATTCTAGGCGCATAAATTACACATCTCATTTCTCAACCACCTATTACACTTTTAAAGGCCCTGGAGCACCAGGACAATGGAAACACCCACAAAATGACCCCATTTTGCAAAGATAACACCCCAACGTATAATCTATGAGGCATAATGAGTCTTTTGAACGGTTCATTTTTTACCAGAAGTTTTTGGAAACTGTGGAAAAAAATGAAAACGCAATTTTTATTTACACAAAGTTGTCAATTTATAAGATATTTCCAACACATAGCATGCACATAGCAAAAATTACACCCCAAAATACATTCTGCTACTCCTCTTGAGTATGGCGATACCACATGTGTGAGACTTTTACACAGCCTGGCCACATACAGAGGCCCAAAATGCAAGGAACACCATCAGGTGTTCTAGGGACACATAATATGCACATACCAATAATTACACCCCAAAATACATTCTGCTGAGCAAAGGGTAAACAAAAGATTACCTGTGGTTTTAGAAGCACAGTTGTCCACAGGAGGATAGCACTGGTCCAGGCAGCAGGCAGGGACTTGGTCAGCAAAAGCGAACGCAATTGTCCAGGCAACAGGCAGGAATACTGTCCATAGTTAGTACAGGCAGCAGGCAGGGATACTGTCCATATACAGTCCAGGGTCAGTGCAAGCAGAGATTGTCAGCAGTGCCAAAATATTGGTCCTGGTAGTAGGCAGGTCCATGTGGTGTGGTCAGTTCATGCAACAGGCAGAGGCATGATGGCATAGGTCCTACAGGCAGCAGGCAGAAGTAGGGCCTTGTTGAGGACAGAATGGGGACAGGGGTAGAGGCTTCTCCCACCCAAATCTCTTTGAAGCCTCCGAGTCTCCAGACCCTAATCTAGGATGAGAAAACAAAAAAAATTGTTTTCTTCATCCTAAAAACAATTCTGGAGCCCCTCACATATGTGAGACCCCTGTGTTATGAATCCCACTAGTCCGCTGGTAGGGTAAAAGATCAGTCCAAGAAGCAGGCAAAAAGCATGGTCAAACAGTCCAGGGTCAGTTCCAGATCAGGCAGAAGTATGTACATAATCGGTAGGCAGAAGCGTGGTCAAATAACAGTCCAGGGTCAGTTCCAGATCAGGCAGAGGTATAAACAGAATCGGTAGGCAGAAGCGTAGTCGAATAACAAGCCAGGGTCAGTTACAGAGCAACCAGAGGCATAAGGGGTGTGAAGGTAAATGGCAGGAAGTGAACTAATAATTGAGTTTGGTATGGTAACGGCGGAAACAATCAACCATGCAGAGGCCTGGTTGGGAAGGACATTGGGCACAATGATAAGTGGTGTCTCTTCTCACTCCTCTTTTGGAGCACACCCGGCATTTTTTCTGATGTTTTTGGTCTGTTGGTCTGGGAGGGATTTTATCTGGAAAGTGGCGCTCAGAGAGTCGGCTAATCACATTGGATTGAATGTTTAATGGTGGGTTGTTCGGGTATAAAAGGGCAGTGGTGATTTCCTCCTGGTAGAAAAGGAAGGGTTTGGGTCTTTCAGTGGATTTCCGATAGATGACATAGGAGTTGTACATGGCCAAATTAAACAAATAAATGGAAACTTTTTTATACCACTGGTATGTTCTTCTTGTGGAAAGATAGGGTTTGAGCATCTGGCCGTTGAAGTCGACACCCCCCATGAACTTATTGTATTCGTGGATGCATGTTGGTTTTTGGATTTGGCCATTCCTCCTGGTGATCTCAACGAATTCCTTGTTGTGGATGGAAGAAAGCACGTAGACATCCCTTCTGTCCCTCCACTTCACAGCCAGAATTTCCTCATTGCGTAAACTCGCCGTCTCTCCTCTTCTTAATTTCTTGTTGACCAGGCTTTGAGGAAAGCCCTTCTGGTTCGTCAGTACGATGCCGCATTCTGGAGTGTTCATTCTGTGAAGGTTTCGGAACAGGGGCAAACTTGTATAAAAATTGTACACATACAAGTGGTAGCCTTTCTCCAGGAGTGGGTTTATGAGTTCCCAAACTACTTTCCCACTGGTTCCTATGTAGTCTGGGCAATTAGGGGGGTGCAGTTGGGCAATGGCGTCCCTAGGGGGGGACCAGAGGGGGCCCTGGCCCCCCAACATTATGCTGTGCCCCACCATGTGCCCCCCCACATGTATTTCGCTTGGGCTGCTGCTGGGGTAACATAGTCTCTCCTGAAAGAGAGAGCGTCCCCAGTCAGCTCCTGCGGGGGATTCCTCCCCCCTCCCTCTGCTCGCTGACACTGCATAATGCGAGCGCTCACACAACCACAGCTGCTCGATCTGCTCCTTCCCCTGCATCCTCATTGGCACAGAGAAGAACGAGTTGCAGGAAGGACTCCACGAGCACTGTGGGGGGAGGGGAGGGGGGCCCAAGCCTTCATCTCTGTTACTGAAAAAACAGACTGATTTCTCCCGTCCTTAGGACAGGAGAACCAGCCTGTAAATTCCGAGTGGTGATTGCAAGCTGAGCCGAGTGTCAGTCTATGACACTCTTTCACAGCCCAGCGAGTCCAGCCACCACCCCCCCACTCCTCACAAACGAGCAGGGAGGAATACAGCTCCTCCTCCTTCTTCCAGTCCCGCCCACACTATCCCGGCGTGCTGTATCTGAAGAGAGGGGATGATCATAAGAGAATCTGCTCATTAATGGTTCAAATCTCAGCCAGTTCCTGCTGAACCAGCTGAGATTTAAATTGTCTATGACTGGTCTTAGCTCTTAGGCAGCCCATACATTCATCACTTTTTTCATTCAACTATTAGGTTGAATGAAAAAAAAAAAATGATCCAATTCCCCCATCTACACATTATAGGTGGATGGGGGAATCCTCCCAGTGTGGACCAGTGCTGGAACAACCAGAGTTGCTGTCCTGTCCCGACTATTCACAACGCTGGTCTCGGTTTTCAAGGCTAGCGGCGGCAGCACATTGGAACCCAGTGCTGGTTACTTTATGGGGCTGATGTACAGGAGGGCCAGCACAATTTGTTGTTAGAGATGGGCTGGGCATGTTCAAAATTCCACATGCCAGAGCCTGCCAGGAAGCCCACACTGCACAGCGCTAATCACAGGCAGTGAGACATTTCCCGCTCCGCAGCTGCACAGATCAGGAAATGTCTCACTGGCTGTGATTAGCACTGTGGAGTGTTGGCTTTCTGGCGGGATCGGGCATGTGGGATTTCAAACACACCCGAGCCCATCTCTATTGGTTGTAGACAGTTGAGCTCCATGCAGGTTGCTTAGCAGCAGTGGAGCCTTCTCTGACATGCTGATTGTGATGCAATACAGGTGATGCTCCTAGTCAAATCCTAGTGTTAAATATCAGTGATTTTATTGATCAAAGCCCATACTTTACAGGCATAGAGCCCACCTGGCTGCTGAACATACGGTTGATTATATATAAAAATGTGGTTGTACTCTTGATGCTAATAAATACTGTGTTTATTAGATCTGACTGGGAGCATCACCTGGATCACATTCTGATCAGCATGTCAACAGAGAAGGTTATACAGCATTACTGCTGCTAGGTGACCAGCTGGGGGCTCGGCTCTCTATAACCAATAGTGCCAGCCTTCCCCTGCATGCACCCATAATGTCACCAGCACTAGGTCCTAATAGACTGCCGCCGCTGCCAAGGAGACAGATGCCAGACCAGTGCTGTCAATAGCAGGGACAGGACAGCTGGGGAACCCCACAGTGGCAGAACACCAGGGCCCAGTGGCAAGACAACCTTTGCAACCCTGATAGTTCTCCCACTGCTTTGGACCCTTATATTTTCTTGGTGTGCTGGTGACATATATCTCTTGTTTTCTGCCACCCTGGGGGGCCCCAGTATAGTAGGAAGGGAGCTCACTGCAGAACATGTGAAAGGGCCCGTTGTGGGATCCTAGTAAAGGGCCCCAGGATATATATATATATTATACATATATATATACAGTCATAGCCGAAATTGTTGGCACCCCAGAAATTTCTCCAGAAAATCAAGTATTTCTTACAGAAAATTATTGCCATAACACATGTTTTGCTATACACATGTTTATTCCCTTTGTGTGTATTGGAACAAAACAAAAAAGGAGGAAAAAAAGCAAATTGGACATATTGTCACACAAAACTCCAAAAATGGGCTGGTCAAAATTCTTGGCACCCTTTCAAAATTGTGGATAAATAAGATTGTTTCAAGCATGTGATGCTCCTTTAAACTCACCTGGGGCAAGTAACAGGTGTGGGCAATATAAAAATCACACCTGAAAGCAGATAAAAAGGAGAGAAGTTCACTTAGTCTTTGCATTGTGTGTCTGTGTGTGCCACACCAAGCATGGACAACAGAAAGAGGAGAAGAGAACTATCTGAGGACTTGAGAACCAAAATTGTAGAAAAATATCAACAATCTCAAGGTTACAAGTCCATCTCCAGAGATCTAGATTTGCCTTTGTCCACAGTGCGCAACATTATCAAGAAGTTTGCAACCCATGGCACTGTAGCTAATCTCACTGGGCGTGGACGGAAGAGAAAAAATTGATGAAAGGTTGCAACGTAGGATAGTCCGGATGGTGGATAAGCAGCCCCAAACAAGTTCCAAAGAAATTCAAGCTGTCCTGCAGGCTCAGGGAGCATCAGTGTCAGCGCCAACTATCCGTGGACATTTAAATGAAATTAAACGCTATAGCAGGAGACCCAGGAGGACCTCACTGCTGACACAGAGACATAAAAAAGCAAGACTACAGTTTGCCAAAATGTACTCGAGTAAGCCAAAATCCTTCTGGGAAAACGTCTTGTGGACAGATGAGACCAAGATAGAGGTTTTTGGTAAAGCAAATCATTCTACTGTTTACCGAAAACGGAATGAGGCCTACAAAGAAAAGAACACAGTACCTACAGTGAAATATGGTGGAGGTTCAATTATGTTTTGGGGTTGTTTTGCTGCCTCTGGTGCTGGGTGCCTTGAATGTGTTCAAGGCATCATGAAATCTGAGGATTACCAAAGGATTTTGGGTCACACTGTAGAGCCCAGTGTCAAAAAGCTGGGTTTGCGTCCGAGATCTTGGGTCTTCCAGCAGGACAATGACCCCAAACATACGTCAAAAAGCACCCAGAAATGGATGGCAACAAAGCGCTGGAGAGTTCTAAAGTGGCCAGCAATGAGTCCAGATCTAAATCCCATTGAACACCTGTGGAGGGATCTTAAAATTGCTGTTGGGAAAAGGCACCCTTCCAATAAGAGACCTGGAGCAGTTTGCAAAGGAAGAGTGGTCCAAAATTCCGGGTGAGAGGTGTAAGAAGTTTATTGGTTATAGGAAGCGACTGATTTCAGTTATTTTTTCCAAAGGGTGTGCAACCAAATATTAAGTTAAGGGTGCCAAGAATTTTGACCAGCCCATTTTTGGAGTTTTGTGTGACATTATGTCATATTTGCTTTTTTTCCTCCCTTTTTTTGTTTTGTTCCAATACACACAAAGGGAATAAACATGTGTATAGCAAAACATGTGTTACTGCGATACTTTTCTGTGAGAAATACTTGATTTTCTGGGGTGCCAACAATTTCGCCCATGACTGTGTGTGTGTGTGTGTGTGTGTGTGTGTATATATATATATATATGTATATATGTGTATATATATATATATATATATATATATATATATATAAAAATTGCATTTTATAGTTGGCCCCCCTACTTTTGTCCATGTGCCCCCCCTAAATATGAAAGCTGGAGACGCCACTGCAGTTGGGTGTCCTTCCCTTCATATACAATGAAGGCATACACATACCCTGTGGCTCGGTCGCACAATTTATACAGCTTCACCCCATAGCAGGCCCTTTTGCTGGGTATAAATTGTTTTATGCCCAGCCTGCCAGAAAATTTTATAAGGGACTCATCCACGCATATGTGTTTGGTCTGGGGTAAGCAACTGGGGGAAGATTTCAGAAAAATTATTTAGTAGCGGCCGAATTTTATAAAGCTTATCAAAATTTGGGTCATTTCGGGGAGGGCACTGGGTATTGTCATTGTAGTGTAGGAATCTCATAATCATGACATATCTGGTCCTGGGCATTACTGAGGAAAAGATGGGCATTTTTCCGTTTAGTCCCATGCAGAATGTGAGGCCCAAAAAAATTCTAAACTCCTCCACTGTAAGGGCTCTCCACTGGTATGGACGGGCATAATAGGACGTTGGGTTGGGCATATAGGTTGCACTGGGCCACAATTGATGCAAGCATGTCGTCAGTGAAAATTAAATTGAAAAAGTCAATCGGGGCAAAATTTTCTGTGTCCACCTGGACTCCTGGCTGGGCAGTGAAAGGGGAATGTTGGCTTCTCCTGAATTAGGAGGAAGCCACAAGGGGTACTGAAAGGAATAGGGAAGGCTGGCATGGGACCTAACCCTTTGGGACTGAGGTGACACCCCACTGGTACGTGGCCTTGCTTGCAGTGGTACTGCGGTGCTGGTGGATGGCACTGCGGTGCTGATGGATGGCACTGCCTCCTCAGCAGAACGCCTTCGTCTGGTGGGCGGGCCCTCCTCCTCTTCTGAGGCTGTCAGTGTTCCACTGTTTAGGACAGGCTCGTAGTCCACGTCAGACTCATAGTCTGAATTTATGGAGGAATCCGAATCGGAGAGCTCCCCGTTGCTCTCGTCGGCCGCAAGAATATTGTATGCCTCCTCGGCTGAAAATAATCTTCTAGCCATTGTTGGCACTGAAGACACATGGCACTAATACGTGGCACTGATGACAATGATACGTGGCACTGGCAGATGGCACTGGCAGATGGCACTGGCAGATGGGACTGGCAGATGTCGCTCTCCCACCTCACATGCGGTCTCTGTGTGAGGAGAGAAAGCCGGCAATGAGAGATGATCTCATATGTTTACATTTGAGATCATCTCTCATTGGACAGGAAGATCGAGTGCTAAATGGCCTCTGTGATTGGCCATTCAGCACGATCTGTGATTGGCTGTGTCCAAGGGACACGGCCAACACAGATTTTACCCGATGCTCGCTCGCGGGAGCGCGTGGGGAGAAGGTAAACACACCAGGACGTCCAGGGACGGCCTCTCAGCAGTTCAGGTCCGCGCTGCAGCTGTCTTTCGGCTATAGTGCGGATCTGAAGTGGTTAATAGAAATACAACAGCATGCTCCTACTTTAAACCCAAGAAGGAAATAAACACGCCAGAAACAAAATCCTTTTTGGCATCATCCGAAACATGTCGGGTTCTATTGTGACCACAACTCTTATGCCCTGTACACACGATCTTGTGTGGGCCCCGTCGGACTTTTTTCCACCGGTGTAAAAAAATAGAACACAATTTTTCCGATGGAAAAAAAACAATAGCAAATTCCGATCGTCTGTGTGGAACTCTATCGGAGAAAAAACCCACGCATGATCAGAATCAAGTCGACACTTGCTCAGAAGCATTGAACTTCATTCTTCTCGGCTCGTCGGAGTGTTTTACATCACTATGCAAGACTGATGGAAGTCAGCTTCATCAGAATTCCGACGGAAAATTCCATCGGATTTTATTCCATTGGAAATCCGATCGTGTGTACAGGGCATAACTTGACTTTATGTCTAAAACTTGATTGTGCTAGCAATTAGTAGCAGCTGTATTTTCATGGTTTTTTGTTCCAATTTAATGTTTTAAACATTCATGTGTATTTTTCTTCTTTTTTTTTTTTTTGTTCCATAAAATTTTTATTGAAAGAACAGAAAATCATAAACATACATTGTAACAGTGACATAGTCTCTTGGAATAAGTAATATTACAGTAATAATGCATTACAATATACTTTAAGATATTACTGCTGATATTGCTATATAATGTTTTCAAATGATATTGAGATCAACAATTTAATCGAGAAAATAATAAAAAAAAAGAAAATAGTAATATGCAATGGGGGGGAGGAGAGATAAACAAAAAAAAACACAAGGGGGGATCTTCACTCTTGGTTACTGTGTAATAATAAAATATACTATATACTGTATTGAGTGTTTTATAGGCTGGGGTATTTTTAAACTCTAACCAGTTGTACCATATCGATGCAAATTTCGTTATTTTTTCCTGTGCTATGCTAATAATTTCTTCTATTATTTCTATGTTATTTATTCTACGAAACCACTCCTTTTTTGTTGGGATAGCATTCGACCGCCAGTGGCAGGGAACGCAGTGTCTTGCAGCATTTATCATAAACATTGTCAGCGATTTCAGATATTGTTTTTTAGGGATCAAGTTGTGATGTAATAAGTATTGGGCTGGATCAAGCCTAATGCCGCGTACACACGATCGTGATTCACGGCGGTGAAAACACCGCCGTGAATCACGACATAAAAAAAAAATGAAAAACGAGGGAACGGCATGTTCCCCCACACGACCGTTTTTCCCGTCATTTTTTTCTTTGTCGAGAAAAACGACCGTGTGTGGGCTCCGTGGCAGTGTTTCCCTATGGGAAAACTGCAGCGGAAAAAAATGCTGGAAAAAACGATTAAAAAAAATTAGAACATGTTCTAATTTTTCTCATCGTGATTAATGCCGTTTTTCCCGTCGGGAAAGACGGCAAAAAGCCCACAGACGATCGTTTTTCTCGTCCAAAGGAAAAAATGTCATTTTTCCCGACGGGAAAAATGATCGTGTGTACGCGGCATAAGGTTCTCTGAGGTAATTGTACTAATAGTTTCATGAACAATTTTCCAGAAGGTCTGGATCATTGGGCAGGACCACCATATATGTAACATCGAGCCTTCCTCATGTTTTACATCTCTAGCATTTGTTGGATATTTGAGGTGAAAATTTATGAAGTAGAGCTGGAGTTCTGTACCATCTTGTAATGATTACATTCAGCGAGCCTTTATGAGCATACATATATATTGTTTCCCAATCTGTTTGCGATAAATTTATGTCTAGGTCTTTTTCTCATGCTTGACATGACGAACTGGAGAAGTCAGTTTTACCTTCAAAAAGTGAATTATACAAGGTGGAGATGATATGTCTTTGCAGGGTTTTCTTTAAGCATAAGTCTTCTAGAGTTGTGAGCAGGGATGAGACGAACACCCCCCTGTTCGGTTCGCACCAGAACCTGCGAACAGACAAAATGTTCGTGTGAACTTTAGAACCCTATTAAATACAATGGACTCGAACGTTCGAAATCTAAAGTGTTAATTATAAAGGCTAATATGCAAGTTATTGTCCTAAAAAGTGTTTGGGGACCCGGGTCCTGCCCCAGGGGACATGTATCAATGCAAAAAAAAGTTTTAAAAACGGCCGTTTTTTCGGGAGCAGTGATTTTAATAATGCTTAAAATGAAAAAATAAAAGTGAAATATTCCTTTAATATTCGTACCTGGGGGGTGTGTATGATATGCATGTAAAGTGGCGCATGTTTCCCGTGCTTAGAACTGTCCCTGCAAAAAATGTCATTTTTGAAAGAAAAAAAGTCATTTAAAACTCACTCGCGGCTATTAATGAATTGTCGGCTCCCGGCAATACATACAAAAGTCATTGATAAAAAAAAAAAAAAAGCGTGGGGGTTCCCCAGAATTCAATTACCAGGCCCTTCAGGTCTGGAATGGATATTAAGGGGAACCCCGCCGCAAATTTAAAAAAAAATTGACGTGGGGTTCCCCCAAATATCCATTCCAGGCCCTTCAGATCTGGCATGGATTGTAAGGGGAACTCCACCCCAAATTTAAAAAAAAATGGCGTGGAGTCCCCCTAAAAATCCATACCAGACCCCTTATCTGAGCACGCAACCTGGCCGGCCGCAGGGGAAAAGGGGGGACGAGAGAGCGCCCCCCCTCCCTCCTGAACCGTACCAGGCCACATGCCCTCAACATGGGGAGGATGTCCCCATGTTGATGGGGACAAGGGCCTCATCCCAACAACCCTTGCCCGGTGGTTGTGGGGGTCTGTGGGCGGAGGGGTTATCGGAATCTGGAAGACCCCTTTAACAAAGGGGACCCCCAGATCCCTGCCCCCCTATGTGAATTGGTAAGGGGTACATTGTACCCCTACCATTTCACGAAGAAAGCGTAATTTTTTTTAAAAAAAGAACACACAAACACCTTGAAAAAGTCCTTTATTTAAAAAAATAAAATAAAAAATTCCAGCGGTGAAATCCAGTGTCCCGCGGCGATCCCGATGTCCAGCGCTGTCCTTCATTGGTTGTGCCTGAGCGGACCTGATGGGGAACTCCCTCTCAGTGTTTTAAATGTATAGACCCGCCCCTTCTAAAGTTCCCCATCAGGTCCGCTCAGCGGACCAGATGCGGAACATGAGAAGGGGCGGGTCTATACATGTATTACCAAAGTGAGAGCAGTTCCCCATCAGGTCCGCCCCCTCGGTATGTCGGACCCGCCTACGTCATTGGCTTGAGCGGGGAACTTCCTTCACTATGTAAATTTAAATTACACAGTGAAGGAAGTTCCCCGCTCAAGCCAATGACGTAGGCGGGTCCGACATACAGAGGGGGCGGACCTGATGGGGAACTGCTCTCACTTTGGTAATACATGTATAGACCCGCCCCTTCTCATGTTCCGCATCTGGTCCGCTGAGCGGACCTGATGGGGAACTTTAGAAGGGGCGGGTCTATACATTTAAAATACTGAGAGGGAGTTCCCCATCAGGTCCGCTCAGGCACAACCAATGAAGGACAGCGCTGGACATCGGGATTGCCGCGGGACACTGGATTTCACCGCTGGAATGTTTTTTGTTTTTGTTTTTTAAATAAAGGACTTTTTCAAGGTGTTTGTGTGTTTTTTTTAAACATTTTTTTACGCTTTCTTCGTGAAATGGTAGGGGTACAATGTACCCCTTACCAATTCACATAGGGGGGCGGGATCTGGGGGTCCCCTTTGTTAAAGGGGTCTTCCAGATTCCGATAAGCCCCCCGCCCGCAGACCCCCACAACCACCGGGCATGGGTTGTGGGGATGAGGCCCTTGTCCCCATCAACATGGGAACATCCTCCCCCAGGTACGAAATTTAAAGGAATATTTCACTTTTATTTTTTCATTTTAAGCATTATTAAAATCACTGCTCCCGAAAAAACTTCCGTTTTTAAAACTTCTTTTTGCATTGATACATGCCCCCTGGGGCAGGACCCAGGTCCCCAAACACTTTTTAGGACAATAACTTGCATATAAGCCTTTATAATTAGCACTTTAGATTTCTCCCATAGATTTTTTGAATTTGCCGCGAACACCCCAATTTGTTCGCTGTTCGGCGAACGGGCGAACAGGCAATGTTCGAGTTCGAAGCTCATCCCTAGTTGTGAGTAACCTTGACCAGAAGTGGGCTGTTTCTCTTGCAGTCAAAAAATGCTTGATTTGCATATAATTCCATTGTGGGATTGTGTTTGGGTTGAGGTCTTTGTTTAATTTGTCTCTAGATAGAAGTGTTCCTGCCTTGAAGAAATGTTTGGTCAGTATGTCTTTATGTGGCCAGATATTTGAAAGAAAATGTTTATCTGAACCTGGGGGAAAATCCTGATTTTCCCTTAACCACTTAACGACCGCTCACTGTATATATAAGTCGGCAGAATGGCACCGACAGGCACAATCACGTACAGTGTACATGATTGCCTTTGTATAGTTGGGGGTTCCAATCGGACCCCCCTTCTATACAGTGAGGGGTCGTTATCCGTTGGGGAGCGATCCGGGATGAGGGGACGGCCGTTCGAATCCGGCCACCCCCCCCGCGATCACCCCCAGCGAATGAGAAAGCTTCCTCTGCTGTGTAATGTTTACACAGGCAGAGGAAGTGATGTCATCTCTCATGCGGCGCTCACATATACCGAGCGCCGTAGAAGAGAAGACACACAGGTTAGTGCACAAACAGTACACTGACACCAGGACACATAGGAACATAAATCGCCCCCCCCAGGCCCCCCCAGATCACCCCCCAGCCCCCAGTCACAGTGTCACTGATTGCAGTGACCATTTATTTACTGATCACTGCAATCAGTGACATTTGTGACTGTAAAAGTGTCACTACAGTTAGTTTAGGTCCAGTGTAGCCCCCTAACCCCCCCTAATAAAGGTTTAACCCCCTGATCACCCCCCAGATAACCCTTTCACCCCCTAGCACCGCCGTCACTAAGCAATCGTTTTTCTGATCGCTGTTTTAGTGTCGGTGATGCCGATCGGTAGCCAGTTATTTTTTTTAGGTTCGCCGCAGGTTTTTATAGCGTCGGGTACCCCCATATATTACCTAATAAAGGTTTAACCCCCTTGATCGCCCCCAGGTAACCCTTTCACCCCTATCACCACTGTCGCTAAGCGATTGTTTTTCTGATCGCTGTCTTTTTGTCGGTGATGCCGATAGGTAGCCAGTTATTTTTTTTAGGTTCGCCGCAGGTTTTTATAGCGTCAGCTACCCCCATATATTATCTAATAAAGGTTTAACCCCTTGATCGCCCCTCCAGGTAACCCTTTCACCCCCTTTTGCCAGTGTCACTAAGCGATCGTTTTTCTGATCGCTGTATTACTTATGCTGGTGCCGATAGATAGCCAGTTATTTTTTTTAGGTTCGCCGCAGGTTTTTATAGCGTCAGGTACCCCCATATATTATCTAATAAAGGTTTTAACCCCCTAATTGCCCCTAGTTAACCCTGCGTCACACCCCAGGCAGCGTCAGGTTAGTGCCAGTAACGCTAACACCCACGCGTGAAGCATACACCTCCCTTAGTGGTATAGTATCTGAACAGATCAATATCTGATCTGATCAGATCTATACTAGTGTCCCCAGCAGTTTAGGGTTCCCAAAAACGCAGTGTTAGCGGGATCAGCCCAGATACCTGCTAGCACCTGCGTTTTGCCCCTCCGTCCAGCCCAGGCCACCCAAGTGCAGTATTGATCGATCACTGTCACTTACAAAACACAACACACATAACTGCAGCGTTCGCAGAGACAGGCCTGATCCCTGCGACTCCAGTGCTGTAGGAGGTGATTTCACCACCACAGTTAAAAAAAAAAAGCATATATGCCGAAGCATTGGGGCAGCAGGGGCGGAGGAGTGGAGGAGCGATTTTGCTCCTAATGCCGCGTACATACGGTCGAAATTCCGACGGAGGCTTGCCCGTGGAAAAGTCCGACCATGTGTGTGCGGCATAATTTTTGCGGGAGGATGCCCCAATGCTTCGGCATATATAAATGGTGCATGTATGCCCATCAATAGAAGTGGGTGGATGAATGGCGGTATTCTAATGGTGGGCATACCCACCGATCAATCTCTTTTTTCATTCAGCCAACAGGCTGCATGAAAAAAAAAGATTACAATACATGTCCAACAAGGACCAGCAACGTACTAGTATGTTGCTGGACTTTGAATGGTTATACCAGATTGATGCCTGCGGGTTTAGGTATCATCTTGGTATCATTCTTTTCAGCCAGTGGCCGGCTTTCATGTAAAAGCAATCCTAGCAGCTAATTGGCCTCTGGACTGCTTTTACAAGCAGTGGGAGGGAATGTCCCCCCCCGGATATAAAAAGCGCCACTGGGAAATTGGGAAAGCATTTTATCACACCGATCTTGGTGTGGTCAGATGCTTTGAGGGCAGAGGAAAGATCTAGGGTCTAATAGACCCCAGTTTAAAAAAAAAGAGTACCTGTCACTACCTATTGCTATCATAGGGGATATTTACATTCCCTGAGATAACAATAAAAATGATTAAAAAAAAATATGGAAGGAGCAGTTTAAAAATAAAATAAAAAAGCAAAATTAATAATAATAAAAAAAAAATTAAAAATAAATAAATAAAAGCACCCCTGTCCTGCCCTGCTCTTGCGCAATGACGAGCGCAAGCGTCGGTCTGGCGTCATATGTAAATAGCAATTGCACCATGCATGTGAGGTATCACCGCGAAGGTCAGATCGAGGGCAGTCATTTTAGCAGTAGACCTCCTCTGTAAATCTAACGGGGTAACCTGTAAAGGCTTTTAAAGGCTTTTAAAAATGTATGTAGTTTGTCGCCAATGCACGTTTGTGCGAAATTTTAAAGCATGTCGTGTTTGGTATCTATGTACTCGGCCTAAGATCATCTTTTTTATTTCATCAAACATTTGGGCAATATAGTGTGTTTTAGTGCATTAAAATTAAAAAAAGTGTATTTTTTCCCCAAAAAATGCGTTTGGCAAAATCGGTGCGCAAATACTGTTTGAAAAAAAAATGCAACACCCACCATTTTAATCTGTAGGGCCTTTGCTTTAAAAAAATATATAATGTTTGGGGGTTCAACATAATTTTCTTGCAAAAAAAAATATGTTTTCATGTAAACAAAAAGTGTCAGAAAGGGCTTTGTCTTCAAGTGGTTAGAAGAGTGGATGCAAGCTTCCTAATGTTGTGTATAAAATGCCAGAACAGTTCAAAACCCCCCCAAATGACCCCATTTTGGAAAGTAGACACCCCAAGCTATATACTGAGAGGCATGTCGAGTCCATGGAATATTTTATATGTTGACACAAGTTGCGGAAAAAAGACAATTTATTTTAATTTTTAATTGTTTTTGCACAAAGTTGTTACTAAATGATATATTGCTCAAACATGCCATGGGCATATGTGGAAATACACCCCAAAATACATTCTGTTGCTTCTCCTGAGTACGGGGATACCACATGTGTGAGACTTTTTGGGAGCCGTGTACGGGACCCCAAAAACCAAGCACCGCCTTCAGGCTTTCTAAGGGTGTAAAAAAATTTTTTTACATTTATATTCTCTTTATTCATTTTCTTGCATATTCAAATTACCATTGTACATGCTTATATATATTTATTTTTCATAGTAAAAAAATATTAGCAAAATGTTATCAATGTAATTTTCACTCTGTTGACCCTCATCCCTCCCTCCTTCCCCCCTCCTCCTTTACTATTTCTCATATTAGGTTTTTTCCTATTTTCCTTTCTTCCATTTTTACACATTATTCAAAGTTTATTTTTGTTTTCATTTATTTTCCTTATACCATTCTTCTTACTCCCTTTCTTTTCTCTTTCTCTCCTCTCTTCTTTTTTTTTTCTCTCGTTCTCCACTTTACAGGGTGTAAATTTTTGATTTTACTTCTCACTGCCTATCACAGTTTCGGAGGCCATGGAATGCCCAGATGGCACAAAACCCCCCCAAATGACCACATTTTGGAAAGTAGACACCCCAAGCTATTTGCTGAGAGGTATGGTGAGTATGTTGCAGATCTCGCTTTTTGTCACAAAGTTTTGAAAATTGAAAAAAAAATAATTTATTTTCTTTCTTCATTTTCAAAAACAAATGAGAGCTGTAAAATACTCAACATGCCTCTCAGCAAATAGCTTGGGGTTTCTACTTTCCAAAATGGGGTCATTTGCGGGGGTTTTGTGCTATTTTGGCATTTTATGGCCTTCGAAACTGTGATAGGTAGTGAGGAGTGAAATCAAAAATTTGTGCCCTTAGAAATCCTGAAGGCGGTGCTTGGTTTTCGGGGCCCCGTACGCGGCTAGGCTCCTAAAAAGTCCCACACGTGGTATCCCCGTACTCAGGAGAAGCAGCAAAATTAATTTTGGGGTGCAATTCCACATATAACCATGGCATGTGTGAGCAATATATCATTTAGTGACAACTTTTTGTAATTTTTTATTTTTTTTGTCATTATTCAATCACTTGGGACAAGCAAAAAAAAATTCAATGGGCTCAACATGCCTCTCAGCAATTTCCTTGGGGTGTCTACTTTCTAAAATGGGGTCATTTGGGGGGGGGGGTTTGTGCTATTTTGGCATTTCATGGCCTTCGAAATTGTGATAGGTAGTGAGGAGTGAAATCAAAAATTTGCGCCCTTAGAAATCCTGAAGGCGGTGCTTGGTTTTCGGGGGCCCGTACGCGGCTAGGCTCTCAAAAAGTCCCACACATGTGGTATCCCCGTACTCAGGAGAAGCAGCAAAATTTATTTTGGGGTGCAATTCCACATATAACCATGGCATGTGTGAGCAATATATCATTTAGTGACAACTTTTTGTAATTTTATTTTTTTTTGTCATTATTCAATCACTTGAGACCAAAAAAAAAAAAATATTCAATGGGCTCAACATGCCTCTCAGCAATTTCTGTGGGATGTCTACTTTCCAAAATGGGGGGGTTTTGTACTGCCCTCCCATTTTAGCACCTCAAGAAATTAGATAGGCAGTCATAAATTAAAAGCTGTGTAAATTCCAGAAAATGTACCCTAGTTTGTAGACGCTATAACTTTTGCGCAAACCAATAAATATACGCTTATTGACATTTTTTTTACTAAAGACATGTGGCTGAATAAATTTTGGCCTAAATGTATGACTAAAATTGAGTTTATTCGATTTTTCTTATAACAAAAAGTAGAAAATATCTTTTTTTTTCCAAATTTTCTATCTTTTTCCGTTTATATTGCAAAAAATAAAAATCGCAGAGGCAATCAAATACCATTAAAAGAAAGCTCTATTTGTGGGAAGAAAAGGACGCAAATTTCGTTTGGGTACAACATTGCATGTCCGCACAATTTACAGTTAAAACAGCGCAGTGCAAAATTCTGAAAACACCTCTGGTCCTTTAGCTACAAAATGGTCCGGGGCTTAAGTGGTTAATGGGGTAAGTAGACCAAACCATGGAGAGGGGTTGTTGGGTTTGTATGTATTTCGAAAGATCTCTAGAGTGGGGCCAATGAGGGGATGGGATTTGGCATCTGGCAAAATGTGTTTTGGATGTATCCATGGAAGTGTTCGAACTAGTTGGGATAGTTGTGAGTGTTCTAAGGAGACACAGTCTTTGACAGTATTATGTATGTTCCAGTCTACTATTCTCGCTAGAAGTGCTGCCTGGTGATATTTGCGTAAATCTGGAAGCGCAATTCCTTCTTTATTTTTTTGGAAGGTTTAGTCTAGTGATTTTGATTCTGGGGGGTTTACTTCTCCAGATGAATGATGAGCATGCTCTAAGAAAGGAAGTAAGAAAGGATAAAGGTATACTAATGGGGACTGTTTGCATTACATAAAGAAAACAGGGAAGGATTGTCATCTTTATTAATGAGGCTCTACCAAACCATTAAAAACGTTCAATGAGTTCCATCTCTTTAGATCATTTTTTGATTCTTTTAGAATTGGTGTGTAGTTGAGCTTGAATAAGTCATCTAGATTAGTAGGGATTTCTATTCCTAGATATGTTATGGATTTATTGGCCCATGAAAAGGGGAAGTTTTTCTTGCAAAGTTCAATTGTACTAGGAGGGAGTGTGATGTTAAGGGTGTTGGATTTTGAATTATTTATTTTTAAGTTTGAAAATAATTGGAATTGCTCTAGGTCCTGCATAAGATTGGGTATGGATATATGAGGGTCTGATAGAAAGAGAAGCATGTTGTCTGCAAAGGCTGCAATGAAATAGGATGGTGGTCAGATAAGGTCATGGTTTCAATTGTAGCTTTTTCCAGTAGTTGGTCAGGTTGTGATAAGAGAAAGTAGTCGATTCTAGAATATTTTTGGTGGACAGATGAGAAGTATGTGTAGTCTTTAGTTTGTGGGTTTAAAGTTCTCCAGTAATGGGACCAGACAGGGCTGCCCTTTATCCCCCCTCCTTTTCATTCTTTGTCTGGAACCCCTAACTGCAGCTATTTGCGTCCATCCTGATATACGTGGAGTTTTGTTATGCCAAAAGGAGTATAAGCTGTTCCTGTTTGCAGATGATGTTCTTCTGACTCTAACACGGCCCCATATCTCTCTCCCTAATCTTATAGCTTTGTTGAAAGACTTTAGCTCTATATCTGGATATAAAATCAACACAAGTAAAACAGAAGCTCTAACACTACACATCCCGCCCTCAGATCTCACCGTTCTCAAACAAAACTACTCTTCCCATTGGTGCCCAGACTCCCTTAAATATCTAGGAGTAAACCTAACTTCCTCGTACTCAACTTTGTATCAGGCTAACTACCCCCCGCTCTTTAGGGACATTGACCGGCTCGTGCAACAATGGGATGCATCAATGTCCTGAAGATGTCTATAATGCCAAGACTCCTTTACCTATTTGACACCCTCCCGATTTCCATTCCCATGTCACAACTTAAAGCCATGCAGAGAACATTTCTTAACTTCATCTGGCACTATAAAGCGCACAGGATCGCAAGCTCAGTAATGTTTGCCCCCAAGTCACGGGGCGGGTTGGGAGCCCCAGATTTTATTAAATATTATTTTACCACACATCTTAAAACAATTATCACTTGGTCCTCCAGAATGGCACCCAGTATATGGGCAGAGATTGAAATGAGCGTCACTAGACTGGGCAGATCTAAACTCCTCCATAAGCCAACTTAGAAATATATGCCTAGGCCCAATGTTATTCTCCCTTTCCATATGGAAGAAATGTTCCCGTCAGTTCTCTCTCGCATCCCCATGTCCTCTGCTGCTAAATGTACTGTTCAATCCTGATATCCCTGACAGCCTATCATACAATCGAATGCTTCCATGGACGCAGGCAGGCATTTTCCAGCTTCAAAACATTGTACATCCCCTCACCCGTACACTTCTATCCTTTGATGAATTGCAAAGGAAATATCAGATCCCTAAACAACTATTCTACTGCTACCTTCAGATTAAACACTACTTTGTCTCTAAATCCTCTACTCTGGTCCTAGATAAACCTACCCCGTTTGAACTCCTATGTGCTCAAGGACCATACCAGACTCATCTCATTACTGACATCTACAGGTTTTTACATAACGCAACCTCTATCACTGACCCGTCCCATTCTTATATGCAAAAATGGTCCCAGTTAGTGAATCGCCCCATTCCACTCCCTCAATGGCAGAAGATTTGGGAGGCTGTTTCCAAATCATCCCAATGTGTGACAATATAAAATATTGCATATAAAGAGAGAAAATACTGCGCTAATCTAAAATGGTGAATAAAAATAAAGCTGCTACATAAAATGTGACTAAAATTAATAAACATGGAATGAAGATGTAGCGCTAAGTGAAGAAATGAAGGCCAATAATTTGGGCCTCCAATCAAACCAAAGTGATAAATAATATCAATATAATGAGTCCATACAGTGTCCATAGAATTTATTTTTCGTGTTGTGAAGAAAGAACATGTAGCACTGAAGGGTCATCACATAACTCTTGTAGAAAAAGAGAGGTAGAATACTCTTACCGGAACGTTAGACCTGTGGTTTAGGCAGGTCAAATAGGCATACGAAATCCCAGTGGCACTGCTCATCAGTTAGTCTGGAAACTGGATCAGATAGGTCCCCAATGTAGACTGTCCGGTAGGCTCCCCGACTTGACAGCAGACTCTGGGTTTCACACCGATCCAGGTGGTCCTCCGATGGAACTGGAACCGCCACTCAGCAAGGAGACTCTTTACCACGGTGAATATTAGTAACCAGTGGCCAAAGGAAGCTATTACTTGACCAACCACCCATGTGAGGAGAAAAGGGAAGGAATGCTCCAATGGTGCAGGTCAATGAGGGTTTATTCAACCAACATAAAAGTGATCACAAACAATAAAAACGTTTAAAAAGGGGCAGTGAATGAGGTAGTGTACCAAGCCCTACGCGTTTCGAACAAATGTTCAACAGGGGCATCAACCAACCTCTTCCACTGCAGAAATATATATAGTGAATAAATACAATCTAACAAGGTTCTCAACCAATCAGACAGATAATTGATTACAACATATGATTGGGTAAACAGCTCACCAGATCCAAGGTGGGTAGTCTCCACCTCCAGGTCAACCTACCACGTTCGCTATACGGTTCGCACCTCCCAGGAAGCAAACTATGATAGGCCGAGCCAGAGATGGACCCAAGCGACTGGCAATAACCTTTGTTCAAAAAGCCCGCCATGAGAAAGTGGGTTGGAGACGACGTGCTGCGTTCAACGCCCACACCACATCTCAACGCCCACCCAAACATGCCATGCAGCAGTATACATAATAAATAATATGCAATATATAAAAACAAATATGTGTGGCTAAAACGCCACTTACATACACGATACAACTCGCATTGTATCCAATCCGAGACAAATAGTATCATGCAAACGATGAGTAGAAACAGGAAGTGTCATGTAACCAAAGCGAGGCTTGGAAAGCCTCGCTTCCTGTATGTAAAACACTCATCTGTCACTAAAAAGTCTACCAAGCCTCTCTCTCACAAAGAGGCCTGGAGCGCATGGACACCGCCAAGTAATATCAAACAGGCTAAAAAGACCTTAAAGTAACAGCACCATCTTGTGGTAAATAAAGAAAAGTGCTGGAATAAAATTATCTAAAAGTCTACCAGGTCAATGGATCTGTAGACAGTACATAAAATAACCTAAACACCAAAATAAACTACAAATATGGGGAGCACTTAAGACACCCTAGAGAAAATAAATAAAAAATGGACCAGAACCTAAAAGAGGGCGCACACAAAGCCAAGTACAAGGAGATTCGCATACGCACACACAGCGAAAAATCGTATTAATCCACGGAAAGAAGGGACGGGCACTCAAGCCTTGTTAATGAATGAATTGATATCCCATTCAACATTCATTCCGTGGGGGGCATAGGTGCGAAGCTCATAGATCCAGTACGTTTCAAGTCGGGATACTCCCTGAATCCTAGATTCTCCCCTCCAATGTGAAACGTACTGATCTATGGCTAAAAACTGAGTGCCCGTGGGGTCTCGATCATGGTGTTCAAGATAGTGTCGCGGGACACTATGATTGGTTTTCCCATTTTTTTATGTTTGAAATATGCTCATTCACCCTTATAGTGAAGGTTCGGATCGTACGTCCCACATATTGTTTTTTGCACGGGCATGTCAGCAAGTAAACAATGTATTGCGTGGCGCAAGTAGTGAAACACTTCATATGTTAAGTCTTAAGTGTAGCCGTAGACTGGAAGGTCTCACTCTTGCGTCTCCCACTAATGTTATGTGCGCAAACATTGCACTTGCGACACGGAAAATAGCCCTTGCAATTTTGAAAAAAAGAGATACGTTTAGGAGGGTCTATAACATTTGGTACGATGTCACCCTGGACAGACTGGGCACCTCTAAAGATCATCCCTGCCCGTTCAGGTAGCACCGCACCTAAAAGTGCATCGCTTCTAAGGACATTCCAGTGTTTCTTCAGTATTTCTTTTACCTGGCGAGACTGCACAGAGTAGGTAGTGAAGAAAGACCACTTAAACTTCTCATTGGTAGCTTTGGGGGGACCAACCACAAGTAGGGAGTCCCGATCGATCCGCTGGATCCGATCGATCTCCTCATCGAGATCTCCGGGTGAATTTTTTTCTATGGACACTGTATGGACTCATTATATTGATATTATTTATCACTTTGGTTTGATTGGAGGCCCAAATTATTGGGCTTCATTTCTTCACTTAGCGCTACATCTTCATTCCATTTTTATTAATTTTAGTCACATTTTATGTAGCAGCTTTATTTTTATTCACTATTTTAGATTAGCGCAGTATTTTCTCTCTTTATATGCACGTTTTTGACTATTTTATATTGCAGCTGTTTTCACGTATATTTTTGTACGACACTTTACCATGGATGTGTTTTTGACTATAGAACATCCAGGTCTTTTAACACTGACGGTGTTTTCACTACCACCGGATCTGACACTGAACTCAGTGGTTTGTTTCTCAGACTTAAAAATCTGATGACCACAGAGTTACACCTCCAGTGGGATACGGCCTTTCTGGAACAGTATGTGAAAGAAAATATAGTTCCTAGGGGTCTGCGATGGGATGTGTTTTCTCAACAAGGAGAGTCTGATATTGATTCTTGGTTTCGGTATTTTAACGATGCCGGGACCAAACTTTTGATTTTTTTGATAGATATCAATCTTGACTTCTTTTTATCTATCGACAGGGAGATAATAGAGCTTAAAGAAAAATGTACTCCACATAAAACCTCTTTAGAGTACATCTCTCTTTCAACCACTCTAAAAAGCCACCTAGAAAAGGAGGAAAAGGAACAGAGACTCAAGAAGCAAATGAAATATAATAGAGACATTATAGATTACAGGTCTAATCTTGTTTTTGGGTGGCAAAAAAAAAAAACATCTCTGGTCTCGGCCAGTGAGAATCTAGAGATGGAGGTGATTCAATCTGATGGCCGGAATTTGGATCGAACATTAACCTTCGAACCTGTGGCTCAGAACACCTCAGTACGGCCACCCCCTAATCCCAAACCCCTTGGGACAGGCCCCTCTAACAAAACTCTAGACTCCAGACCCAAAACACGAGTTCCCAATACTCAGGTGCCTTATCCTTCCCAACCCAGGGGGAGGGGCCCTAGGAGTAGAGGGAAAGGTCCTCAAAGGGCTCAGTCTAGAGACTCTTTTCCATCTAACTATGGGTGTCCCAGGGACTCTTATCATTATGAGAGTCCAAGGAGACCAGGGGCGAATTGGCGTGATTCCCACGAAGCCCCAAGGCGTGGTGGACATGATGGTCAATTCCGGACCCCTTCTCGCCCCTACAATAGGCCTCTTCCCTTCTATGATGATTATACGAGGGAGGAGTATTATGATTCCTATAATGACCGAGACAGAGACAGAGACATTGATCTGTTGTCCAGGTCCCCATACAACTATAACCAATACCCCTCCGGCCCATCCCATCCTTCGGGTTTTCACAGGGCGGTTCCAGACTACCTTGGAAGCCCAGAAGGAAAAGAGGTGTCAGAGGAGGTTGGAGGGTCCAGAGCAAAAAGGGCCAGAACAAGATAGGCTCGGGTGTCTTTAATTTGAGCTCAACAAACCTAACGGACGAAGAGAACCTGGTCTTAGACAAGGGACTTAAATATGTTCCTCCACGGAACATGAATAGGTTCTCTACCTTTATTGATGTCCATAAGTTTGTTCGTAAGCTCAATATACAGAGACACTTCTTGAATCCATCCAATGTCTCCATTGCTGTTCCCACCCCCATGGACACAAATGTACACACTGGGTTGTCGAATCCTTCCCTATTCAATCCTCCTGGTTTTGTAGCACCTGCGATTAACGTTTTTCGCAACCTAGTGCTCCAGGACTTGGAGAAGTTACCACCTAAGAGGACGCACACAAATCCTAAGATTAAATTAGGTTTGAAACAATTATGTGAACAAAAGGATTTAATCGTCCGTCCAGCAGACAAAGGGGGTGCCATTGTCGTGCTTGATAAGAGTATGTATATCAGGGAAATTAATAAGATTCTTGGTGATACAGATACCTATAAGGTCATTCCATCAGACCCAACCTTGAAATATAAGAAAGCTCTTGTGGAACTAGTGGATGAGGGTTTTGCGTTGTCCATTTTGGACAAGAAGGAAAAAAGTTTTCTGGTTCCGGTAGCACGAGGATTCCCGCTATCTATTACCTGCCTAAGGTTCATAAGGACCCAGTGAATCCCCCTGGTCGTCCTATAGTTAGCGGGATAGACTCGATTACTGCTAGAATAGGAAAATATATTGATTTTCATCTTCAGCCTTTGGTCAGGGTCATGCCTTCCTTTTTGAAGGACACAGGTGATACCATCAGGTTGCTACAAACAGTGGACTTCCGGAATGGCATGATTCTGGCCACTGCGGATGTGGCTGCCCTCTACACATGTATAGCCCATGATTTGGGATTCGAGGCTGTTGAATATTACCTGTCTCAGAGTGTTAGCATACCCAATGTGCAGCGTAATTTCATCATGCAGCTTCTGAGATTCGCTACTACCCACAATTACTTTAGGTTTCAGAACAGTTTCTACCTACAAACCAAGGGTGTTGCGATGGGGGCAAAATTTGCCCCCAGCCTGGCCAATTTATTCATGGCCAAGTGGGAGGAGGATGTCATCTATGCCCATAAGAGACCAGAATTGGTTCTCTGGGCTCTTTATATAGATGACATCCTCCTCCTATGGAATGGCAGCCAAGCATCTCTAGATGATTGTATGGTCTCGCTTAACGCCAACGAACGTGGTATTAGGCTGAGCCATGAAGCTAGTTCTACATCAGTCCATTTTTTGGATTTGGAAATCAAAGTGGTTGACAACCGGTTGGAATTCTCCACGTTTTTCAAGCCTACCGATCGTAACGGTTACATCCCTCGAGACAGCTGCCATCATTCACAATGGCTTAAGTCAGTGCCAAAGAGCCAGTTCCTCCGGTTGCGGAGGAACTGCTCTAAAGTCAGTGATTTTGTTTCACAAGCAGCTGTCCTGAGGGGCCGTTTTATCGATAAAGGCTATTCACCCAGAGATCTTGATGAGGAGATCGATTGGATCCAGCGGATCGATCGGGACTCCCTACTTGTGGTTGGTCCCCCCAAAGCTACCAATGAGAAGTTTAACTGGTCTTTCTTCACTACCTACTCTGTGCAGTCTCGCCAGGTAAAAGAAATACTGAAGAAACACTGGAATGTCCTTAGAAGCGATGCACTTTTAGGTGCGGTGCTACCTGAACGGCAGGGATGATCTTTAGAGGTGCCCAGTCTGTCCAGGGTGACATTGCACCAAATGTTATAGACCCTCCTAAACGTATCTCTTTTTTTCAAAATTGCAAGGGCTATTTTCCTTGTCGCAAGTGCAATGTTTGCGCACATAACATTAGTGGGAGACGCAAGAGTGAGACCTTCCAGTCTACGGCTACACTTAAGACTTACCATATGAAGTGTTTCACTACTTGCGCCACGCAATACATTGTTTACTTGCTGACATGCCCGTGCAAAAAACAATATGTGGGACGTACGATCCGAACCTTCACTATAAGGGTGAATGAGCATATTGCAAACATAAAAAAAACAACATAAAAAAAAACAATCATAGTGTCCCGCGACACTATCTTGAACACCATGATCGAGACCCCACGGGCACTCAGTTTTTAGCCATAGATCAGTACGTTTCACATTGGAGGGGAGAATCTAAGATTCGGGGAGTATCCCGACTTGAAACGTACTGGATCTATGAGCTTCACACCTATTCCCCCCATGGAATGAATGTTGAATGGGATATCAATTCATTCATTAACAAGGCTTGAGTGCCCTTCCCTTCTTTCCGTGGATTAATAAGATTTTTCGCTATGTGTGCGTATGCAAATCTCCTTGTACTTGGCTTTGTGTGCGCCCTCTTTTAGGTTCTGGTCCATTTTTTTTTTATTTTCTCTAGGGTGTCTTAAGTGTTTCCCATATTTGTAGTTTATTTTGGTGTTTAGGTTATTTTATGTACTGTCTACAGATCCATTGACCTGGTAGACTTTTAGATAATTTTATTCCAGCACTTTTCTTTATTTACCACAAGATGGTGCTGTTACTTTAAGGTCTTTTTAGCCTGTTTGATATTACTTGGCGGTGTCCATGCGCTCCAGGCCTATTTGTGAGAGAGAGGCTTGGCAGACTTTTTAGTGACAGATGAGTGTTTACATACAGGAAGCGAGGCTTTCCAAGCTTCGCTTTGGTTACATGACACTTCCTGTTTCTACTCATCGTAGAGTGTCCATGCACTCCAGGCCTCTTTGTGAGAGAGAGGCTTGGTAGACTTTTTAGTGACAGATGAGTGTTTTACATACAGGAAGCCAGGCTTTCCAAGCCTCGCTTTGGTTACATGATACTTCCTGATTCTACTCATCGTTTGCATGATACTATTTGTCCCGGATTGGATACAATGCGAGTTGTACCGTGTATGTAAGTGGCGTTTTAGCCACACATATTTGTTTTTATATATTGCATATTATTTATTATGTATACTGCTGCATGGCATGTTTGGGTGGGCGTTGAGATGTGGTGTGGGCGTTGAACGCCGCACGTCGTCTCCAACCCACTTTCTCATGGCGGGCTTTTTGAACAAAGGTTATTGGCAGTCGCTTGGGTCCATCTCCGGCTCAGCCTATCATGGTTTGCTTCCTGGGAGGTGCGCACCGTATAGTGAATGTGGTAGGTTGATCTGGAGGTGGAGACTACCCACCTTGGATCTGGTGAGCTGTTTACCCAATCATATGTTGTAATCAATTATCTGTCTGATTGGTTGAGAACCTTGTTAGATTGTATTTGTTCCCTCTATATATTTCTGCAGTGGAAGAGGTTGGTTGATGCCCCTGTTGAAGAACATTTGTTCGAAACGCGTAGGGCTTGGTACACTACCTCATTCACTGCCCCTTTTTAAACGTTTTTATTGTTTGTGATCACTTTTATGTTGGTTGAATAAACCCTCATTGACCTGCACCATTGGAGCATTCCTTCCCTTCTTTTCTCCTCTCATGGGTGGTTGGTCAAGTAATAGCTTCCTTTGGCCACTGGTTACTAATATTCACCGTGGTAAAGAGTCTCCTTGCTGAGTGGCGGTTCCAGTTCAATCGGAGGACCACCTGGATAGGTGTGAAACCCAGAGTCTGCTGTCAAGTCGGGGAGCCTACCGGACAGTCTACATTGGGGACCCATCTGATCCAGTTTCCAGACTAACTGATGAGGAGTGCCACTGGGATTTCGTATGTCTATTTGACCTGCCTAAACCACAGGTCTAACGTTCCGGTAAGAGTATTCTACCTCTCTTTTTCTACGAGAGTTATGTGATGACCCTTCAGTGCTACATGTTCGTTCTTCACAACACGAAAAAAATAATTCTATGGACACTGTATGGACTCATTATATTGATATTATTTATCACTTTGGTTTGATTGGAGGCCCAAATTATTGGGCTTCATTTCTTCACTTAGCGCTACATCTTCATTCCATGTTTATTAATATAAAATATTATTTTTCTGGTATAGAACCCCTGAAATTTTGCATAGATACGATCCCAAGACTCCTCGGGTGTGTTGGAGATGCCGGGGAGACATTGGCTCTCATTTCCACATTTTTTGGGACTGTCCCCTGATCCGCCCATTTTGGATGCCCATCCAGACTTTTGTACAGGACTTGTTTAGTGTCTCCCTCCCATTGGATCCTGTCCACTTTCTGTTGGGTCTGCCGATCCCTGGCTTCTCCAAGTCTGCCCAAAAATTGGCCACCTTTATTTTGCTTGCTGCAAAACGGGCTATACCCTTGCGGTGGTTTTCCCCCTCCCAGCCTTCTCTCTTACAGGTCCTACAAACGTTGGTGCAGATCTGTAGAATGGAATGCCTCACTGCAATAGTGCATGATACCCTCCCACAATTTTCCATAATCTGGGATTTATGGGATCATTCAGACCTTAACCCTGGTATTAAGTTCCCTATCCCCCTCTGATGTGCCACTCCCCTGATCACGGTTCCTAATGTTTTTCTTCAATGGTTTGTTAGCTCATAACCTTGAAGATTCCATGGTGCCTTTCCCTTCCTCCCTCCTCCCCCTAACACCCCCTTTATTTATTTTTATTACTAGGTGAGACCTTATGAGGTGCCTTTGTTCTTTTGTTGGCGCCCCGGGAGTCTCACTGACATTTAACCTAGGAAGAAAAAGTGAAGCGCAAAGTGTCCAAAAAAAACCTGGAAACAAACCAAGTTTTATATGTGCAAAAAAATGAAAATAAATGTGGAACCAGTTAAAGTTCTTGTGAATATGATATATAACTAATAGTGTCCATGACACAAAATGTGCAATCCGTGAATAATAAACTTAGTTGGAAACCAAGTCGATCATAAACAGCGTCTTCGAAGTTATAAATACATAGGGTACTCTTACCAGAGCCGGTGGACCCACTTGTCAGCGACGGTGGGTCATAAAGGCATAAAGGTTCCACGGGGCAAACTCTGCAGCTTGTCTGGAGATTTTCACCTCTGGGATCCTGGATCGAAGTCCGAACTCAAACGGTGTTGGTATACAGGCGGTGTAAACAAGACCGGTGTAAACAAGACAGGGACTGTAGGTTTGTTCTTAAGTAGAATCTGTTTGTAATTTTGAACACGTACATTGTTTAAGTGTAGCTCCAGCCAAAAAATCTATTTTTAAGCTTTTTGGAAAACATAGGGAAGGGTTATCACCCCTGTAACATTTGTTTTGCTGTCTGTGCCCCTGTTCAGAACATTTCACCTCACTTTGCGTCCCAATGACAACTGTTTTTGAAATGTGGTGTTTTTATTGAAACAAGGATTGGTGATAAAGCATCAGTAGAGAGGAGACACCTTTCTCCCATATTAATTCTTACAGGAGAGAATTTTCCTTCCTAGGGGTAGATTTCCTCTCACTTCCTGTTGTCTTCTTCCGTTTGCAAGTAGGAGTCGTTTGTAAGTTGGATGTTTGAAAGTAGGGACCTGCCGTATATACTCTGCAGAAATTGGCCCCTTAGGTGTTGGTGTTGGCACAACACTGTAGACACTCACAGTTACTCTTGGTGGGTGCTGGAACGCCCTGCTGTCAACTATTATATCAGGAATTGTAATTACATATAATTGTTGAACAGTGGTAGTAAAAATTGGGCCTTTGATGGTGGTGCTGGTGCCACAACACTGTAAGGCCTGACAGTTACTCTTGGTGGGCTCAGCAATGGGCCCTGCTGTGAATTATTAGATCAATAATTATAATTGCATGCCCCTCTTGAACAGGGGCTGAAAAATTGGGCCTTTGGTGGTGGTGGTGGTGGTGGTGGTGTTGACACAACACTGTAAGGCCTGACAGTTACTCTTGGTGGGCGCAGCAATGGGCCCTGCTGTGAATTATTAGATCAATAATTATAATTGCATGCCCCTGTTGAACAGGGGCTGAAAAATTGGGCCTTTGGTGGTGGTGGTGGTGTTGACACAACACTGTAAGGCCTGACAGTTACTCTTGGTGGGCGCAGCAATGGGCCCTGCTGTGAATTATTAGATCAATAATTATAATTGCATGCCCCTGTTGAACAGGGGCTGAAAAATTGGGCCTTTGGTGGTGGTGTTGACACAACACTGTAAGGCCTGACAGTTACTCTTGGTGGGCGCAGCAATGGGCCCTGCTGTGAATTATTAGATCAATAATTATAATTGCATGCCCCTGTTGAACAGGGGCTGAAAAATTGGGCCTTAGGCACTGGTGGCACAACACTGCAACCCCTCACAAATACTGTACTTGGAGCACAGCAATGAGCCCTGTTGCAAAGTATTGCATCAAAAATTGTAATTACACGCCCCTGTTAAACAGGGGCTGAAAAATTGGGCCTTAGGCACTGGTGGCACAACACTGCAACCCCTCACAGATACTGTACTTGGAGCACAGCAATGAGCCCTGTTGCAAAGTATTGCATCAAAAATTGTAATTACACGCCCCTGTTAAACAGGGGCTGAAAAATTGGGCCTTAGGCACTGGTGGCGGCACCCATAAACAAAAATGATCTTCCAAGCTATCATCATCAATCGGATCATTGAGGAGGAGGAGGATAGCCAGTCAACATAACAGCACAGGCACTCAGCATCAGCATCAGTCTTGAAGGGATGTGACATTTTAAAATCAATTAGTCTGTTATATCAGCATCAGGTGTGTGGTAGCTGGTGGTGATCCAAGACTAGTTCATCTTGATGAAAGTCAGTCGATCAACCGAGTCGGTGGACAGGCGCACCCTGTGATCCGTGACAAATCCTCCAGCAGCACTGAATGTGCGTTCTGAAAGAACGCTGGATGCAGGACAGGCCAGTAGCTCAATTGCATACTGTGCAAGCTCTGGCCAGTGATCCATCCTCAAGACCCAGTAAGCCAGAGGATTTTCGGTGGGGAAGGTGTCCAAGTCTGACCTTGCCCCTAGGTATTCCTGCACCATGTATATCAGACGCTGGCGATGGTTGCTGGAACCGATCATACTTTGGGGCTGCGGACTAAAGAATTGTCTGAACGCATCGGTCAGACGGCCACCTTCCCCACCGCTCCTTCTTTGACTGACCGGAGCCTCAGCAACTCGTTGTCCAGGACCAGGAGTTTGTAACCTCCCAGTCTCTGGGAACGCGTTGCACAGACCTTTCTGCAAGGCCTCCCGGAGTTGTCTCATCCTCTGCTCCCTCTGCGACGGTAACATAAGGTCCGCAACCTTACCCTTGTACCGTGGATCAAGGAGAGTGGCCAGCCAGTAATGGTCCCTCTCCTTGATCCGAAGAATACGAGGATCCTTCCGCAGACTTTGCAGGATCAGGGAGGCCATGCAGCGTAGGTTAGCTGAGGCATTCAGTCCGGAGTCCTCTGGGTCACTAAGGACGACATGATCCGCAGCCACCTCCTCCCAGCCACGTACAAGTCCACTGGTTTCTTGGGACTGTAAATCATCCCTAAAAGACTGCTGCTGATGATGCTGAGTGCCAGGCTCCACCTCCATGCTGACACAATCCTCCTCCTCCTCCTCCTCCTCCTCTTCCTGTGCGATGGGTGGGACAGAAGGAACACTGTCTGGGTAAAGGGGGCCTTGAGAGGCAAGGAAGTCCTCCTCTTCCTGCCTCTGTTCTGCCTCAAGTGCCCTGTCCATTATTCCACGCAGCGTGTGCTCCAACAGGTGGACAAGAGGTACAGTGTTAATAAAAATGATAAAGCTGCGCAACGTTTGAATTAAACACCAAACTTGCATAAACATAAGGTGTGACCAAAAATAACTCCTATACAAAAATGTTTCAACCACCAATGATGGTGAATTGAATAAAATAACAAATCCCAACCAATAAAAAATCACAACCAATAAAATTGATTGATAACTAATCGAAAATGCTGAAAAATGCTGAAAAAAAAGGGAGAAGAAGAAAGTTCAGTCCTGTGGATAATTATTGCAATCAATAGAGTATAAGGTCGTGTAAGCAAAGGACAGCAAACAGGGGTCTTCTCACTCCACCACTGGTGACTTCAAACTCTAAAAACACCCTTGGAATAGTGCCTGGTATTCGATAGACAGAGATTCCACCACCACTAGTAATCGCTGCCGCTTACCAGAGCAAAGGATCTGTGCACAGATCAATATCAACAGATGGCTAATTCCCTGCCAGGGTCTCTTTAATGATGGATGATTACTTCCCCTCCTCTGGATTCCACGCCACTTCTCTCCAAATACCACCATAGATCTGCTGGATTGCGGTCGTGATGCACATCAGTTCATTTTACCTCATGATTCTCATTTTTTTTTTTTTTTTTTTAAATGTTTAAAATTTTTAAAAAAAATAATAATTTTTATAAAAAAAAAAAATTTTTTTTAAAAAATTTTTTTTACATTTTTTTTAAGAGGTACAGTGTCACTGATGCATGCACTGTCACTGCTCACCATCCTCGTGGCCTCCTCAAATGGTGCCAGGACAGTGCATGCATCCCTGATCATGCCCCACTGGCGTGGTGAAAAAAAACCAAGCTCCCCTGACCCTGTCCTGGTGCCGTAGTCGCACAGGTACTCATTGATGGCCCTCTGCTGCGTGTGCAGCCGCTGCAGCATGGCCAACGTTGAGTTCCACCTGGTGGGCATGTCACATATAAGGCGGTTCTTGGGCAGGTTCAACTCCTTTTGCAGCTCAGCCAGGCGAGCACTGGCATTATAAGATCTGCGGAAATGCACACAGACTTTCCTGGCCTGCCTCAGGACATCCTGTAAGCCCGGGTACCTGCCCTAGAACCGCTGCACCACCAGGTTAAGGACGTGAGCCACACAGGGCACATGGGTCAGTTGTCCCTGTCGGAGGGCGGAGAGGAGGTTGGTGCCATTGTCGCAAACCACCATTCCTGGCTTAAGCTGGCGTGGCGTCAACCACCTCTCGGCCTGCCCCTGCAGAGCAGACAGGACCTCTGCCCCAGTGTGGCTCCTGTCCTCCAAACACACCAGCGCAAGCACGGCATGGCATCTTTTTGCCTGCGTACTTGCGTAGCCCCTTGAACGCCTACGGAGCACCGCTGGTTCCGAGGACAAAGCACAGGAAGAGGCCATGGAGGAAGAAGAAGAGGAGGGGGTGGAGGAGAGAGGTGTGTCACAACCAGTAGTAGCATTTTGGAGGCGTGGTGGTGGAACAACCTCCAACACTACTGCACCTTGTCCTGCATCCTTCCCAGCTGCCAAAAGAGTGACTCAATGGGCCGTGAAAGAAAGGTAACGTCCCTGTCCATGCCTGCTGGACCATGAGTCAGCGGTAATATGCACCTTACCGCTGACCGCCCTGTCCAGCGAGGCCAAGACATTGCCTTCCACATGCCGGTAGAGAGCCGGAATCGCCTTCCGTGAGAAAAAGTGGCGTTTGGGAACCTGCCACTGAGGAACCGCACATTGCACAAACTCACGGAAGGGGGCCGAGTCTACCAACTGAAAAGGCAGCAGTTGAAGTGCTAGCAAATTAGCCAAGCTAGCATTCAACCGCTGGGCATGTGGATGGCTGGGAGTGAACTTCTTTCGACGGTCCAGCAGCTGGGGCAGGGAAATTTGCCTGCTAGAATCGGACGTCGGTGTACTGCTAGCAGAGTGGCCGCAAGTACTTGGCTGTGACACACCTAATTCTACACCTTCATTCCTCTCAGTGCAGGTTTCAGAGAGGACTGAAGGTATAGTGGGGTTGGAGATCCCAGCTGATGCGGTGCAAGGAGAGGTCCGCTTTGTTCTTTGGTGTGGGTCTTTAAGGTAGGCTTGCCAACGAGCTGCATGGCAGGTCAACATATGTCTGGTCAAGCATGTGGTGCCCAAGCGGCTGATGTTTTGGCCACGCGATATACGCTTGAGACATATGTTGCAAACAGCAGCTGTGCGATCTGATGCACTCGCCTCAAAAAAGGCCCACACCAAAGAACTTTTTGAATGACGGGCAGAGGCAGCGCCCTGCACAGGCGGAGCTCTGCGGTGTGATTCCGTCGGTGTGCTGCCCTTACGCTGGCCACCCAAGGGCATCCTGCCTCGTTGGAGATGTGCATCCTCCTCATCCTCCTCCTCCTCTCTCCTATTAGGCACCCACGTGGAGTCAGTGACCTCATCATCCCCTCCCTCCTCATCACTGGAGCCAATCAGGCAGTATGCTGCAGCTGATGGAGCATGACTGCCAGATTGGTGTCCTTCTTGAGCATCCCCTCTCTCTGCTCTCACGCTACTGCCTTCCTCTAGCTGGGTATCATCATCAGATCCTTCGAAACGCTGGGCATCCTCCTGGAGCATGTACCCAACACTGTGCTCAAACAGTTCGGGGGACTCCTCAGGAGGAGGACATGGTGGGTCTAGGGAAGGAGTGACTGATGATGACATTGATACCAGGGAAGAGGACGCTTTGGCAGCTGCTTTGCAAGTACCCTGAGCCTGGGTGAGAGAGGATGAGGAGGATGAGGTGGGCTTGGTCATCCACTCTACCAAGTCTTCGGCATGATGTGGCTCAACATGTCCAGCTGCCGAAAAGAAGGACAAGCGTGTCCCATGGCCATGTGCTGATGACAATGCACCGCGTCCACGACCAGCACTGTTGCCCCCAGACACAGAGCCTGCTTGCCCTCTTTTATTGCCTCCTGACTGTCTGCCTCTCCTTGTTTGCCTTCCAGACATTTTAATGGATGGCCTGCAGGGAGATGGGAAAAACAGCAATAAGGGCTACCTTCAGGTGTATACTGTGCAGGAGGCTTAGCAACAATGACACTGACACTGTCCCCTGCCTATCCTTCTCTGTCCCTAAACACAAGGATTTGCAATATGCTTCAGCAAGATTGGTTTAGCACAGAATAGCACACTGACACTTTCCCTGAGTGTCCTTCTCTGTCCCTAAACTCAAGGATTTGAAATATGGTTCAGCAAGATTGGTTTAGCACAGAATAACACACTGACACTTTCCCTGAGTGTCCTTCTCTGTCCCTAAACTCAAGGATTTGAAATATGGTTCAGCAAGATTGGTTTAGCACAGAATAGCACACTGACACTTTCCCCGAGTGTCCTTCTCTGTCCCTAAACTCAAGGATTTGAAATATGGTTCAGCAAGATTGGTTTAGCACAGAATAGCACACTGACACTTTCCCAGAGTGTCCTTCTCTGTCCCTAAACTCAAGGATTTGAAATATGGTTCAGCAAGATTGGTTTAGCACAGAATAGCACACTGACACTTTCCCCGAGGGTCCTTCTCTGTCCCTAAACTCAAGGATTTGAAATATGGTTCAGCAAGATTGGTTTAGCACAGAATAGCACACTGACACTTTCCCCGAGTGTCCTTCTCTGTCCCTAAACTCAAGGATTTGCAATATGCTTCAGCAAGATTGGTTTAGCACAGAATAGCACACTGACACTTTCCCTGAGTGTCCTTCTCTGTCCCTAAACTCAAGGATTTGAAATATGGTTCAGCAAGATTGGTTTAGCACAGAATAGCACACTGACACTTTCCCTGAGTGTCCTTCTCTGTCCCTAAACTCAAGGATTTGAAATATGGTTCAGCAAGATTGGTTTAGCACAGAATAGCACACTGACACTTTCCCTCACTGTCCTTCTCTGTCCCTACAAACAAGGTTTAGCACAGAATAACACACTGACACTCTCCCTACCTATCCTTCTCTGTCCCTAAACACAAGGAATCCAGGATTAGTAAAGAAAAAAATGACACTGTCCCTGCCTATGCTTCTCTTTCCCTGCTCCGGAACACACTACACAAGGCCGCCGCGCTGGCGGCCTTTTATAGTGTGGGGCGTGTACTAAACCCCCTCAGCAATAATTGGCCACAGGCATCCTGCCTGTGGCCAATCATTGCTCTCCTCGCTGCCGGCGCTGTGATTGGCCAAGCATGCAGGGTCTCAGTGCATGCTTGGCCAATCACAGCGCCTGGATGACACTGCGATGGCGTAGTGCTTTGTGGGCCGTTCGCGTCACTCGAATTTGGCGCGAACGGCCCAAATCGTTCGATATTCGACGAATGATCGAACAGCCGATGTTCGAGTCGAACCTATGTTCGAGTCGAACACCGAGCTCATCCCTACTGACAAGTAGGGATGAGCTCGGTGTTCGAGTCGAACATACGTTCGACTCGAACATCGGCTGTTCGATCGTTCGACGAAGATCGAATGATTTGGGCCGTTCGCGCCTAATTCGAGTGACGCGAACGGCCCACAATGCACTACGCCATCGCAGTGTCATCCAGGCGCTGTGATTGGCCAAGCATGCACTGTGACCCCGCATGCTTGGCCAATCATAGCGCCGGCAGAGAGGAGAGCAATGATTGGCCACAGGCAGGATGCCTGTGGCCAATTATTGCTGAGGGTGTTTAGTACACGCCCCACACTATAAAAGGCCGCCAGCACGGCGGCCTAGTGTAGTGTGTTCCGGAGCAGGGAAAGAGAAGCATAGGCAGGGACAGTGACATTTATTTTTTCTTGCTTAACCTGGATTCCTTTAGTTTAGGGAAAGAGAAGGATAGGTAGGGAGAGTGTCAGTGTGTTTTACTGTGCGAATCCTTGTTTCTAGGGACAGGGAAGGACAGTGAGGCAAATTCTCCTTGTGCTATAGTGTGCTAAAGCATTGATCATCAATCAGCTTTAAAAAAACATTTTTTCTAGGGACAGAAAACTATAGGTAGGAAGAGTGTCAGTTTCTTTCACTGTGATAATCCTTGTTTCTAGGGACAGGGAAGGACAGTGAGGCAAATTCTACTTGTGCTATAGTGTGCTAAAGCATTGATCATCAATCAGCTTTAAAAAAACATTTTTTCTAGGGACAGAAAACTATAGGTAGGAAGAGTGTCAGTTTCTTTCACTGTGATAATCCTTGTTTCTAGGGACAGGGAAGGACAGTGAGGCAAATTCTACTTGTGCTATAGTGTGCTAAAGCATTGATCATCAATCAGCTTTAAAAAAACATTTTTTCTAGGGACAGAAAACTATAGGTAGGAAGAGTGTCAGTTTCTTTCACTGTGATAATCCTTGTTTCTAGGGACAGGGAAGGACAGTGAGGCAAATTCTACTTGTGCTATAGTGTGCTAAAGCATTGATCATCAATCAGCTTTAAAAAAACATTTTTTCTAGGGACAGAAAACTATAGGTAGGAAGAGTGTCAGTTTCTTTCACTGTGATAATCCTTGTTTCTAGGGACAGGGAAGGACAGTGAGGCAAATTCTACTTGTGCTATAGTGTGCTAAAGCATTGATCATCAATCAGCTTTAAAAAAACATTTTTTCTAGGGACAGAAAACTATAGGTAGGAAGAGTGTCAGTTTCTTTCACTGTGATAATCCTTGTTTCTAGGGACAGGGAAGGACAGTGAGGCAAATTCTACTTGTGCTATAGTGTGCTAAAGCATTGATCATCAATCAGCTTTAAAAAAACATTTTTTCTAGGGACAGAAAACTATAGGTAGGAAGAGTGTCAGTTTCTTTCACTGTGATAATCCTTGTTTCTAGGGACAGGGAAGGACAGTGAGGCAAATTCTACTTGTGCTATAGTGTGCTAAAGCATTCCTCATCAACCATCTTTGAAATCCTTGTTTTTTGGACAGTCAGGGAAATTGTCGTTGTGCTATTCTGTGCAAAAGCAATCATCCTCAACCATATTTAGAAATCCTTAAGTAAAGGGACAGAGAAGGACACCTGAAGGTAGCCCTTATTGCTTTTTTCCCATCTCCCTGCAGGCCATCTATTAGAATGTCTGGAAGGCAAACAAGGAGAGGCAGACAGTCAGGAGGCAATAAAAGAGGGCAAGCAGGCTCTGTGTCTGGGGGCAACAGTGCTGGTCGTGGACGCGGTGCATTGTCATCAGCACATGGCCATGGGACACGCTTGTCCTTCTTTTCGGCAGCTGGACATGTTGAGCCACATCATGCCGAAGACTTGGTAGAGTGGATGACCAAGCCCTCCTCCTCCTCCTCATCCTCTCTCACCCAGGCTCAGGGTACTGGCAAAGCAGCTGCCAAAGCGTCCTCTTCCCTGGTATCAATGTCAGACTCATCATCAGTCACTCCTTCCCTAGACCCACCGTGTCCTCCTCCTGAGGAGTCCCCCGAACTGTTTGAGCACAGTGTTGGGTACATGCTCCAGGAGGATGCCCAGCGTTTCGAAGGGTCTGATGATGAAACCCAGCTACAGGAAGGCAGTAGCGTGAGAGCAGACAGAGGGGATGCTCAAGAAGGACACCAATCTGGCAGTCATGTTCCAGCAGCTGCAGCATACTGCCAGATTGGCTCCAGTGATGAGGAGGGAGGGGATGATGAGGTCACTGACTCCACGTGGGTGCCTAATAGGAGAGAGGAGGAGGAGGAGGATGAGGAGGAGGCACATCTCCAACGAGGCAGGATGCCCTTTGGTGGCCAGCGTAAGGGCAGTACACCGACGGAATCACACCGCAGAGCTCCGCCTGTGCAGGGCGCTGCCTCTGCCTGTCATTCAAAAAGTTCTTTGGTGTGGGCCTTTTTTGAGGCTAGTGCATCAGATCGCACAGCTGCTGTTTGCAACATATGTCTCAAGCGTATATCGCGTGGCCAAAACATCAGCCGCTTGGGTACCACATGCCTGACCAGACATATGTTGACCTGCCATGCAGCTCGTTGGCAAGCCTACCTCAAAGACCCACACCAAAGAACAAAGCGGACCTCTCCTTGCACCGCATCAGCTGGGATCTCCAACCCCACTATAACTTCAGTCCTCTCTGAAACATGCACTGAGAGGAATGAAGGTGTAGAATTAGGTGTGTCACAGCCAAGTAGTTGCGGCCACTCTGCTAGCAGTACACCGACGTCCGATTCTAGCAGGCAAATTTCCCTGCCCCAGCTGCTGGACCGTCGAAAGAAGTTCACTCCCAGCCATCCACATGCCCAGCGGTTGAATGCTAGCTTGGCTAAATTGCTAGCGCTTCAACTGCTGCCTTTTCAGTTGGTAGACTCGGCCCCCTTCCGTGAGTTTGTGCAATGTGCGGTTCCTCAGTGGCAGGTTCCCAAACGCCACTTTTTCTCACGGAAGGCTATTCCGGCTCTCTACCGGCATGTGGAAGGCAATGTCTTGGCCTCGCTGGACAGGGCGGTCAGCGGTAAGGTGCAGTGCATATTACCGCTGACTCATGGTCCAGCAGGCATGGACAGGGACGTTACCTTTCTTTCACGGCCCATTGGGTCACTCTTTTGGCAGCTGGGAAGGATGCAGGACAAGGTGCAGTAGTGTTGGAGGTTGTTCCACCGCCACGCCTCCAAAATGCTACTACTGGTTGTGACACACCTCTCTCCTCCACCCCCTCCTCTTCTTCTTCCTCCATGGCCTCTTCCTGTGGTTTGTCCTCTGAACCAGCGGTGCTCCGTAGCCGTTCAAGGGGCTACGCAAGTACGCAGGCAAAAAGATGCCATGCCGTGCTTGCGCTTGTGTGTTTGGGGGACAGAAGCCACACTGGGGCAGAGGTCCTGTCTGCTCTGCAGGGCCAGGCCGAGAGGTGGTTGAGGCCACGCCAGCTTAAGCCAGGAATGGTGGTTTGCGACAATGGCACCAACCTCCTCTCCGCCCTCCGACAGGGACAACTGACCCATGTGCCCTGTGTGGCTCACGTCCTTAACCTGGTGGTGCAGCGGTTCTTGGGCAGGTACCCGGGCTTACAGGATGTCCTGAGGCAGGCCAGGAAAGTCTGTGTGCATTTCCGCAGATCTTATAATGCCAGTGCTCGCCTGGCTGAGCTGCAAAAGGAGTTGAACCTGCCCAAGAACCGCCTTATATGTGACATGCCCACCAGGTGGAACTCAACGTTGGCCATGCTGCAGCGGCTGCACACGCAGCAGAGGGCCATCAATGAGTACCTGTGCGACTACGGCACCAGGACAGGGTCAGGGGAGCTTGGTTTTTTTTCTCCACGCCAGTGGGGCATGATCAGGGATGCATGCACTGTCCTGGCACCATTTGAGGAGGCCACGAGGATGGTGAGCAGTGACAGTGCATGCATCAGTGACACTGTACCTCTTGTCCACCTGTTGGAGCACACGCTGCGTGGAATAATGGACAGGGCACTTGAGGCAGAACAGAGGCAGGAAGAGGAGGACTTCCTTGCCTCTCAAGGCCCCCTTTACCCAGACAGTGTTCCTTCTGTCCCACCCATCGCACAGGAAGAGGAGGAGGAGGAGGAGGAGGAGGAGGAGGAGGAAGAGGAGGATTGTGTCAGCATGGAGGTGGAGGCTGGCACTCAGCATCATCAGCAGCAGTCTTTTAGGGATGATTTACAGTCCCAAGAAACCAGTGGACTTGTACGTGGCTGGGAGGAGGTGGCTGCGGATCATGTCGTCCTTAGTGACCCAGAGGACTCCGGACCGAATGCCTCAGCAAACCTACGCTGCATGGCCTCCCTGATCTTGCAAAGTCTGCGGAAGGATCCTCGTATTCTTCGGATCAAGGAGAGGGACCATTACTGGCTGGCCACTCTCCTTGATCCACGGTACAAGGGTAAGGTTGCGGACCTTATGTTACCGTCGCAGAGGGAGCAGAGGATGAGACAACTCCGGGAGGCCTTGCAGAAAGGTCTGTGCAACGCGTTCCCAGAGACTGGGAGGTTACAAACTCCTGGTCCTGGACAACGAGTTGCTGAGGCTTCGGCCAGTCAAAGAAGGAGCGGTGGGGAAGGTGGCCGTCTGACCGATGCGTTCAGACAATTCTTTAGTCCGCAGCCCCAAAGTATGATCGGTTCCAGCAACCATCGCCAGCGTCTGATAAACATGGTGCAGGAATATCTAGGGGCAAGGTCAGACTTGGACACCTTCCCCACCGAAAATCCTCTGGCTTACTGGGTCTTGAGGATGGATCACTGGCCAGAGCTTGCACAGTATGCAATTGAGCTACTGGCCTGTCCTGCATCCAGCGTTCTTTCGGAACGCACATTCAGTGCTGCTGGAGGATTTGTCACGGATCACAGGGTGCGCCTGTCCACCGACTCGGTTGATCGACTGACTTTCATCAAGATGAACCAGTCTTGGATCACCACCAGCTACCACACACCTGATGCTGATATAACAGACTAATTGATTTTAACATGTCACATCCCTTCAAGACTGATGCTGATGCTGAGTGCCTGTGCTGTTATGTTGACTGGCTATCCTCCTCCTCCGAGTCCTCAATGATACGATTGATGATGATAGCTTGGAAGATCATTTTTGTTTATGGGTGCCGCCACCAGTGGCTAAGGCCCAATTTTTCAGCCCCTGTTTTACAGGGGCGTGTAATTACAATTTTTTTAGCAATAATTTGCCATAGGGCTCATTGCTGTGCTCCAAGTACAGTATCTGTGAGGGGTTGGAGTGTTGTGCCACCAGTGCCTAAGGCCCAATTTTTCAGCCCCTGTTCAACAGGGGCATGCAATTACAATTCTTGATCTAATAATTCACAGCAGGGCCCATTGCTGCACCCACCAAGAGTAACTCTGAGGGCTTACAGTGTTGTGGCAACGCCACCACCACCACCACCACGAAAGGCCCAATTTTTCAGCCCCTGTTCAAAAGGGGCATGTAATTACAATTCTTGATCTAATAATTCACAGCAGGGCCCATTCCTGCACCCACCAAGAGTAACTCTGAGGGCTTACAGTGTTGTGGCAACACCACCACCACCACGAAAGGCCCAATTTTTCAGCCCCTGTTCAACAGGGGCATGCAATTACAATTCTTGATCTAATAATTCACAGCAGGGCCCATTGCTGCACCCACCAAGAGTAACTGTCAGGGCTTACAGTGTTGTGGCACCAGCACCACCATCAAAGGCCCAATTTTTACTACCACTGATCAACAATTATATGTAATTAAAATTCCTGATATAATAGTTGACAGCAGGGCGTTCCAGCACCAACCAAGAGTAACTGTGAGTGCTTACAGTGTTGTGCCAACACCAACAACTAAGGGGCCTATTTCTGCAGAGTATATACGGAAGGTCCCTACTTTCAAACATCCAACTTACAAACGACTCCTACTTGCAAACGCAAGAAGACAACAGGAAGTGAGAGGAAATCTACCCCTTGGAAGGAAAATTCTCTCCTGTAAGAATTAATATGGGAGAAAGGTGTCTCCTCTGTACTGATGCTTTATCAGCAATCCTTGTTTCAAGAAAAACACCACATTTCAAAAACAGTTGTCATTGGGACGGAAAGTGAGGTGAAATGTTCTGAACAGGGGCACAGACAGCAAAACAAATGTTACAGGGGTGATAACCCTTACCTATGTTTTCCAAAAAGTTTAAAAATAGATTTTTGGGCTGGAGCTACACTTAAACAATGTACCTGTTCAAAATTACAAACAGATTCTACATAAGAACAAACCTACAGTCCCTGTCTTGTATGCACCGCCTGTATACGGCTGTTCAGAGTATATAGGGCCTTTTTTATTTTATGTGCGGGGTTCCCCTTAATATCCATACAAGACCCAAAGGGGCTGGTAATGGGCTGGGGTAGGGGGGGGGGGGGTCATGGGGTAGCTATGCCATTTTTCTTAAAGATTTTCATCCATATTACCGGGACCAGACATTACATTAAAGCCGCAAGCAGTTTTAAATGGCTTTTTTTTCCTTTAGAAGTGTCATTTTGTGCAGGGACAGTTCTAAACACGGGAAACACGTGGCACTTCACAGGCATACTTTAGACACCCCCCAGGTACGATATTTAAAGGAATATTTGACTTTTTTTTTTTCACTTTATGCATCATTAAAATGACTGCTCCCGAAAAACGACCGTTTTTAAAACTTCTTTTTGCATTGATACATGTCCCCTGGTGCAGAACCCGGGTTCCCAAACCCTTTTTAGGACAATAACATGCATAATAGTTGTTATAATTAGCACTTTAGAATTCGAACGTTCGCATCCATTGTATTTAATAGGGTTCTAATGTTCGTACGAACTTTCGGTCCGTTCGCGGGTTCTGGTGCGAACCGAACCCGGGGGTGTTCGGCTCATCACTATTGACAAGTGGGTCCACCGGCTCTGGTAAGAGTGCCCTATGTATTTATAACTTCGAAGACGCTGTTTATGATCGACTTGGTTTCCAACTCAGTTTATTATTCACGGATTGCACATTTTGTGTCATGGACACTATTAGTTATATATCATATTCACAAGAACTTTAACTGGTTCCACATTTATTTTCATTTTTTTGCACATATAAAACTTGGTTTGTTTCCAGGTTTTTTTTGGACACTTAGCGCTTCACTTTTTCTTCCTTATTGTATTTGTATGTTAGTCACATTTTTTTGCAGCAGCTGTTTGTGTTCACCATTTTAAGACTAGTGCACATTTTCCTAATTTTGTACTGACATTTAACCTGATGAGTAGCACTTTGCGTATCCATGACTTAAAATATATTGTTTATTAATGCCCACTCATTGGGTTTCCATACATTTGTTTGCCTGATGTTCTTTTGTCCTACTTTTATTGTTTTGCTTTTCTTTTATCTTGTCCTCTTCATTTGCTCTTATCTACCCTAGCATATATAGCTAAAGTCTAGATTTTCGTTATGTTGGTAGTATTGTGACTGTTTTGATACAATTTTTTCAGATATGATATATGTTGTATACAAAAGGTATGTTCTGAAATCTTGGTGAATTATAGAAAACGACCACTAGATGGCACCAATGTATAAGAGAATACATACTTCACGTGAGAAATGAGAGTATAAAACATATCTTATGGTTTACTTTATAGAAAGATCAACCTTTTTCTTTGATGCAACTCTTTAAACATACAGTATAACAAACACATTTAGTGAGTATTAAAAAATGTAACTAGAAGTATTCTCCAGAAATATCTGGTACACAAATAAAAGGCATCATGGTGTGTGTGATGAGGTTCACAGGAAAGTGATGTGTATTGAAAGAGGATCAATAGTACTCCTAGGAGTGAGTCATTGTTATATAATTTCTCCTGTTTAAAGTGTATAGAGGAGATAGCATTAGTAATTTCTGTGTAGTACTTGTCACCAAATATTTTGAATGTTTAAATATCTTTCAGTGTGAATCACCGTAATGCCTTTTGCCTATATTTGGTTGTAAAAGTCTTGCAATTAGGGTAATTAAGCCTTAACTAAAAACTTTTATAACATAACCATATACGTATACAAGTCCCCCTGTTCCAGGTTTGCACACAGGTCTTTTAAAGAAAAAACATTATGCTTATAAGTGCAGTAAAAGTAAAAACAAAATGAACACTAACACTTGGTCCCTTATGTTGTAGTTCTGATCATCTGTCACAAAGTTTTACCCACCCATCTATCTGCGACCAGAGGACTTGTATAATTGGGATCAAAATAGAGCAGACATCAAAAGTATTGCCGCAGCAGGTGAATAGGTCACAGTCAGTTCGGGGTAGTTGAGGGTATGAGACATGTGTACCTCTTCTTTCAAATAACCACATGTCTATGTGTGTAGTTTAAGTGAGGTACTTACATGCGGTTAGTAGTAGTTCTAGGCATAAATCTCATACCATTTTGTTGAGGGTGGCGTACAGATGTCTTGTGAGTGTCCAGATAATCTTGATAGTAGAATTCTTGCCTTGAAAGGCGCATGTAAAAACAAAAACGATTAACTGGGGGATTGGTAAAAGCAAACCGTAAGACCTGAGAACAGTACTTTAAAGGGCGATGGTCTGGAATTATCTCGTTAGAGATCTATTTTTGAAGCTTCAACCAAAATTGTTTTTATTTTTTTTTCCTTTGGTTTTCAAACAAATGGAATGATTTTGATCATTAGGTTATCAAACACAGAGTAACGGGTGCTGTTCGTTAGAAAGTTGGTTTACAAGACTTTATGTGTCCATTTGATAAGGGTGATCAACACGGTCTCTGCGTCTAGGAGGGGAGTATCCAGGGCTTCCTTGAGCTGCTCCTCTTTTATTGCGGTGAGGTGATTAGGGTTGCCACCTGTACGGGATTCACCCGGACAGTTCGGGTTCTGAATCATCTGCCCGGTTTTCAGACTCTCTGCAACCCGGATAGACCATCAGTCAGGGGAAGCTCCATTAGCATATGTGTCCCTGTGGAGACAGCAGCAGTGTCACTGCTTCTCCATAAAAACCCTGTGCTGGGGTAATTGTTAGATTCTAAAGCTCATTCCATCCTGTCTCCCCCCTACAGGCTCCTGCAGGGTCTCTCTTATCAGTGACTAACTCCCCCCCCCCCCCTCCAATCACTAGTGCGGTGTACTTACCCAGGAGGCGGAGCTGAGGAGGAGATCATGTCGGGAGGAGGAGATCATGTCGGGCTGGCGCTGCTCACACTGCATGCAGGGAAGAGGTGAGCTGAGAGTTTTCGTCTGAGGAGTCTCCTGGGGTGGAAATCTGACAGCATTTGTTTGGCAGGAGTTGCTGTGAAGGGTTAAGGTGACAGGAGGATCGGGAGTGTGTCTGACGATATCTTCCAAGCCTCCTCTGTCTAACTCTATACAAACATCCCCCATCCTCAGTCCAGATAATGTGAAGTCATTTATGACCATTCATTAACCCCGTGTGTGTGTATGTGGAGAGTGTAAACTTCTGATTGTACAGAGCCTGGATAACACAGGGACATATGAATGGTCATCCATTACCTTCACATCATCTGTACATACAGAGTGCTGGGGGCTGGCAGTTTTCATTGTTGTATTGTTGTAAATATTAGTGGATGAGTACAATAGCTTTTGTTTTTATATACATCACTATTTTTCAGCCCCCAACTCCCCTCAGGTGCATCACCCCCCCCAGACCACTTCATACATCCAGCTGGCACCATCCCCTCCGTACTCCTCTACTATACATACTACCCCCATCATCCCCTCCGCACTCCTCTCCTACACATACTACCCCCACCATCCCCTCCGCACTCCTCTACTATACATACTACCCCCATCATCCCCTCCGCACTCCTCTCCTACACATACTACCCCCACCATCCCCTCCGCACTCCTCCACTATACATTCTACCCCCATCATCCCCTCCGCACTCCTCTCCTACACATACTACCCCCACCATCCCCTCCGCACTCCTCTACTATACATACTACCCCCACCATCCCCTCCGCACTCCTCTACTAAACATACTACCCCCACCATCCCCTCCGCACTCCTCTACTATACATACTACCCCCATCATCCCCTCCGCACTCCTCTCCTACACATACTACCCCCACCATCCCCTCCGCACTCCTCTACTATACATACTACCCCCACCATCCCCTCCGCACTCCTCTACTATACATACTACCCCCACCATCCCCTCCGCACTCCTCTCCTATACATACTACCTCTATCATCCCCTACACACTCCTCTCCTATACATACTACCCCCACCATCCTCTCCGCACTCCTCTCCTATACATACTACCTCTATCATCCCCTACACACTCCTCTCCTATACATACTACCCCCATCATCCCCTCCACACTCCTCTCCTATACATACTACCCCCATCATCCCCTCCACACTCCTCTCCTATACATACTACCCCCACCATCCCCTCCACACTCCTCTCCTGTACATACTACCCCCATCATACACACCACACTCCTTCTGCCACGCTGCATGTCGCAGAGCTTGGTGCCTCTAAGCTTTGGCATGCCACATGATGTTGGCTCCCATGAGACAGCCATCTTTAAACCTGGGGGACACATGATCTTCAATTGCCCGGAGGCCCCATGAGTTATCAGTCCACCCCTGGCCCAGACTGTGGCTACCCAGCACGGTTGCTCACTGCAATTGTAAACCAAAAGTGTCAACTTCGTTGACTCTGATGTAAAGGGGGACTCTTGTGATTATCTCCATATGATTAGAAATGTTATTTAATCACAAATCATATGTATAGTGTATACTACATAAATACATAAAAATTGCCTTGCATTGTACAGAGGTAATGAATTTAATGTTCTACTGAAAAAAATATATATGCCGTGCGCTGCTAATGTGTTCGGGTTTGGCTTGAAGAAAAGGTGGCAACCCTAGAGGTGATGGAGATCTGTGCCGACGATCCCTGTTTCTCTGGGCTCTTGGCATATAGTTGTAGGGTACTTCGATCCACGAGTCATTTAACATGAAGGAATTGTACCATTCTGATACTTCTGTGAGAGGGATATTGAGTGTTTCACAAAAAGTTTGGAGATCATCAGGTGTACGAAGCAATGCGGTGTGGCCTCTCCATGTGGCTGAGAGACAGAAAGGGAACTTCCATCTGTATGGTATGCCTCTAAAGCGCAGTTGATCTAGAATTGGACGCAAAGCTCTGCGTTGCTGTAGCGTGATGTTTGAAAGGTCTTGGTAAAGTTTTATTTCGTTCCCATTAAAGAGAACTCTGTTCTTCTCCCTCGCTTTTTTAAGGATGGCTTCCTTCAGTGGGAAATTAACTAGGCAGCAAATTATATCCATGGGGGGGGGGTCAATGTCTCTGCCTCCGGGTCTGAGAGCTCTGTGTATTCTCTCAAAATAAATAGGGGAGTCATGGGGTCTTTCCAGTAAATCATTAAATTCTGATGTTGTGGCGTCTTCTCCTGTTGTCCAGGTCTTCTAAATGGTGGTGAATGTCTATATTATGAGAAAGATGCATGTCAGAGTTCTTTTGTACCTGTTTAATGGCATCCGCATGGCGCGCTGAGGCCTGCTACACTGATCCCATCCTGGCTGCTATTCCCTGGATGTCAGTCTTGAGGTCTGTAATTGCGGCCTTTATCTCGTGTGCTACTGCCTGCAGGTCTGAGAGGCATAGAGGTTGTGAGGGCTGAGAGGGATGCAGGGCTTGTGCGGGTTGGCTTGGAGCTCCGTGTGCGCCGTCCTCTATGGGGCACGATCCATCGAGCGGGATGAGGGGTTTAGGCGAGGCCACGGCTTTTGGGTCTTCACCCTGCGATGTCCGAAACATCGCGGGGATGTTGTTTCTAGGTTGCTGGTTGGCATCCATCGATCCGCGGGTGGCTGAGGAGCTCCGATCCATGTTTCTGCGGCGTGTCCTTCTCACTGTAGCACAATTTAGGTGCTCCTGTGTGCTGGAGTGGAGAGACTAAGCGTCCATCTTAGACCAGAGTTAGACCACGCCCCCGTGTATTTTTCTATATGGAATAAAATGTTGTACTTTTTATACCTTTGTTACTTCCTTTTCATATATCCTGATCCATTTCCTACCCATAAAATCCCTGGGACATTCCAAATGCACAATTTCACGTTTATTTCAAATGCCTTTGCTTTGTTTTACTAAAGTTGTTTCTCTTTTTTTCTCATTCCTAGCATGCTGATTACAAAAAAGTTCATGTAAAACATTCATTTATTAAAATTTTATAAATAACAGTTTTTTTTTTCAGCCCACAAATATCTGTAAAATCTATAATGTGGCCCTCAATAGTTTTCCCTTTATGTTTATTGGTCAATTTAGGTCTGAAAGCACCGTATGTTGGGTATGCTCTATCTATATATATATATATATATATATATATATATATATATATATATATATATATATATACACACACACAGTGGTTACGGAAAGTATTCAGACCCCCTTAAATTTTTCACTCTTATATTGCAGCCATTTGCGAAAATCATTTATGTTCATTTTTTTCCTCATTAATGTACACACATCACCCCATATTGACAGAAAAACACAGAATTGTTGACATTTTTGCAGATTTATTAAAAAAGAAAAACTGAAATATCACCTGGTCCTAAGTATTTAGACCCTTTGCTCAGTATTTAGTAGAAGCACACTTTTGATCTAATACAGCCATGGGTCTTTTTGGGAAAGATGCAACAAGTTTTTCACACCTGGATTTGGGGATCCTCTGCCATTCCTCCATGCAGATCCTCTCCAGTTCTGTCAGGTTGGATGGTAAACGTTGGTGGACAGCCATTTTTAGGTCTCTCCAGAGCTGTTCAATTGGGTTTAAGTCAGGGCTCTGGCTGGGCCATTCAATAACAGTCAGAGTTGTTGTGAAGCCACTCCTTCGTTATTTTAGCTCTGTGCTTAGGGTCATTGTCTTGTTGGAAGGTAAACCTTCAGGCCAGTCTGAGGTCCTGAGCACTCTGGAGAAGGATTTCGTCCAGGATATCCCTGTACTTGGCTTGGCCGCATTCATCTTTCCCTCGATTGTAACCAGACGTCCTGTCCCTGCAGCTGAAAAACACCCCCACAGCATGATGCTGCCACCACCATGCTTCACTGTTGGGACTGTATTGGACAGGTGATGAGCAGTGCCTGTTTTTCTCCAAACATACTGCATAGAATTCAGGCCAAAAAGTTCTATCTTGGAGTCAGAGAATCTTATTTTTCACCATCTTGGAGTCTTTCAGGTGTTTTTTTTATCAAACTCCATGCAGGCTTTCATGTGTCTTGCACTGAGGAGAGGCTTCCGTCGGGCCACTGTGCCATAAAGCCCCGACTGGTGGAGGGCTGCAGTGATGGTTGACTTTCTTAACAACTTTCTCCCATCTCCCGACTGCATCTCTGGAGCTCAGCCACAGTGATCTTTGGGTTCTTCTTTACCTCTCTCACCAAGGCTCTTCTCCCCCTACAGCTCAGTTTGGCCGGACGGCCAGCTCTAGGAAGGGTTCTAGTCACCCCAAACGTCTTCCATTTAAGGATTATGGAGGCCACTGTGCTCTTAGGAACCTTAAGTGCAGCAGAAATGTTTTTGTAACCTTGGCCAGATCTGTGCCTTGCCACAATTCTGTCTCTGAGCTCTTCAGGCAGTTCCTTTGACCTCATGATTCTCATTTGCTCTGACATGTACTGTGCAGCTGTAAGGTCTTATATAGACAGGTGTGTGGCTTTCCTAATCAAGTCTAATCAGTATAATCAAACACACCTGGACTCAAATGAAGGTGTAAACCAATCTCAAGGATGATCATAAGAAATGGACAGCACCTATATATATATATATATAAATATATGAGTGTCACAGCAAAAGGTCTGAATACTTAGGACCATGTGATATTTCAGTTTTTCTTTTTTAATAAATCTGAAAAAATGTAAACGATTCCCTGTTTTCCTTTCAATATGGGTTGCTGTGTGTACATTAATGAGGAAAAAAATGAACTTAAATGATTTTAGCAAATGGCTGCAATATAACAAAGAGTGAACATTTTAAGGGGGTCTGAATACTTTCCATACCCACTGTATAGTGTGTGTATGTGTGTGTGTGTGTGCGTATATATATATATATACCGTATATACTCGAGTATAAGCCAAGTTTTTCAGCACATTTTTTTGGTGCTGAAAATGCCCCCCTCAGCTTATACTCGATTCACGTTTTTGCGCCTGATCTCCCGGACTTTGGGGACCCGGTACCGGCCGGCCTTAGGTCCCCTGGACCCCAAACCTGGCACACATGTAGCTCCACTCTTCCTCTACAAGTGTGCAATGGTTGTTGTCCAAGGGACTTACGGCCGGGGAGCAACGATTTTTCAAAGTTAGGAACCCCTTCTTTAGACTCCAATGTTAAACGGTAATTTCTCTGGTAACTTTGGGGACCCGGTACTGGCCGTTCATAGGTCTCCTGGACCCGAAACCTGGCGCACACGTAGCCCCATTTTTCCTCTACAAGTGTGCAAAGTTTGGTGCCTGGGGGAGCTACGGCCGGGGAGCACCGATTTTTCAAATACGGGCACCCCTTCCATAGACTCCAATGTTAAACGTCAGTCTAGTCATAAACACAGTGAGGCATGCACATGGGCACAGTGAGGCATGGGCACAGTAAGGCACAGTGAGGCATGCAGATGGACACCCTAGGCTTATACTCGAGTCAATACGTTTTCCCTGTTTTTTGTGGTAAAATTAGGTGCCTCGGCGTATATTCGGGTCGGCTTATACTCGAGTATATACAGTGTATATATATATATATATATATATATATATATAGGAAGGCTAGCATGCTAGCCTGAAATTATGGGAGGAGTTCGAAGGGTACTTAAACAGACCGTCCACGACGGTCAGTGTCGGCTCTAGTGCGCGGTACTACGTCGTCACTGTCCGACGCTTCCCAAATCACAACGCCTGTGAAATTGCGCTCGAGAGTTCCAGATCACTCGCAGTCGTTCGTTGGTCTCGATATCACTCGCTGTCGCAGGTAGGACCGGCGTTACCATTCGTACGAATCGTAGCGCCGGCATTCGTTTCTAGTTTTCTATAGTTACGTGTTTCCGCATGTTTTCGGAAATCGCTCCTACTACAAACGCTCATACGATGCATGGTTGTCAGTACCCGCGTTTTCAGTCATAGTTACCTCTTCCACACTGATGCCCTACACCTCCCACGATACTCTCCCGTCACCCAACTGATGCCCCACACCTCCTACCACACACACCATACACCGAACAGTCCGGTCCGAATCTGGTCGCAAATCGCGGCAGTACAGCTCGGACCCTCGACAACCACAAGCCCCCTCACCTTCGAAAAACCAGACAGTCGATTCGAGTCCAGCCGCATCTCCGGCGCCGTGATTCGGATCCCGACGCATCAATAACCCCATACCCACACCACAACTACACTATCCGAATCCAGTCGTAGCATCGGCTCCAAGATTCGGATCCTCGGCTGTAACTACCAATCCGTATGCAGTCGCATACCCGGCTTAGCAGCTCCGGCCCACACCTCCGATACAGCATCGTACGTCTCAGAACGTTACGAATCCAGCCGTAGCATCGGCCCTAATGGTTCGAACCCCAAGCCGCTACACGCACGCCTTACTTACCACTCCCGCTTCATCACGAAGCGGCCATCCCCGCACACTCGCAAGTCACAAACTCCTCTTCTTTCGTCTCCTTAAGGCATTGTTCCTCGCAATCGCTGCGAGCATTCGTCGAGTGGTTGAACACCAGCCACTCACCACCTCCAGTAGTCAATACGGCTACTCACCGATTTCTCTATCCCTTTCCCCCACACAGGTCAGTTCAGATTGAGTCCCATCCCGTCCACCCTGCAATCCAGGTCGGACGATATTCCCCACAGGTAAAAAAAAAAAACGAAGGGGGGTCTTACACACTTCTTCACCTGAGAGCTACCTACCGCTCCCACAACTCTTCACACCTACCCAAAAAAAAACAAAAAAAACACACAAACATCTCTATGTCACCCTCATTATAGGTCCCGGTCGACCCACGCCTCGACCTCAACCAAGACTTCAACTACCAGGGCTCAAGACAGGTGCGTAAATGCAAGGCCCCTCCTTGCTTTCTCTTCGCACTCTTTCACGACATATTTGTCTTCACATACACAATTCGACCGCTCACCAGGCGCTAGCAACTGCCACATACTTCTACGCACTACACTCTGTTTTCGAAGAGCGATCCGAGATCCTTCAACACGCAGACAAGGTCGCCGACATCCACCCTGCCGGCAGTGCAGGCGTCGGCAGACCGACCACACGTCAACGAACTACAGATCGAAACATTCCTACTTAGCATACCAGACTTCAGCTATCCCGCCCCAGTACGCCCTGGGGGCTCTGGTTCATCAGTCTGTGCCGAGCACAGACGGCACCCGAGCTATCGGTTACTTAGTCAGTCACCTCCTGGCTCACCTCGGTTGCCACGCACTCTTTCGAGTTTTCCAAATTTCACTCAACAGCGCTCGTACGCAAACTTGGCTATCCTCTGCGCCTGTCATTCCTTACTCTGTCCATCCTCCCTTCCTTCTTCCTTCCCACTTTCGTAACTCCTCTATCCCCTCCATACCTGGCATCTCACTCTGTAAAACATGCATTCCCCCCCCTTTTTTCTTCCAGCTCACAACATGTCGCAGACCGACTGCGAAGACTTTACCTCCGTCCCACCATCACCCCGTACGGGTTCAGCGGACGGCTCCACACAGTCCCTCAGGGCTTGGACCATCCCCAGGCTTACGGCCGAACTACGCCGTAGGGGCATCCCCTACCCGGCCACGGCCAGGAAAGCCGAACTCTTTCGCCTACTGTTTCCAACACCACCGGCAACTCCTCCAGACTCCCAGGCATCCCTGCAGTCCATATCATCTGCCATCACTCAGCTGCACGACATAGTGGCTTCACTTGCTACTTCCGTTACGGACGTTCAGTCCAGAGTAGGGGCCCTGGAAACACGCCCAGCTACACCACCAGCAACCCCAATCTCCACGCTCGTCGTCATACCCCCAACCACCTCAGGTATGCCCGACGCTACTACCCCCATCTTTCCCTCCCACTTCATCCCAGCGGGCATCAGGAAGGACATCCTGGATGGTAAGGACGTAAACCTGGCGTCCTTACTCATCTCCGTTCACGACGTGGCAGAAAACAGGTCCTATTCCTGGGGGGACGTCTCCGTTATCCTGAAGGCCAAAGACCCCAGGCTTAACCGCAAACTCTCGGTCACAGAGTTCGTCTTGGCCTTCGGGCTGTTCAGAGACGTGGTGTGCTCAGCCAACCCCGACAGGAGGGAAGAACTGGATCTCTACCTCCACGCGGTAGTCGATCTAGGACACAAGTACGGCGGGTGCTCGTTCTACGATTACCATCGCTCCTTTTCGGCAAAAGCCGCAGCCAGGCTGTCCCAGTTCCAGCTCTCCACTAACTGGAGTGCCATGGACACTGAGCTGTTCTGCTGCCACTTCGAGGGCCTCCGCTCCCCTCTGTGTACCACCTGCCAATCTGCCTCCCACACAGCAAATTGGTGCTCCGAGACCAGCGGCAGACGCCCCCCTACCTTCCCTTCCACCTCCTACGCACCTCAGAATTTGCCAACAGCCGTACAGCCATCCCAGCCTGACAGGCTAGGACGACCCGTCCGTGCATTAGGGGGCGCAGCCATCTGCAACAATTTTAATTTCAAAGGTTGCTTCTACTCCCAATGCAAACTACTGCACATCTGCCTCCTATGCCAGAAGGCTCATCTGAAGAGTGCCTGCAATCTCAAGCAGCCGGGCCCGTCCTGACTAGGCCAGGTGCACGTCGGATGGCTTGGCTTCTACCTTTCCTCACACCCGACCCCATCCCTGGCAGCCTTCCTGGTACAAGGGTTCAGTACAGGGTTTCACACTGGTCTGATCACGATACCAGACTCCACGTACGAGTGCAGAAACCTACTCTCGGCTGCCGCCGACGAGGAAGCCATCTCCTCACTACTACAAATCGAATTAGACCGCGGATATATGATCGGCCCTTTTTCTCAGTCCCCCTTTTCTGTATGGAGAGTCAGCCCTATTGGGCTTGTCAAGGGCAAATTCTCCAATAAACTTCGGTTGATCTATGACTTGTCCGCGCCTCATTCCTCCACCACACCCAGCCTAAACTCACTCATACCCTCAGAGGAGTTCTCCCTAAAATATTCCTCTGTCGACCTGGCTATCCAATCCATCATAAAAACAGGGGTCGGGGCCTGGCTATCCAAAGCCGACATCTCCGATGCTTTCAAACTACTGCCCATCGAACCATACCTATGGAGGTGGCACGGGATAAAGTGGAAAGGTCTTTACTACTTCGCAACTAAACTGACCTTCGGCTCCAAAAGCAGCCCCTGGCTCTTCAACACGTTCGCCCAATCCCTATCCTGGATTCTCGTGCACCACGCACACTGTCAGAAAGTAATCCATTACTTAGATGACTTTCTACTCATTGAGACACCCAGCAAGCCCCCCGTAGACCTAGGAAGTCTAAGAGAGGTCTTTAAAAACCTCAATGTGCCAATAGCAGAGAGAAAAGTAGAAGGCCCAGGACAACTTATCACCTTCCTGGGAATCAATCTCGACACTCGGGCTATGCAGGCTAGTCTACCACTTGATAAATTGAACCGCATCAGGTCAGTCGTCCACACGTTCACTATCACACGAGGGTGCACCAAAAGACAGTTGCAATCCCTGTTGGGGATGCTGAACTTCGCAATGAGAATCATCCCCCAAGGGCGATCTTTCATCTCTCGTCTCCTAGTGTTCCTGTCCCAGGCACAAGATCCCGACCAACCCGTCAGACTTGACGCAGCCGCTATGGCAGATTTGGATATGTGGGACCAGTTCCTCGAGAACTGGAATGGCAGGTCCATGTTCATTCCCGCAGCGTCCCCTTCTTCCCCACAAGTAATCACTGACGCAGCAGCTTCCACAGGCTTCGCGGCAATTTTTGGCCATCATTGGTTCGCGGGGCCGTGGCCGTCGGAGATACTCGCGATCCCCGGGTTCAGCCAGTCCTCCTCCCTGTTTGAGATCTACCCCATACTTGCCGCAGCCCAAGTTTGGGGCAGCGCCTGGGCGGGACAGACCGTCACCTTTGTCACAGACAATCAAGCCACGGCCGCTATTATCAACAAAGGAAGGTTCAAATCATTGGCCATCATGTCCTTCCTCCGCAGGCTGGTGCTACTCTCTCTTCAACATCAATTTAACATTCTCTGTGTCCACATCCCCGGTCATTGCAATACTTCAGCCGACGCTCTGTCACAATTTAATTTCGATACGTTCTTTTCGCAGGAGCCTGGAGCCGACCCGACCATGTCACACATCTCGCACTGGTCGCAGCTAACCCTGGATTAAAACAGCACCTCCAGGGGGCTTCCACCCTCATCAATGCGTCCTTGGCTCCCAACACGCTAAAAGCCTACCGATCCGCCTGGAAGAGTTATAACAGATTTCTAGCCACCAACCCCGGGGCACTTCCAGGAAACCTCAACCACATCCTGGCCTTCGTTTCCCACTGTCACACCCAACTCAAGCTGTCACCCAACACCGTCAGGCTGTACCTAGCCGGTATCCAGCACTTCACGTCCCTGCAAGATCCTACCACACCATCCTTGTTCGCCGCCCATGCAGTTAAAGCCATATTACGCGGTATCCACAAGCAGCAACCGCATACCTGCGTCAAGCGCTTACCAGTTACCAGCGCCATATTCCGGGGCATGTCCACTATCCTCGCACGTTCCCCTTTTGGTGTACGACCTAGCCTGGTTATCCAGGCAGCCATTTATTTAGCCTTCTATGGCTTCCTCCGCCCCAGCGAATTCACGGTCTCCGGCCCTAACGGCCAGGTACTACGGAAGCACCACCTGACTCGTCACCAGAGTCACTTTGTCCTGCACCTAACGGTGTCGAAAACCCAACAAACTGGTCCCGGGGTAGATATAAAAATCTTCCAGACTCATAATATCTGGTGCCCCGTGGACATATTAGATCGGCTAATGACAACACTATCCGGCCTACCCGGAGACAGCCCACTTTTGCCTTTTCCAACCGAGCCCCTAACCGGGAACCAGTTTGTCAGCCATGTCAGGACACTTCTGAACACTTTAGGACATGACCCAGGAAGATACTCAGGGCATTCCTTTCGCATAGGAGCAGCCTCAGCGGCATCACGAAACGGTGTCCCGGACCATGTCATCAAAACAATGGGTAGATGGAAATCCTTGTGTTTCGCTCGATACGTGCCCGATCCACAGTCAGAAATAGCACGAGCCTTTAACAGTCTCGCCATGTAATCATTTACTTGTCATAAATAAACTATTTCTCCCTAACCTTGTGTGACTTTTGGCCCCTTCTTTGGCATACCGTACAGCAGGCCAGGCCACACTTCAGGTCTATTTTGTGTCGTTAGTCTTGTGACGTGTTTATGTGATCCATATCTCTTCATACAGAGGGCTCCGACCATAAATAGGAAGGCTAGCATGCTAGCCTGAAATTATGGGAGGAGTTCGAAGGGTACTTAAACAGACCGTCCACGACGGTCAGTGTCGGCTCTAGTGCGCGGTACCCACCCACCCATATCCCCCTTTACAGGGCACTCCTCTACATACAATTCTCAACAGAATTTTCCACAACTTCTATCTCGGGTATGGCCCCTTCTTTGGCATACCGTACAGCAGGCCAGGCCACACTTCAGGTCTATTTTGTGTCGCTAGTCTTGTGACGTGTTTATGTGATCCATATCTCTTCATACAGAGGGCTCCGACCATATATATATATATATATATATATATATATATATATATACACACCGTATATACTCAAGTATAAGCTGACTAGGGATGAGCTTTATGTTCGAGTCGAACATGAGTTCGACTCGAATAAAATAAAAAATAAAAAAAACATTCCAGCGATGTAATCCAGTCTGTCCAGCGTTGTTCTCTATGTCCCGCGGTGATCCGATGTCCAGCGATGCTGCAGTCTCCTCCAGTCTCCACTTCACACGAAACCCCCATGACGTACGAGGGGGCGGGGTCACCCGTCACATCATAGCGTAAGCCCCGGCTTTCCCCGCTTGCCGGGGAATAGCCAATGATGTAGGCGGGGTACCCATGTTGAGGGCATGTGGCCTGGTATGGTTCAGGAGGGGGGGGCGCTCTCTTGTCCCCCCTCTTTTCCTGCGGCCTGCCAGGTTGCGTGCTCGGATAAGGGTCTGGTATGGATTTTTGGGGGGACCCCACACCATTGTTTTTTTCAATTTTGGTGCGGGGTTCCCCTTAATATCCATACCAGACCTGAAGGGCCTGATATAGAATTTTGGGGGGACCCCCATGCATTTTATTTTTTTTAAATTTTGGTTCCCTGCGCAAAATGTCATTTTTGAAGGAAAAAAAGTAATTTAAAACTGCTGCATCTATTAACCACTTAAGCCCCGGACCATTTCGGGCCATTAGGACCAGGCCTGTTTTTGGGATTCGGCACTGCGCTGCTTTAACTGTAAATTGTGCGGACATGCAATGTTGTACCCAAATGAAATTTGCGTCCTTTTCTTCCCACAAATAGAGCTTTCTTTTAATGGTATTTGATTGCCTCTGCGATTTTTATTTTTTGCGATATAAACAGAAAAAGACCGAAAATTTTGAAAAAAAATGATATTTTCTACTTTTTGTTATAAGAAAAATCGAATAAACTCAATTTTAGTCATACATTTAGGCCAAAATGTATTCAGCCACATGTCTTTAGTAAAAAAAATGTCAATAAGCATATATTTATTGGTTTGTGCAAAAGTTATAGCGTTTACAAACTAGGGTACATTTTCTGAAATTTACACAGCTTTAAATTTATGACTGCCTATCTCATTTCTTGAGGTGCTAAAATGGCAGGGCAGTACAAAACCCCCCCAAATGACCCCATTTTGGAAAGTAGACACCCCAAGGAAATTGCTGAGAGGCATGTTGAGCCCATTGAATATTTTTTTTTTGTCCCAAGTGATTGAATAATGACAAAAAAAAAAAAATTACAAAAAGTTGTCACTAAATGATATATTGCTCACACATGCCATGGTTATATGTGGAATTGCACCCCAAAATACATTCTGCTGCTTCTCCTGAGTACGGGGATACCACATGTGTGGGACTTTTTAGGAGCCTAGCCACGTACGGGACCCCGGAAACCAAGCACCGCCTTCAGGATTTCTAAGGGCGCAAATTTTTGATTTCACTCCTCACTACCTATCACAGTTTCGAAGGCCATAAAATGCCAAAATAGCACAAAACCCCCCCAAATGACCCCATTTTGGAAAGTAGACACCCCAAGCTATTTACTGAGAGGCATGTTCAGTCCATGGAATATTTTATATTTTGCCACAAGTTGCGGGAATATGACAAACTTTTTTTTTTTTGCACAAAATTGTCACTAAATGATATATTGCTCACACATGCCATGGGCATATGTGAAATTACACCCCAAAATACATTCTGCTGCTTCTCCTGAGTACGGGGATACCACATGTGTGGGACTTTTTGGGAGCCTAGCCGCGTACGGGACCCCAAAAACCAAGCACCGCCTTCAAGGTTTCTAAGGGCATAAATTTTTGATTTCACTCCTCACTACCTATCACAGTTTTGAAGGCCATAAAATGTCAAAATAGCCCAAAACCCCCACAAATGACCCCATTTTGGAAAGTAGACACCCCAAGCTATTTGCTGAGAGGCATGGTGAGTATTTTACAGCTCTCATTTGTTTTTGAAAATTAAGAAAGACATTTTTATTTCTTATTTTTTTTCTTTTTTTACATTTTCAAAACTTTGTGACAAAAAGCGAGATCTGCAAAATACTCAACATACCTCTCAGCAAATAGCTTGGGGTGTCTACTTTCCAAAATGGGGTCATTTGGGGGGGTTTTGTGCCATCTGGGCATTCCATGGCCTCCGAAACTGTGATAGGCAGTGAGGAGTGAAATCAAAAATTTACACCCATAGAAATCCTGAAGGCGGTGCTTGGTTTTTGGGGTCCCGTACGCGACTAGGCTCCCAAAAAGTCCCACACATGTGGTATCCCCGTACTCAGGAGAAGCAACAGAATGTATTTTGGGGTGTAATTCCACATATGCCCATGGCATGTTTGAGCAATATATAATTTAGTGACAACTTTTTGTACATTTTTTTTTTTTTTTGGTCATTATTCAATCACTTGGGACAAAAAAAAAAAATATTCAATGGGCTCAACATGCCTCTCAGCAAATAGCTTGAGGTGTCTACTTTACAAAATGGGGTCATTTGGGGGGGTTTTGAACTGTCCTGGCATTTTATGCACAACATTAGGAAGCTTATGTCACACATCATCCACTCTTCTAACCACTTGAAGACAAAGCCCTTTCTGACACTTTTTTTTACATGAAAAACATTTTTTTTTGCAAGAAAATTATGTTGAACCCCCAAACATTATATATTTTTTTTTAAGCAAAGGCCCTACAGATTAAAATAGTGGGTGTTGCATTTTTTTTTTCCACACAGTATTTGCGCAGCGATTTTTCAAACGCATTTTTTGGGGGAAAAACACACTTTTTTTATTTTTAATGCACTAAAAAACACTATATTGCCCAAATGTTTGATGAAATAAAAAAGATGATCATAGGCCGAGTACATGGATACCAAACACGACATGCTTTAAAATTGCGCACAAACGCGCAGCGGCGACAAACTACATTCATTTTTAAAAGCATTTAAAAGCCCTTACAGGTTACCACGTTAGATTTACAGAGGAGGTCTACTGCTAAAATGACTGCCCTCGATCTGACCTTCGCGGTGATACCTCACATGCATGATGCAATTGCTGTTTACATATGACGCTAGACCGACGCGTGCGTTCGCCTTTGCGCAAGAGCAGGGGGGGACAGCGGTGCTTTTTTTTTTTTTTTTTTTTTTATTATTTATTTGGCTTTTTTATTTTATTTTTAAACTGTGCCTTCCATATTTTAATTTTTTTACCATTTTTATCGTTATCTCAGGGAATGTAAATATCCCCTATGATAGCAATAAGTAGTGACAGGTACTCTTTTTTTTGAAAAAAATTGGGGGGTTAGACCCTAGATCTTTCCTCTGCCCTCAAAGCATCTGACCACACCAAGATCGGTGTGATAAAATGCTTTCCCAATTTCCCAATGGTGCTTTTTATATCCGGGGGGGGACATTCCCTCCCACTGCTTGTAAAAGCAGTCTAGAGGCTAATTATCTGCTAGAATTGCTTTTACATGAAAGCCGGCTGCTGGCTGAAAAGAATGATACCAAGATGATACCTAAACCCGCAGGCATCATTCTGGTATAAACATTCAAAGTCCAGCAACATACCAGTACGTTGCTGGTCCTTGTTGGACATGTATTGTAATCTTTTTTTTCATACAGCCTATTGGCTGAACGAAAAAAAGAGATTGATTGGTGGGTATGCCCACCATTAGAATACCTCCCTTCATCCACCCACTTCTAATGATGGGCATATATGCCGAAGCATGGGGGCATCCTCCCGCAAAAAAGTTATGCCGCGTACACACGGTCAAGCCTTCGTCGGAATTTCGACCGTATGTACGCGGCATAAAAGGTTATGCCGCGTACACACGGTCGGACTTTTCCACGGGCAAGCCTCCGTTGGAATTTCGACCGTATATACGCGGCATTAGGAGCAAAATCGCTCCTCCGCCCCTGCTGCCCCCATGCTTCGGCATATATGCTCTTTTTTTTAACTGTGGTGGTGAAATCACCTCCTACAGCGTTGGAGTCACGGCTTTATGTATCGTGGGAGCAAACGCTGTTGCTGTCAAGATAAATAGATCCGCGCTGCAACTGAATGGCGTACCTGCTAAGCAAATGGTGGTTAACATTAAAACAAAGTAACATTACAGTACAACAGTAAGACCTTACCATGCCATACCTGCAAAGCAAATACCAAAACAAAACCTAGTAAAAAATAAAAAAATGTTTTAACGCAACCTGTGCCTAAAATATATATATGCCGAAGCATGGGGGCATCCTCCCGCAAAAAAGTTATGCCGCGTACACACGGTCGGAATTTTCCACGGGCAGGCCTCCGTCGGAATTTCGACCGTATGTACGCGGCATTAGGAGCAAAATCGCTCCTCCGCCCCTGCTGCCCCCATGCTTCGGCATATATGCTCTTTTTTTTAACTGTGGTGGTGAAATCACCTCCTACAGCACTGGAGTCACGGCTTTATGTATCGTGGGAGCAAACGCTGTTGCTGTCAAGATAAATAATTCCGCGCTGCAGTTGAATGGCGCACCTGAAAACAAAAAATTACATACCTGAAAAGCAAGCATGATAAAACATTGCAGAATAGAATACAGTAAAAAAGAGCAGAACAATAGAGAGAAAATAGAGAGAGAGAGAACAATAAAACGACAACTATTTTTGTTTTTTTTATTTTATATATTTTTTGTGTTTTGTTTTTTACGTTTTTTTTTTTCTTTTTTACACTTTTTTTTGTAACTTTACAACTGTAATGGTTCGGGTCTCTCAAAATGTAATGGCATCTTGGGAGACCCTGTGTAAGTGTGTCCTTGTCTGTGAAATGCTGTACCCTACGCTAAAACTTCACTTTTGAGTGGTAGCGTTCAAAACATTCACCTTGGCAAAGACCAGGCTTGTCAGGACAGAGTGGACAAAAACTACGGGTGTCACGCCTAAATCCGCGCTTGCTACAGACACGACATCTTTTTTGGGGGTGGCTTTGGGTAGGGGTACTCGGGAGGACATACGAATAATGCCTCTCATGCAGCCGGCTTACTGCATTTGGTAGGGGATGGTGAGGTGCAGAACCGCCTGGATACAGGAGTTCTGTGACTATCTCATTCTGGAATTTTAGAAGAGATAACGTCCCGCCTGAAGCTCTGTATAGCACATGAGCGTTCAGCAAAGCCAATTGGAATAATGATAGAGACACTTTTTTGTACCAGCGTCTCGCCTTACGGTCAATTAGATACGGCGCCAACAACTGGTCGTTGAGGTCCACCCCTCCCATATTTTGGTTATATTCGTGGACACAGAGGGGTTTCTCCACAACACCAGTCGCCGTACGAATTTGGACTGTCGTGTCTGCATGAAGGGAGGTAAGAAGGAAAACATTCTTATTGTCCCTCCACTTCATAGCGAGCAAGTTATTACACTTCAAGCAGGCTCTCTCCCCCAGCCTAAGACGGGCATCTACAAGCCGCTGGGGAAAGCCCCGGCGATTAGGTCGCACGGTGCCACATGCTCCAATCTGATGATCAAACAAGTGACTAAACAGTGGCACGCTCGTGTAATAATTGTCCACATACAAGTGGTACCCCTTTCCGAATAAGGGTGACACCAAGTTCCACACTATCTTGCCAGCGCTCCCTATGTAATCCGGGCAGTTGACCGACTCAATCTGACTATCTTTTCCCTCATAAACCGTAAAGTTCACTACATAGCCTGTTGCCCTGTCACAGAACTTGTAGAGCTTGACCCCGTATCTGGCACGCTTGCTGGGAAGGTACTGCTTGAAAGACAAGCGGCCAGAAAATTTAATCAGGGACTCATCAACGCAGACAACTTGATCGGGAGTAAACAAGGCTGCAAAACGTTCGTTGAAGTGGTTTATGAGGGGCCGAATTTTATAGAGCCGGTCGTATTCAGGGTCCCCACGTGGACGACAAAGTTCATTGTCGTTGAAGTGCATGAACCGCAAAATCTGCTCGTATCGTGCCCTGGACATGGAGGCAGAGAACACGGGCATGTGGTCAATTGGGTGCGTGGACCAATAAGCTCGCAATGACGGAAATTTATGTGTGCCCATGTTGAGGGAAAGGCCCAGAAAGGTCTTAAATTCGGAAACCGTAATTGGTTTCCAATTTCTGGCAATTTTAGGCAACTGGGGGTTAGCGGCGATAAATTGACCAGCATATAAATTACTCTGGTCCACAATAGATCTATAGAGATCTTCCGTGAAAAACAGCGAATAAAAATCAATTGGAATAAAATCAGCTGTTTCCACCTGAATACCGGGTTGGGCAGTGAATGGGGGAAGTACGGGTTCTGCAGAAGTGGTGGGGACCCAATCAGGATAGGCGAATTCTGCAGGAAGGGCAGTATGGGCACGACGGGCCTGCCTTTGTCTTCTTGGTGGCAGCGGGACACTACTTGTGCTTGCCACCTCGCCAGCTTGAACTGCACTTATGGGACTCGCCACGTCACCAAGTGTTACTGCAGTGCTGGATGTACGTCCAGGCTGTACTAGGCCGCTGGTGCTTGCCAGTTCACCAGAAGGAATAGCGGCGCTAGTACTACTCTGCTCCATGATACGAGAGACCTGCGGTTCTTGCTCCTCAACAACCTCAGAAGATCGGGATCGGGTACACCTGACCTTAGCAGGGACCTCAACTTCGTCGTCAGAGCTATCTGACGTGGGGCCGCTGACGTCACTGTCTTCTACGGGAAGATATTCTGAGCCTGAATCTGACAGATACGTGACCTCCTCTTCACTATCTGTCATGCTCAGAATCTCGTAGGCCTCTTTACTAGTGTACCTTTGTCTTGCCATTTTGGGCTCTAAATTTAGGGGTACACTAGTAAGATTCACAGGAAAAAAAGCACCTGACTGTCGTCAGCAAATATATCAAACGCTACAAAAAAACTGTTAGCGATCGCAGGGATCAGGCCTGTCTCTGCGAACGCTGCAGTTATGTGTGTTGTGTTTGGTAAGTGACAGTGATCGATCGATACTGCACTTGGGTGGGCTGGGCTGGGCTGGGCTGGGCGGAGGGGCTAAACGCAGGCGCTAGCAGGTATCTGGGCTGATCCCGCTAACACTGCGTTTTTGGGAACCCTAAACCGCTGGGGATGCTAGTATAGATCTGATCAGATACTATACCACTAAGGGGGGTGTATGCTTTGCGCGTGGGTGTTAGCGTTACTGGCACTAACCTAACACTGCCTGGGGCGACGCAGACCCTCTCTGGCGCTAAAACCTAATTGATCTCACCCGCCGGGCGATCAGGGGGGTTAAACCTTTATTGGGTTATATACGGCGGGTGCCCTGATGCTATAAAAAGCAAACTAATCAACCAGCGTCACCCGTAACCTTTATATGGTGATCACTGGTGAAAGGGTTAACTAGGGGCAATCAGGGGGTTAAAACCTTTATTAGGTTAAATATGGGGGTACCTGACACTATATAAAAACCTGACGGGTAACCTAAATAACTAAATAACTTACTGGCTAACCAGTGACACCAGTGACGCTTATACGGCGATCACTGGTGAAAGGGTTAACTGTAGGGGCAATCAGGGGGTTAAAATAATATATGGGGGTACCTGACACTAATAAAAACCTGAGGCGAACCTAAAAAAAAAATAACTGCCTATCTAAAACACCAGCGACACGAATACAGCGATCGGAAAAACAATTGCTTAGTGACGCTGAAGTTAGGGGGTGAAAGGGTTATCTGGGGGGTGATCAAGGGGTTAAACCTTTATTAGGGGGGGGGTAGGGGGCTACCCTGGACCTAAAGGGGCCTAATCCTAACTGCCCTGCAACTTTTTACAATCACAGATGACACTAAATGCAGTGATCAGTAAAATAAATGATCACTGCAATCAGTGACACTGTGATTGGGGGCTTTGGGGTGACCTGGGGGGTGATCTGGGGGTGACTGGGGGGTGATTTGTGTGCCTATGTGTACCTACGTGTCAGTGGACTGTTGGTGCACTAACCTGCTTCTTCTCTCCTCAGCGCCGGGAACGAAAAGACCGCGGCGAGGGAGATGACATCACTTCCTCCAGCCTGTGTTTACATTTCAGGCAGGAGGAAGCAATTTCATTCGCCGGGAGCGATCGCGAGGGGGGGGGGCGGAATCGAGCGGCCGCCCCCTCATGCCTGATCGCTCCCGAACACTTAACGGCCGCTCACTGCAGTGAAGGGGGGTCCGGATGGACCCCCCAACTGCACAAAGGCGATCACGTAGATCTACGTGATTCTGCCTGTCGGTGCCATTCTGCCGACGTAAATCGGCGGTGGGCGGTCGTTAAGTGGTTAATGAATTGTCGGGTCCGGCAATACAGATAAAAGTCATTGAAAAAAACGGCAGGGGTTCCCCTAATATTCATACCAGACCCAAAGGGCCTGGTAATGTACTGGGGGGGGGGGGACCCCTGACATATTTTTTTTCAATAACTTTTCTCTGTATTGCCGGGGACCCGGGGATTCATTGTAGCCACGAGTGGTTTTAAATGACTTTTTTTTTCTTTCAGAAATGACATTTTGTGCAGGGACAATTCTAATCACGGGAACAATCTAAAAATAGGTGTGACCAGCCACAACCCGCACCTGCACGCCTCCATCCCTAAATATATATATGTCAAAAGAATGAAAAAGTTGGTGGGACTTTAAATGAGGCGTGTCTGTGCATTTAATGATTGAAATAAGCAGTATATTATCTGTAATGAAATTTTGATTGGTATGATGTAATGCGGTGGCCCCGAAGATTGATGCAGAGCCGACCGCACACATCAGACCAATGCATGTAGATCGTTTGATTAAAGTAGTTTAGAGATTAATGGTAGTGATAACAATATTGATATTGCATCACCACTGATAATGTTAATACTCATGATACTAGTAATAATAATAATAATACTCATAGAAATAATAATGATAATAACATTAACTCTAATATCGATATGCTTTAATCAAAAACACATCAATTCACAGTCAGGGTGTCCGGCTTTCCTGTCTTCACTTCCGGGGTTGCGAGGCGCCCAGCTCCCTCTCCTCCTTGATGGGGGTGGAGCCGGATCTCAACGCCTCGACATCATGTAGTTACGCCCCACTAGCGTCACCATGTGACATTGCAGTGCGGACGTTTCCTCTCTCCATCTCACGATGTGCGGCGGGGGAAGGCGGACATCCGCTGCAGACACCCGCGGCGGGACTGATCCCCTCCTCCCCCTATGCCGCTACACACGTCTAGCATGACGTTGATGGGAGCGGGCCCTGTCCCCAACACCGGGATATATAAGTCGAGAGCGACCCACACTCCACTTCATTCCCTCACACCACTAGGACGGTTCATCATCCACATCACTCAGTTTTTTTTTATTTTTTATTTAATTGATTTTATCGAGATTACAAAACATTTCCACATTCCAAGCAATAATTGCATAGATACAATATAATAGATACTGAGGGAGCTCTCAGCTCAGTAACCTTACACACACATTTCTAAAATCTCTGTTTCTCCCTCTTCCCCCTCCCCCCCTCCCCTCTACCTCCTACTCTCTACTCTAGCGTCTCAAATTTTCTGCATAACTCCATGTTTTCTTAAATTCTTTCCAACATTTCCACTTGTTTTGAAATCCTTTTTTTTTCTTCCTCCACCCCATATTTCAGTCCCTCTATACTGTATGTTTCCTCTACAGCGTCAATCCACTCCCATGTTAATGGGCTTTCCTCTTCTCACCATTTTTTTGGGATGAGCCTTTTGGCCGCATTTAACAGATGGGGGGGGGGGGGGGAGTCAGTGATTCTTTATACTGTTTTACTCCTCCCTCTCCTCCGTGGAATAGAACTGTCCATGGATCTTTTTCAATCTCCTTCTCTGTAATTATTTTTATCGGTTCTAAGATTTTTCCCCAATATTTTTTGATTTTGGGGCATTGCCACCACAAGTGTGCCATTGTTCTCATTTTTCCACATCCTCTCCAACACTCTGAGCTCTGTCCCACCTGATAATTACTTAATTTGTCTGGTGTAATATACCAGCCTGTAATACACTTGTAGTTCATTTCTGCGGTCCTGCTGTCCATAGCAGACGAGTGGGTCAATTTTATTATTTTATCTATAGTTCTTTTAGAGCCGGTTCACACAGGGGCGTCTTTGGATCCGACTCCAAATCGCCCCAGGTCGCCCCTAGTCGCCTCAGGTCGCGCTGGCTGAAGAAATCAATGTAAGTTAATGGAGCCGTCCTTATGCACACTACTGCAGTCGCTCCGACTTCAAAAAAGGTCCCTGTACTACTTCAATCCGACTCCTAGGCGACCTGTAACCATTCATTTCAATGGGAGTCGCCTCTCACTGTCTTAATAGGAGCAACTCTCCAGGAAGAAAACATACATTTCTCAGGCAAACCTCTCCCTCCCCCCTCCCTCCCACAGAGCTGATTCTTGTTTGATTGGCCACTGGAATGTCTCCTGTCCTGCAGGCAACTTGGAGTTGCCTTGTAAGTAGCTCCAGGTCGCGCTGTGATTCATTCTCAAGTCGTGTCTGAGTTGCCTCATAAAATCGCGCTGGAAGTCGTGTTGCCCCAGTGTGAACCGGCTCTTATCCCTTTGTGTTCCCAATTCCCTTTCCCATTTTTTTATATATGGGAGCATCTCCAGTTCGTCCACTATCAATAACAATTTATAAAGTTTTGATATAATGCCTTTTGGATTCTCAGCTATACAAAGCCGTTCCATCGTCATAAGCTCCTCCCCTGACCTAATTGGCTGGGGCAGGATTTGTACGAAGTGGGCCAACTGATGATACCTCCATTCATCTAATATCATTAAATCCCTTTTCTCTTATCGTCCGTGGACCGACACAGCTCTCATACTGATTACATGTGGGTATATGTCCCTGCTTGCAGGAGAAGACCTAGGCAGAATGTTAGATGTTAAAACATTCTAGAACAAGCCAGAGCTGAACAGCCCCGCCCAGGGGGGCGGTCCCTCCGGACATTACCCTCCCACCTGCAGCTAGCAGCCTCAAGTTTTTTTTCTGCCTAGCAGAAGGAGAAGACGTGGCTCTCTCAGGAGCCAGTCTCCTGGAAGATTTTTATTTTTAAATTTTTTATTCCTTTGGGAATTTTATTATTTTATTTTCGAGACCTTCAATCAACTGTCGGCTGGGCAACAGGTTGGGTACACTGGTATCCTCGTAGTCTTCCCTGTCCGACCATCGAGCGTGCTGATCCTCGCCTTGTGTGCGTGAGACTCAGTTCACGACATACCCCATGGCTCCAGGGGTGGCCGGGTTGCTTTCATGCTCCCGCGGTCCTCTCAAGATTGATCAGTACTTACTGTATCTCTCGCGGTTGACCGGGCCGACAGCTACGCAGTACGACTCTGTGATAGGTCTGTCTGAAACAAGCCAGTGAGTCCCTCTATTGGCACCGAGGGTGTTCTCCAAGGTGCTGCGGGATAGGTAAGTAGTCTCTCCTGAAAAGAGGTGAGTACATGCTGGCTGTGTTTCTGTGTGTGGGGGGTTCTCCCTGTCTCCCCCCTGTTATGCTGCTCTCTGCACCCTGTACTGGTGCTGTGCTGTGTGGGGATACTTGGGGGGGTCGTTCTGCCCTGGGGGGGGCGCTCTATGCTGTTTCATATGCTGGGAAGTGTTCTGGAGGACTTTGTGTGGTGTTTTGCGTGCGCCATTGGCGTGGTATTTTAAATTTGAAAAGTGCGCCATCAGCGGCCATTTTGCCACGGCTCAAGCACAAGCGCCCGGCGGCCATTTTCTTGTAGCCACGGCGCTTTTAGTTTCGGTTTCGGCCTCTAGCGGCGCTGCTGAACGGCGCAAATTACCTCTCTCCTCAGTTTCTTCACTCTCCTCAGGCTTCACCCACGCTACAAGCGCGGCTCATACAGCGGAACTGAGCGGTCCCTAAGGGTGGTGAGTCCTCCGGATATCCCCTCCTCAGCCTCAGCGCAGCCTGTGGGTGGACTGTACTATTCACTGTAATAGTGAATAGGGTCTCAGAGGGTGGCAACATGGAGTCTGGTTCACCTGCTTCTCCCCACTTGTCAGAGGCAACTGGCAGTGCTCCTGCACCTGCGGTCCCTATGGACCAGTTGTCGGCAGTCCTGGAATCATTCCTTGTCAGGATGGAAGCGGTGAGCGAACGCACGGGGGCTGTAAAGCGCCCCCCTCCCCACACAATCTCCACATGGGGAGTGCTCTGACTCAGATATGGGCCTAGCTACTGCTGCTCAGGACCCTAGCTCTGAGGATTTTGATGTGTTTGGTCAGGACATTCCTTGTGAGGAAGACCCTTGTCTTGAACCACCTACTGACAGGGTGCTTGTGAGTGAACTCAGTGATGCTGTGAGGGACGATCTCAAGCTGAATGTTGAGGCTGAGGAACCTCAGGTGGACACTATGACCTTTTGGTTCTTTGAAAGCCGTGTCTTCAAAAAGTTTTTCCATATGTGCCTTTTTTTGATGCATATATTGACCAAGTCTGGGATAAGCCGCAGAAGACTTTGACGGTCCCGCGGCGCATAGCCTTACGATACCCCTTTAAAGAGGACCTGGTTAAGAAGTGGGCTCAACCCCCAGTGGTCGACCCCCCGGTCGCCCGTTTGAATAAGCCTACCATGCTCCCAATGGAAGGGACTCCTGCATTTAAGGATCCTGCTGACAGGAGGTCAGAGGTGGCGTGTAGAACTATGTTCACCTTATTGGGGGCCGCCTTACGCCCTATAGTGGCGGCGACGCTTGTGTCTCAGACACTCACAGGCTGGGCACGGATATTGCACCAGACAGTGTAGGAGCATAATCTCCCTCCTGAAACCATTGCCCTGGCTCAACAGCTTGCGCAGGGTTTAGTCTTCGTGTGCGATGCCACTGTGGATGCGACCCCTTTAATAACGGGGGCCTCCATTTCGGCTGTGGTGGTGCGTCGCCTTATCTGGCTGAAATGCTGGTCGGCCGATCTAGCTTCCAAAAAGCTCCTGGCTGACTTGCCCTTTAAGGGCGGTAGACTGTTTGGGGCCGCCCTGGATGACATTATTAAGAACGTCACAGGAGGTAAGAGCACATTCCTTCCCCAGTCTATTAAGGGAAAGGAGCCCCACCGCAGGCCGGGCCCTTCCTTTCCGGCGAAGAAGAAGTTTTTTCGTCAGATTCCACGGGCAAGCCCACCCAGACTGAAAAAAGTGTGGCTGGGGGACAAAGACGTCCCTGGGTGCGTAAGCCTACCAAGCAAGCTCCCAAGTCCACCACCGCATGAAGTCTTGCCCCTGCCCGACTCTGGGGTGGGGGGACGTCTTCGCAGGTTCTCGGTGCGGTGGACCTCCCGGATCTCCGACCGGTGGGTGTGCGAGGTGGTCACCTCGGGATACAGGATAGAGTTCCGCTCGTGGCCCCCAAACAGGTTTTTCCCTCGAACCTCCCTCTCCTTCCGGCCCGCCGGGCGGCCCTCTTGGGGGCCGTACAGGATTTGCGGAGTAATTGTGCCGGTTCCGTCACAAGAGAGGTTTCAGGGGTTTTACTCAAACCTGTTTGTCATCCCGAAAAAGGACGGGGTTCGGCCAATCCTGGACCTTAAGGCCCTGAATGTCTATGTGAGGGTACAAAAATTCAGGATGGAATCCATTCGCACGGTGATCGCGACACTCCACCAGGGGGATTTTTTGGCGCCCTTGGATATCAAGGACGCTTACTTGCACATCCCAATCTGCGCAGGCCATCAGAGGTTTCTGCGCTTTGCCATAGGCAAAGTCCTTTATCAATTCGTGGCCCTTCCCTTCGGCCTAGCATCAGCACCACGGGTTTTCACCAAGGTGCTGGCCCCGGTTCTAGCTTTGCTGAGACAGCGAGGAATTGTTATCGTGGGCTATCTAGACGATCTCCTTCTCAGAGCAGAAAATGACTCAGAATTGGAGGAAAATGTGACGATAGTCAGTTAGACCCTCCGGGACTTCGGTTGCGTTCTGAACACGCAGAAGTCGGCTCTAGTCCTGACTCAGCGCTTGGAGTATCTGGGTCTGATCCTGGACACTTCGGCAGCGAAGGTGTTTCTACCCTCAGAGAAGTTACTGACACTTCAGTCAGCAGTGCAGGTTCTGACGTCCCGAAAATGGTCGTCAATCCGCTTCTGCATGAGAGTCCTGGGACTAATGGTGGCCTCCTTCGAGGCGGTTCCGTATGCCCAATCACACACTCGAGCATTGCAGAAGGGAATTCTGTCGGTTTGGGACAAGTCCCCATTGTCATTGGATCTTCATATCCAGGTGAGTCACTCTGTCAAAGCGTCCCTGACGTGGTGGCTGAGGTCCCCGGCTCTTCGGGCCGGGAAGTCGTTCCTCCCCACCCACTGGACAGTGATCACAATGAACGCCAGCCTGACGGGCTGGGGAGGAGTGTGGGGAGTCCTGTCCTCTCAAGGGCTCTGGACTCCAGCCGAATCTCGTCTCCCAATCAACGTCCTGGAATTGCGGGTGATCAGACTGTGTCTCTCCGATTGGTCGAAGAGGCTACAGGGCCGCTCGGTCAGAATCCAGTCGGACAACGCCATGGCCGTGGCGCATGTCAACCATCAGGGGGGCACTCAGAGCTCGGCTGCGGCATCCGAGGTCGCCCACATCCTAAGATGGATGGAAAGAAGCGTGCCGGCGCTGTCGGCCGTTTACATTCCGAGCGTAGAAAACTGGCAGGCGGACTATCTGAGCCGCCAGTCCCTGGACCAGGGGGAGTGGTCCTTGCATCCGGAAGTGTTTCAGCTCCTTTGTCGATGATGGGGCACTCCGGATGTGGACCTGATGGCGCCTCGACTCAATCGCAAGGTGTCGAGGTTTGTGGCCCGGTCCAGGGACCCCTGGGCGGATGCCTTGGACGCGTTGGTGGCCCTGTGCGGTCGGTATCGCCTGATATATGTCTACCCTCCGCTGCAGTTGATTCCTCGTCTGCTGCGCAGGGTAGCGGCCGAAGGCATTCCGGTGATCCTCATTGCTCCGGACTGGCCTCGGCGTCATTGGTACGCCGACCTGGTACATCTCATCGCGGACGTCCCTTGGCGCCTGCCCTTGAGGGAGGACCTTCTATCTCAAGGTCCTATCTTTCATCCTGCTTTACAGTCTCTGGCTTTAACAGCATGGCTATTGAGAGCCAGGTGCTGAAAGACCGAGGCCTGTCGGATTCGGTAATTTCAACCATGCTTAGGGCATGGAAGTCTTCTTCTAGGAAGATCTATCACCGTACCTGGAGAGCTTACATCGCTATGTGCGAGGAACTGGACTGGCGTCCACGGACGTGCTTCGTTCCCAGAATCCTGAGGTTCTTGCAGCGTGGTGTTGCTCAAAGGCTGGCTTTGAGCACTATTAAGGGTCAGATTTCGCCTTTGGCCGTTTTCTTTCAAAGACCCCTAGCTGGTCATTCCTTGGTTAGCACTTTTGTGCAGGGGGTACGCCATGTGGTTCCACCTGCCAAGCCCCCGCTCCCTCCTTGGGATCTGAACTTGGTGCTTTCGGTTCTTCATGAATCTCCTTTTGAGAATATAAGAGATATTCCTCTTTCAACTTTGTCCCAGACGGTGGCTTTTTTAGTGGCCATCACTTTTGTTAGACGGGTGTCTGAGTTAGCGGCTCTGTCATGTAAGTCGCCTTACCTGGTCCTCCATAAGGACAAGGTGGTATTGCGACCGCGACCGTCTTTTCTTCCTAAGGTGGTTTCGGCTTTTCACCTTAATGAGGACATTGTCCTTCTGTCCTTGTGCCCTCATCCATCGCATCCTAGAGAGGTTGCGCTTCACAATTTAGACGTGGTGCGTGCCTTACGGGTATACCTGGCGGCTACTGCTCCTATTCGGAAATCTGACTCGCTGTTTGTATCTGTCTCTGGTCCGAAACAGGGCCAAGCGGTGTCGTCTGTCACCATTTCAAGGTGGATCAGGCAGACCGTTACACAGGCCTATGCCATTAGGGGACGGGCGCCTCCCTTTCCGGTCACGGCGCATTCCACCAGGGCAATCGGTGCTTCCTGGGCTTTCCGATATCAAGCGTCGGTTGCACAAGTGTGCAAGGCGGCGACCTAGTCGTCCGTTCATACCTTTTCAAAGTTCTACAAGGTTGATGTGGCTGCATCTTCGGATGCTTCCGTCGGCCGCAAAGTGTTGCAGGCCGCTGTCTAATGTTGCAACTCCTCCGTTGAGGAGCTCTGCTGGTTTGGAGTGAAGTTTTGGTTGTTCCTTACTTTTTTGCTCCCACCCTTTTCTTATACTGCTTTGGGACGTCCCACATGTAATCAGTATGAGAGCTGTGTCCGGAGGGACCGCCCCCCTGGGCGGGGCTGTTCAGCTCTGGCTTGTTCTAGAATGTTTTAACATCTAACATTCTGCCTAGGTCTTCTCCTGCAAGCAGGGACATATATACCCACATGTAATCAGTATGAGAGCTGTGTCGGTCCATGGACGTCAGAGAAACTGATTTTACGGTGAGTGCAAAAATCCTATTTTGTGTCTTAACTCCTGAAATGGTGTAATTTTTCCTTACTTTATTATATCTCTTAACTGTGCTTTATCTTTTTTAATCCAATTTCCTCCCACTGTTTTCTTTCCTGGTGTGAAATATTCATTTTCTTTTAATTCTATAAGGGGAGAGTTGTAGTCCCTATCTATTTGTCTATGCAACCTGTCCCATATTTTAAGTGCAATTCGTGTCATACCGTGAGTGTTTTCACCTAGTGTTCTGTACTGGGGGGGATTCCAAATTATACTTCCCAATTGTGTCTTTGCCAGTGCCTTTTCAATTTTAACCCACCTTTTTTCGTGTCTGTCATTGGCCCACTCTACTACTCGAGACAGCACCACCGCATTATAATATTTTTTAATATCTGGTACAGCCAGCCCTCCGTGTTTTTTATCCTGTTTTAATACCGAGAAGGAGATCCTATGTTTTTTTATTTTTCCATATAAAGTTCATTAGCATGTTTTTTAACGCTCTGAAGTATGGTTGGGGTATTGCCACCGGTAGCATCTGAAATTTATATAGAATCTTTGGTAGGAGAACCATCTTCAGGATATTAATTCTTCCTAGCCATGATATTGGGCGGTTTATCATCTTTCTAATTTATGATTTTATTTCGTCTAGCAGAGGGATATAATTTATCTTATATATTTTCTTTGTTGAATTGGCAAGTTTTACTCCCAAGTACTTAAGTTCCCTCTGCCAGGGGAAGTTAAACTCTTTTTTTAATCTTCGTTCTTCTTCCTTTCCTATATTGACATTTAAGATCTCAGTTTTTGCTATATTAATTTTAAAATTTGATATCTCACCATATTGCTTAAGGATTCTGAGTAAGTTCGGCAATGTAGTCCTAGGGTTACTAACAAAAAACAGGACATCGTCTGCGAACGCTGATAGTTTATGTTCATCTTCCTCTATTCTAATCCCTTTGACATCGGGGTTGTTTCGTACCGTCGCAAGTAGGGGTTCCAGGGACAACACAAACAGGAGGGGAGATAAGGGGCATCCCTGTCTTGTCCCATTTTTCATTTCGAAAGCAGGAGACAATGTGCCATTTATTTTGATCCTGGTAATAAGGTGAACAAATATCTGCGCTAACCAAAAAATAAAATAAAATAAATAAATAGAGCAGCTAGCACAGTCTGTTGATAAGGCAAACGTAATAGTATAAAGTCCAAAGTGCAGCGCTTAGTGAAAAATCAATATGAAAAAAACAGTCCAAGTGCAGAATCAGCAAACAAGATGAATGTGGAAACTGATATGGAACCACCACCAGAACTTTCAGTGTGCAAGCGTAAAAGCACACCACCCCAATGTGCTCACAAAATGCTTACCGGAAGGCAAACATACACAAGCGATGTAAGTATATTTGCAGAAGGTCAATGTATAGACACAAATTTCCAAGCCTGATGGATCACACCCACATCATTATACGACATCCAAAAATAAGTTGGAAATGGAGATGATATGTAATCCTCAGCAGGGAGTGGTTTACCAAATGAAAGAATAAACTAACATAGTGAAGCCCATAAGGTAAAAGGACAAAGGTATTTATTGTATTCTACTTACAAAAAAGGACCATCATCAAGGCATAAAAACATATATATCCGCGACTCTCAGCGTGCTTGTATCGGCCAGCCTGACATGTTTCATCCGAATGGATATCATTCATATTGATTTTTCACTAAGCGCTGCACTTTGAATTTATTTTGATCCTACCCGTAGGTTGCTGATACAGTGTTTTAACCCACTGAATCATCCTAGCTCCCACTCCCATGGTTTCCAAAGTTTGGATCATGAGTCCCCAGTCTACGCTGTCAAATGCCTTTTCTGCATCTACTGACAGGAGTAGACCTGGGGACCCATTCTCTTTTATCTTCCAGAGAAGGAACAATGCTCTCACCCCATTGTCCCTTCCTTCCCTTCCTGGGATGAATCCCACCTGGTCCGAATGGACCAATGTGGGCATCAGTCCCTTCATTCTTTCTGCCCAAACTTTCGCGTATAGCTTTATATCCGTGTTTTAATAACGAGATCGGCCTGTATCCGGAGCATAGCATTACATCTTTCCCCTCCTTTGGAATGACCGTTATTGTAGCTACTGAGGCCTCCCTACTCATTTCATATTCCGACCCTAACCCATTCATATATTTACATAGTCTGGGTATTAATATCTTCTTATGCGGCGTACACACGATCGTTTTTCATGCCGTTAAAAATGCCATTTTTTTAAATGGCCATTAAAACCGATAGTGTGTATGCTCCAGAGCATTTTTAACGGCGTGAAAAACGGCCATTAAAAATTTCAAACATGCTCTATTTTTTCACGTCGTTTTTCATGTCGTTTTTTTTAACGACGTAAAAAACGATAGTGTGTATGCTTTTACGAGGGGAAAAAAAAATGCGCATGCTCAGAATCAAGTATGAGACGGGAGCGCTCGTTCTGGTAAAACTAGCGTTCGTAATGGAGATAGCACATTCATCACGCTGTAACTGACTGAAAAGCATGAGGCTGAAAAGCGCGAATGGCCGCTCAACAAAGTTTACTAACATGAAGGGTGGCGCCATTCGAATGGAACTTCCTCTTTATAGTGCCGTCGTACGTGTTGTACGTCACTGCGCTTTGCTCGAGCGTTTTTTTTAATGATCGTGTGGATGCAAGACAGGCTTGAGAGGAAACATGAAAAAACGACGAGAAAAACGTTGGTTAAAAAAATGGCATGAAAAACGATCGTGTGTACGCCGCATTACACTTTTTATAGTATAACGCTGTAAACCCATCGGGACCTGGGCTTTTCCCTGGAGCCATCAGCGCTCTGCTTATTTCCTCTTCCATTATGGGTTTATCTAATTCCAGTTTTTCGTTCTCATTAATCTTGGGCAGTCTCGCCTTTCCTAGGAATTCCTTTATTTTTAGTTGCTTCTCTCCTACCAGCCATCCCTTCTGCTCCACTGAGTATAGCTTTTCATAGTAGTTTTTAAATGTATCTGCGATCTCCTTTGTTGAATATACTACCTCTCCGTTCTTTTTTTGATCTTCTTTATAAAGTTTCTGGTCTTTTTCTTTTGTACCATTCTTGCTAGATGTTTGCTAGGTTTATTCCCCCACTTATATCTCTTTTGCTATGCGATTTAGTGTCATTTTAGTCTCTTGGTCCATAAGTTCTTTGAGTTTGTACCTTTTTATCACTAATTTGTGGTATAACTCTTGTTGTTGCCCTTGTTGTTTTTTTATGTTCCTGTTCGGCTTTGAAAATTTCCATAATCAGTAAATTAAGTTTCTCTTATCGTCCATGGACTGACACAGCTGGATACTGTAAACGCGTGGGTATATGTCCCTGCTCGCAGGAGAAGATCTAGGCAGAATGTTAGATGTTGGAAACATCCTAGAACAAACCAGAGCTGAACAGCCCCGCCCAGGGGGGCGGTCCCTCTGGACATTACCCTCCCACCTGCAGTCAGCAGGTGCCTAGCAGAAGGAGAAGACGTGGCTCTCTCAGGAGCCAGTCTCCTGGAAGATTTTACTTTTAAATTTTATTCCTTTTGGGAATTTTATTATTGTATTTTTGAGACCTTCAATCAACTGTCGGCTGGGCAACAGGTTGGGTACATTAGTATCCTCGTAGTCTTCCCTGTCCGACCATCGAGCGTGCTGATCCTCGCCTTGTGTGCATGAGACTCAGTTCACGACATACCCCATGACTCCAGGGGTGGCCGGGTTGCTTTCATGCTCCCGCGGTCCTCTCAAGATTGAACAGTACCTACTGTATCTTTCACGGTGGACCGGGCCGACCGCTACACAGTACGACTCTGTGATAGGTCTGTCTGAAACAAGCCAGTGGGTCCCTCTAGGGACGGGTAACTAGTCACTCCTGCTGCAAGGTGAGTACATACTGGCTGTGTCTGTGTGTGGGGGGTTCTCTCTGTCTCCCCCCTGTTATGCTGCTCTCTGCACCCTGTACTGGTGCTGTGCTGTGGGGTGCTTGGGGGTCACTCTGGCCTGGCTGGGCGCTCATGTCTGCAGTTTTTTCTGGTGTGTGAGGTGATTATTGCGTGCGCCGTTAGCGCGTGCATTAGCGGGAGCTTTGAATTTCGTGCTCGGTGGCCATCTTGGCGTTCAATGGCGCATTTGTAGCTGCGGCTGGCGCCCATTTTCTTGTGGCCGCCGCACATTTATTTTCGCGAATCAGCTCACAATCTCCTCACAGACTGAGCGGTCCTTAAGGGTTGGTGGGTCCTCCGGGTATCCCCTCCTCAGCCTCAGCGTAGCCAGTGGGTGGACTGTATATTCACTGTATAGTGTATAAGGTCTCAGAGGGTGGCGTTATGGAGTCTGATACACCTGCTCTCCACACTTGCCTGGGGCAACTGGCAGTGCTGCACAGTTAAACATGTTCATATGTTTCCTGCACCTGCGGTCCTTATGGACCAGTTGTCGGCAGTCCTGGAATCATTCCTTGTCAGAATGGAAGCGGTGTGCGAGCAAAAGGAGCTATAAGCCCCCTCCCCCCACAAAAATCTTTAGTGAATGAGTGCTCTGAGTCAGATATGGGCCTAGCTATTGGGCTCAGGACCCTAGCTCTGAATAGTTAATATTTATGAACAGGACATTCCCTTGTGAGGAAGACTCCAGTTCTGTGTCAGTGAATGACAGGGCGCTTGTAAGTGATCTCATTGATGATGTGAGGAACACTCTCAAGCTGGAATTGCTGTGACAAGCCTTTTCTTTTACACAGCTTCCTCACTGTTTTCCTCAAACGCTGCCTCAGAGCAGCATGGATGATACATGGTGGGGGGGAGGACTTTATTCATTTATGTCTCTAGTCCCTGTGAGCCTTCTGTGTGATATCCTGAGGCAACATTTCCCGCCATTTCCTGGGCAACGCTTGAGCTCTGACAGACACACGGTCTGAGGATCAGAGGTTACCTGTTGCCTGCATGCTGCTTCAGCAGCGCAGTCAAGCAGGTTGGAATGATACAGAGAAGATTTTGCGCCATAATTTAAACTCATCCTATACCTCTACACTGCATACATTCACAGTGTATGTGTTATTGGTCTCTGTGTCTGCGTGAGTGTTCCCCCACGTTCCAATGCTGTGTTTCAGTGCCATGCATGATATAAACGTACAAAATATGTTTATGCACGACTCCAGATACATTCACAGTATATGTATGTATTATACTCTCTGGGTTGGCGGGGGCTCCGGTGTCTTCCTGCGCTCTCATGGTATGTGTGCTTCGGCTCTCCGCACATTATAGACATGTTCAATATGTTTATTGCACATACTATACATGTTTACAGTATGGGTATACTGTTTGCGTGGGGTTCCTCCGGGTACTCCGGTTTTCCCTCACGCTCCAATGGAAATGCACAGCATAAACATGTGCAATATGTTGATTCACATGCTATCATTCCTACACGGTATCTGTGTGCTGTCTGCGTGGAGTTCTTCCGGGTGTTCCGGTTTCCTCCCACGCGCTGACGGTATGTGCGCCTTTTGGCCTTCTGCACAGTTAAACATGTTCAATGTTTATCACGCATGCTATAATACCTACACGGTATGTGTAGGCAGTCTGTGTGGTTTTCCTCCGGGTACTCCGGTTCCCTCCCACACTCCATTGGTATGGGCGCTTCGGCGCTATGCACAGTCTAAATTTGTGCGATTGGATATCCACATACTAACATACCTACCTGGTATGTCTGTGCAGTCTGCGTGGGTTTCCTCCCACGTCACATGACATGCATGTCTTTGGTGCAATACACGGTGTAAACATACACATTATGTTTATACACTACACTAAATACATTCACAGTAGTTGTAGGTATTGCATTCTCTGAGTATGTGTGGGGTACTTCGCTTCCTCCCACGCGCCAACCGTGTGCGCGCCTTCGGTGCTATGCACACATGAGCTTGTGCAAAATGTTTAGCACACACACTATAATACCTACACGGTATGCGTATGCAGTCTGCGTGGGTTTCCGCCCACGCTACATGACATGCATGCCTTTGGTGCAATACACGGTGTAAACATACACATTATGTTTATACACTACACTAAATACATTCACAGTAGTTGTAGGTATTGCATTCTCTGAGTATGCGTGGGGTACTTTGGTTCCTCCCACGCGCCAACAGTGTGCGCGCCTTCGGTGCTATGCACACATGGGCTTGTGCAAAATGTTTAGCACACATACTATAATACCTACACGGTATGCGTATGCAGTCTGCATGGGTTTCATCTGGGTGCTCAGGTTTCTCCCCTGCGTTCCAATGGTGTGCGCATTCTCAGCGCTATGCACAGTATAAACATGTGCAATTTGTTTATTCGCAGGCTAACACACCTACACGATTGTGTACGCAATCTGCGTGGCTGGTTTACGTCCAAGCCCCGATGATGTGCGCGCCTTCGTCGCTGGCACAGTATATACATGTTTAATAGGTTTATCCACACATACTAAACTACATACGCCGTATGTGGTGGTATTATGCTCTTTGTGGCTGGGTGGGTTTCCTCCCACACTCTATTTGCGCGTTTGACGCAATACATAGTATAAACTATGTGTTTGTACAATCAGCACTTATCCATGGGTAGCTGCTGGATGGAGTATTGTAACAAGGATCCCTGGTTTCAGGGGTATCACTTTCCACCTGCTTTCAGTGGTGATTAGAAGCGCTGGCTTGGACTGTGTTCGCCAGGCTGAGGTTAGTGTTACGCCCGTTAGTGGCTGCGTCTCTGGCGTTTTTTGTAGCTCAATGACTGGGCAAAAGCCTCTGCTTCATCCATCAGTTGTCTAGCAGGTGCACTGCAACTGCTTTAGCCCTTAGGGTCTCTGTGCCCGGGGTGGGGTTGCGCCACCTGTGGAGGCTGAGGTACTAGTCCTCTGACCGAGGTTCTAGGGAAGTTCCGTCAAGTTGCCTTTATTGGCTAACAGTTGAGGCACCCTGTACACCGGGGCCTCCCTTCTCCGATACATTGCGGAGTCTCTTTGGGATTTTCATACATCTCGCTGCAAGACGGTCCTGTCGGCCGTGTGCATTGCAGGGGAAGGGTCCTTGCATCCGGAGGTGTTTCCACCTCCTTTACCGGAGGTGGGGCACCGGAAGTGGACCTTATGGCCTCTCGACTCACTCGCAAGGTGGCAAGATCGCGGTCAGGTCCAGGGACCCCTGGGCGGACGCGTCAGACGCGTTGGAAGCCAGTGGGGGCAGTAGCGCCTGATATATGCTTACCCTCCACTACTGTTGTTGCCTCACCGGCTTCGCAGAGTAGGGGCTGAGGCCATTCCAGTGCTCCGGAACGGCGACATTGGTACGCCGATCTACTTTGGCTAGTCGCAGACGTTCCTGGCGACTGCCTATTGGGGTGGACCTTCTGTCTCATGATCCCATACTTCATCTTGCTTTACAGTCCTTGGCTTTAATGACATGGCTGTTTAAAGCCAGGTGCTGAAGGACTGAGTTCTCTCGTATTCGGTCATCTCTTCTATGTTGTTGACACGGGAATCTTCCTCCAGAAAGATATCTCACCGTACCTGGAAGGCTTACATCGCTATGTGCGAGGAACTTGAGTGGCGTCCTCGGATGTAATCCGTTCCCAGGATTTTGCTGTTCTTACAGCGTGGTGTGGCCCAAAAGCTGGCCTTGCATACCTTTTTATTAAGGTCTGTCTTTTTCTCGACCGCTACCGGGCCATTCCTTGATTAGCACCTTTTGTGCAGGGGGTTCGCCATGTGATCCCCCGTCAAGCCTTCTCTCCCTACTTGGGATCTGAATTTGATGCATCTTGGTTCTCCAAGAACATCCCTTTGAGAATATCAGAGAGATTCCTCTCTTGACCTTGTCCCGGAAGTTGGCCTTCTTAGTGGCCATTGCTTCGGTTAGACGGGTGTCTGAGTTGGCGGCCTTGTCCGGCAAGTCGCCTTACTTGGTCCTCCATAAGGATATGGTGGTGTTGTGCTCACGACCGTCCTTCTTTTCTAAGGATGGTCTCGGCCCTTCACCTTAAGGACATTGTTCTTCCGTCCTTGTGTCCTCACCCATCGCATCCCTGAGAGTTTGTGCTTCATACATTAAGATGGGTACAAGCCTTACGAGTGTACCTGTCTGCTACTGTTTCCGTTCAGAAATCTGTGTCTGGTCCAAAACAGGGCCGATCGGCGTCGTCTGCCACCGTCTCTAGGTGGATCAGGCAGACCGTCATACAGGCCTATGCCCTTAAAGGGCGGGCGCCTCCCTTTCCGGTTGCGGCACATTCCCCCAAGGCAATTGGTGCTTCCTGGGCCTTCCGACATCAAGCGTCGGTTGCACAAGTGTGCAAGGCAATGACCTGGTCGTCCGTTCATACCTTTTCAAGATTTTATAAGGTTGATGTTGCTGCATCTTCGGATGCTCCCTTCGGCCGCAAAGCATTGCAGGCCGCTGTTTAATGTTGCAACTCCTCCGTTCAGGATCTCTGCTTGTTTGGAGTGAAGTTTTGGTTGTTCCTTTACTACTGCTCCCACCCTTCTGATACTGCTTTGGGACGTACCGCGCGTTTACAGTATCCAGCTGTGTCAGTCCATGGACGATGAGAGAAAATAGGATTTTTGTACTCACCGTAAAATCCATTTCTCTGACGTCCATGGACTGACACAGCACCCACCCTTCCTTTTAAGGTTTGTACTGCTTTTGTTACGAACTGAGGTCTGCTGACTGCAGGTGGGAGGGTAATGTCCGGAGGGACCACCCCCCTGGGCGGGGCTGTTCAGCTCTGGTTTGTTCTAGAATGTTTCTAACATCTAACATTCTGCCTAGATCTTCTCCTGCGAGCAGGGACATATACCCACGCGTTTACAGTATCCAGCTGTGTCAGTCCATGGACGTCAGAGAAATGGATTTTACGGTGAGTACAAAAATCCTATTTTTCTATTTCTCTCTTGTTTTCCCTTGCCTCTTCCGAAATTTAAATCCCCCTTATATATACTTTATGTGCCTCCCATAGGGGTTGCTTGGGACTACATTGGGCAATGTAGCCCAACACAACCTAACATTGGCGGTGTGAATGGGCCCTAATTGCTGTTATATCTTACAATATATATTTAAAATATCTTATATACATGCTTGTCTTTTAATGAATACTACTTTCTTTCTTTACTATTAACAGATAAGCCTTGTTCAATGTATGTGTAGCGGAGCCTCACTCTCCCTCTCAGCAATTCCTCGTGTGAGGGGCTTGTGTCTAGGGGTACCTGGGGGAGGAGAGTGCAGGAACACTACGCCAAGCTCTCCCCTCATTTGAGTATGAGGTTTGAGCAGAGTTAGTTGAATTACCTCCGGGTCTGTCCACTGCATACGAAGCCTCAGTTGTTCCATGGAGATGTGTCTGCCAATAATAGAGCCCCACACCAATCGAAAGTCCAACACTCCTTTATTTCTCGTACAATAGGGTGAACACAATCCAGTTGAACTTCCAATAACAGACGAACATGGGGGTGTGGGTACGAGTAGGCCCAGGCACAACTGAACTCTCCTATTCCTTTGCTAGCGAATAGGCCTGGCGCACAGTCTCTGCCACCGACCGTGAGTTTTGGTCGCTGCCACCGACCGGATGAACTGTTGAGGCCCCTGCCACAGGCCTAATAGCAGGTCTCTGCCACTGACCTGATTGGAATAGTTGGACTGCTGCCACCGGTCATTGAACGTGGACTGAACTTCCTCTCTGAACTTGGCCCCTGTTCGGGAAAGATATCCCTCCGGGCGGTCTCCAGAGGTTTACCCGGCACTGGAAATCTGCTGCACCAGGTTTTCGGGTGAGTCCCTCCTCCGGTCCCTTATGCCTCTGGATTCGGGTGCCCCACTCCCGGGGCCCCCTAGGACAATCCCTCCCTCGACCCAGTATCTGACCCAGTGGAAGATACTGGGCCCCAGGCCTCCGGCTGAGTACCTCACCCCAGACTGAAGGTGTCTGGGATGGAACACGAACTCCAAGTGTCCAGGCCTAGGCCGCCTGGACACCGACCGCAACAACAGCCCTCAGGCTGAAGGTGCCCGGGACTCGAACCTCGTGGCGAAGATGTCCGCCTCTTTATACCCTCTCCCAGCAAGCACGGCGGGTTCCCGGCCCCGCCGTACAACCGCTGCGAGAGGTCACAAAGGGTACGGCACTGCAGCGATGGTTCAACCCCGGCCCAAAGTGACAGCGCCACCTGCTGGGCCGCAGGGAACTATGCATCACTGGTGTCTTCACCAGTTTTAAAAGTACATACCCGCTACATATGCTTAGTAATGTGATGAATACAATATAGTGCTTTATGAACATAAATACTGTGCTCTTGTACTCAAATTAAGACGTGAAAAAACATGTGATAAATAATCAACTAATTTAAAAGAGAAGTATGGGTTTACTTTTTTTTTTTTTTGATTCATACTTACCTCGGTGGATGGAGCGTCAGGCTGATGCTCCATCTGTCCCCCGCCGATGGCTCGGTTCTCACAGATCCCCGAGAGGAAAGCTGCTCACTGTCAGTCTGCGCCTTTCCTCTCTGCTTCTCCACGCTCATTGGAGCGCTGAGCCGCGGAGGGGCAGGGAGAGGCTGTCTCAGCGGCTCACTGAGACTGCCATCAATCAGGGCAGCTGGCGGATCCCGACTGATGGCAGTGACGTCAGCAGAGAGCAGACTTCAGACCGTTCTCTGCTGAAAATGGGTCACAGGAGTGCAAAACAAATTGCACTCCTGTGACCCAGAGGAGAAGCCCAGCCTAAAAAGCTCAGGCCGGACTTCTCCTTTAACGTGGTAAATATCCAATGACAAACCGTAAATTGAATTCAAAGTCCATCCAATGTGTCCTTTATACCCAAGTAAATTATATAACCAGAAATAAATGTCTCTAAAAATTCAATGCTTGTTTATCCAAATCTCAATACAGTATGTGCTCCAGTAAATCATGTGTGGTGGACTAAAAAACACCTCCTTCCCAGAACACAAAACCCATGCTCTCTTGGTGCTCACACTCAAACTTTGCACTAACCAGACCTCCATGACCCTCTTTATTGTGTCCACAGTAGCTTAGGCTGGCCATACACCGTTTGATCGATCAGCTTGGGTACAACCAGCCTGCCGTATTCTATTGCGACTATTGCTAGCAGCTGCTATACTTCCAAGTCTGCAATCATATTAAAAATACAAATGGCAGCATTCAGTATGGTTACTATACCACATGATTCCAAGATGGCCACCACTGACCCAACCTCCTGTTTGTTTCCTATGTGTGTTCCATGTAGGTGTAAAGATCAAAAACTGGATGGAAGGGACTCGGAAGGCTGCCTTGGAAGGATATTGTAAATGTAAGCTACTGTGGACCGACTAATTAAGTTAAGAGGGTTATGGAGGTCTGGTGAGTGCACAATTTTTTGTATTCTGAGAAGGAGTTGTTTTGTAGTCCACCATACACAGTTTGCTGGTGCACATATTGAGATTTGGATGAAGAAGCACTGGACTTTTTAGAGACATGTATTTGTGCTTAAGATAAAAGTATATTTTTCAGAAAACGCCAATATGAAGCGAAATCGACCTAGTGGTTTTCAGCAACGAAAAATGAAGAAGGCAAAAGAACAGTCAGCTGAGGCAATGTCTGGATCCATTTTAAAATATATCACGCCTTCGACATCTACTGCAGTAGGAGAAAGTGCTGAAGGCATTCAGTCTTGTGAATTCAAGGGAGAAATACCAGAAGTATCTTCTCAAGAACATTTATATATAAAAAGGCAAGAATTGGAGAAGATCAACTTATCTTCAAGCAGTGAGAGTGATGTAGAGGAAGGAGATGCCAGAAGAAGCCTCCCCCAGCAAGACTCTGATGAAGAAGCAGAGCAGACTGATAATCTATCAGTTTATTCTGATGTTGCTGCTTGGCCAGTTCCAGTTCCAGATAAGTTAAGAGTGGACCTTATTAAGAGGGGAAGTGAACCTTTCCAAAATAGAGATGGGCCTTTCAGTGCTGTTGAAAGACGTGGAGAGAAATCGAAAGGGAAAAGTCGACATCTCACCACTGCATGGTTCTATAAGGCTCTTCCAAATGGTGAGACAATTCTTAGAACCTGCATGGTGTACTCTCCATCAAAAGAAAGTTTGTTTTGTTTTTGCTGCATACTTTTTGCTCTTGATGAAAAAGTAACCGTAACATCCAGTTTTGTTACCGGATGTCAGTTGTGGTGGAAGCTGAATCCAAAGGTGTCTGATCATGAAGCTTCTGAGCAGCATCTTACATGCTTGGAGAAATGGAAGACCTTGAGAGCAGGACTGAGGCTACAAAAATGCATTGATCATGTCCACCAAACAACAGTGGACAAAGAGAAAAAGAAATGGAGGGATATTTTGCATCGCCTCTTGGATGCAAAATCTTCCTTTTCGTGGTCATAGAGAGACCATGTCATCAGTAAACAAAGGAAACTTCCTGGAATTGGTAGAATTGCTTTCAAATTATGATCCAGTTTTAAAGGAACATTTCATAAGGCTGAAACATTCTATTGAATCTGGGAAGAGAATGACTTCTTATTTCTCTCCAAAAATTCAAAATGAATTCATTCGTCTTCTGGGGAATCATGTGAAAGAGAAAATAGTGGCTGATATCAAGAAAGCAAAGTACTTTGGGATTCTTTTTGACAGTACCCCTGATGTGTCACACATTGATCAGTTGTGTGAAGTGATCAGATATGTCCATATTGAAGGTGACAATGTTGAAGTAAAATAATCATTCTTGGGCTTCTTTCCTATTGCTGGAAAGACTGCTGCTGAGCTCACAGAAAATATCCTGCAACATCTGGAGGAAGCTGGACTGGACATAAGCCTTTGCCGTGGTCAAGGATATGATAATGCTGCAACTATGGCAGGGATTCATGGTGGTGTTCAGGCAAAGATAAAAGAGATAAATCCCAAGGCTTTGTTTATCCCATGTGCAAACCATTCTCTGAACCTTTGTGGGGTGCACTCATTTGGAAGTGTTGCTTCCTGTGTTACTTTTTTTGGAACATTGGAGAAAGTGTATTCGTTCTTTTCAGTTTCTACACATCGTTGGGAATTGCTGATGGAGAATTTAGGTGTGACACTGAAAAGACTTTCCCAAACAAGATGGAGCACTCATTATGATGCTGTGAAGCCAGTGAGGGCAAATTTTGTAAAACTTATTTCAGCCCTTGAAAAGCTGTGTGATCCCAAAGAAAATGTGGACACAAGAGGATCTGCTCAGATGTTGCTGCCTGCTGTATACGATTTTACTTTTTTGTGTTATCTTTCTTTCTGGTGTGACATTCTGGAAGAAGTTAATATTACACAGAAGTATTTGCAAACAGTGGGACTCACTCTTGAAAAGTGCATTGTGAAGCTACAAGCTCTAAAAGCATTTCTTGCAGGTCAACGAAATGAAATTGTGGAAAAGGCCATTCATTATGCAACTACCATGTGTGAGGAAATGGGCATTTCAATGGAGAGAAGAGAGAGTAAAGCTCCGGAAAACAATGCCAGGAGAGAAGGCAAAGGATGCTGGTCTCACATTGCCAGAGGAAATGAAAAGGGCTATGTTTGAGTGCCTTGATCGGTTTCACCAGGAGTTGGAAATTCGTACTAAGGCAATTGAAAAAATCCTTTCAATGTTTGCTGTTATTCAACCGAACACTCTGGTTGTTGCAACAGAAAAAGATATTCAGAATTATACTCCAAAATTTACTGAGGTTTTTGATGAATTCTCGAATGAAGACATGTATGTGGAGATTGAACACCTTCGGAGGCATTTGGAAGCAGCCAAGATCAGTATTGAAGAGGCAAAGAAATGGACGGTTTTGCAGTTCCTGCAGTTCATTGTTAAATGGGATTTTGGTGAATCCTTGCCTAACTTGTCACTGTGTTTTAGATTCTTTTTGACTCTCTGTGTGAGCATTGCTTCATGTGAAAGAAGTTTTTCAAAATTAAAATTAATAAAAAACTACTTCCACTCCACCATGAGTGAGACAAGATTGACAAATCTGACCATACTTTCAATTGAACATGAATATGCAAAGGAGATTAACTTTGATGCAGTCATTGATCAATTTGCGGAACTGAAGGCTCGAAGGCAGAGGATGTGAATGATTCCTTTCAATATAGACTGAGTGGTCACTTTGGAGTTTGGATCTGTTTTTTGTTTAAAAAAGCAGTATTATCTGTTCAGTAAATGTTATAAATAATTGAAATAGGTTTAAGTAAGTTAATAACTTATTTTCCAATGTTTTTTTTGATTGTTGATGTAAAGTTTACAAATTCGTGCAATAAATGTTCTTGAAAACATGAAAAAAAATTGTGGGCGTTTTTTCCATTTAAAAGTTTGGGGGGTGTGCCGGATGTAGGATCCGCCCCGGGTGCCAAATGCTCTAGGTACGCCCCTGCTAATGGGAACCTTCATGTATTCGATGCCCTGTATCCGAAGATCAGAAGTGTCTTTTGAATGTATAGCATTCCAATGTTGGGCTACGTTAGTTTTTTTATTGATTTCAATATCATAAATGATCTCGTAAGCGATCTCTGAGCCTGCGGATCGTGCGTCCCACGTATTGTACATTACATGATTCGCAGGTTATTACATAAATCACATATTTGGTGTTACAATTGATAAATTGTGTGATATCAAATGTTCGTCCATTGGTGCAAGATGTAACCTGATCACCCCTTTTGATGAAACGACAATAATCGCAGCTGTTAATGCCACACCTAAATGTGCCTTTGAACTGGGGCCAGTTTTTACCTGGGGTTTTGCTGGAAAAAAGGCTTGGTGAAAGGGAACCCCCCAATGTAGTTGCTCGTCGGGATACCGTTTTTATGCCCTTAGACAATATTTCATTATATGTGACATCATTGAATAAAATGGGAAGGTATTTAATGATGATGTTTTTAATCTTAGTGTACTCAGTGCTGTACGGAGTAGAAAAGACAGGAATGTTGCTGTAAGTGTCAGATGTAGTTTTTGATCTTCGAGTGTTCGTTAATAGACTATCCCTCTGTATGGTGTCTGTAGCTGCAAGGGCTCTATCTATAATGTGTGATGGGTATCCCCTGTGTTGGAAACTGTTATATTCTTAATATCGAAAATTTAATCTGGCCAGAAAAATAAGAATAAGAATTCCTCTAAGTCTGGATGAATGGTTGGACTTATGATTTAATAAATCCCAAATGTGACATTTGAACTTGAGCTTTAAATTCCAGAAACTGTCAGGGTTTTGATGTATGTTGTAAATATATTATAACTTATAGACAATACTGCTATGGAACTGATATTTTGTTAGGAATATAGATGCAGTTTTGGCTTCACTTCCCTCCCCCACATATTGTAATTTACACCGAGGCATTTCCTATGCAGTCTGATAAGTCGAAACAGATGTCTAGCTCAGATACTTCCTATCAAATGTCATGTAGGAGTGGTCACTTTTGAGCGCGAATTTCAACAAAGAAAGGACTGTCTTAAATGCTGTATGCTCGGGTTAGAACTCTCTTCTTCTACAGCCAGTCATCTTGAAACATCTATTTCTACAGCCCACAGACTATTCAGCATACACAGGGTTAATCGGCCATTTTAAGGACATTTTAAGAAGCATGAGGCATCTGATATACTGAACTTTATTTTATACTTGAATATTATTTTGAAACCTTTATGAAGCTATTGAATTAATATACTGTAACTGTATTAATTCCTTTTTAGTGTGTATAATAAAACACACAGTTTGCTTTCAAGCTGATTCACGAATTTTGTCTCAGACGAATGCATCAAGAACGGTATTCCGTTAATTTTAGTGACATTTAACATTTAACATTGGCACGCAGCCAGGCTATCATCGATTCCAGTTATTTACCACTGTTTCAGTGCTATCAGAGGGGACGGTGCGTACTGAAATTACTTTTGAATCGTTTGACAAGAACCTAGAAGAAGAATTCGATCGATGTATTTGTGAGATCGGGAGAATTTTTGCTGAGATTTATCGGGTGAGTAAGTAGAATCGTTATTATGCAAAGTTTTAAATATTTAGCTAATGAATGTACAAGTTTAACGAAACAGGTCTCTTATTCTGTTTTATGGAAATCTATGTATGAACAGTGTTTACAGTCAAATATGGATATTGATAAGGAAAGATTCTCATTAGCTAAAACAAAGAAAAAGTTAAGTAATGTAATGAAGTTAGTTACAGGTTTTAATTCTATGGTTTCTGAGGTAACAGATACACATTTGAGTTGTGCAGAGAACAAATCAGAAAAGAATAGTACAGAAATTACGCAGACACACAAACCTAATTGTTCAGATTGTGACACGTTATGTAATTATGTTGAACATTTAGAGAAGGAATTAGAAGTGCAGAATGTTACACTTTCAAAAAACAAGCATTTTTTGGGGATTACAGAGGGAAAAGGTAATACGCAGTCAGATATGGAATTAAACAAATTTGTTCAATGCTCAGCTAACCTAGAGGAAAAACAAACAGAGAAATTAGATACCATTGTTGCTGCAGATTTAAATGGTTGTGAATCAATAGAGATCTCAAATGATGAAAGTGATTTTGTTGTAAAGCAATGTGATGTTCAGAGAAAGGCTTATACAAACAAACCAGTTTTCAAATGTTGTTTGTGTAACAGGAAGGGTCATAAAGCAAGATTTTGTTGGACAGTGAATCCTTATTATATGCAAAGAAGATTTTATAAAACAGACCCAAGGCGTTTTGAAGTCTATTCTGTAAGATTCTCTAGGCATAGAAGCCAGAGAACACAGATGTATTTCCCTTTTAAAAGCCATATACAATTAAGACAGGAAAAGCATAACTATATGAAGTGCAGTGAGCCAAATATTTTTTCAAATATAGCAATGGAGGGAAAAAATCAATACAGTTATTAGTGAGCTGTATGGATGGTGAGAATTTACTGGTTAACGTTTTTTGGCTACGGATAAGGTTTTATTGTGAGTCCACAGCTTCTCACTAGGAAAAAGGTGGGGTCAGACTCTTTTAGCTAGGAGTGATCAGTTTACATGCTGAAATCTCACACACACACACACACACACACACACACAAGGCTGATACAGCCAGATACACACACTCACATTCTTAGTTTTTTTGGATTAAGAAACAAGATGATGAATTATGGTGTTACATGTTCAATTAATGTTTACAAGCTAATATAATGAGATACAAAATTTTAATTTACTTTTAAGAAATACAGCAAATGATGCAATGATTTTAGAAGCTCCAAAAAGGAATGTTTGTACAACAGGGAAAAAAGAGGACAATTAATTGTTCGATTTTGACTGAACGAATAAATGATTTGCAAAGTGCAATTCAGTTGTTTGAGTTTAAAGCAGAGTCAAGCTACAGTATTGTTAGTGATGATTCTAAGTAAAAGTCTGCTGTACAAGTTATGCGGTCAATAGGGGAATTTGGCCAGGAACATGAAATTTTGTTTAAACAAAATTTTGAATAAAGCTGCAGGCATGCAAGAAAGACGGTGAACTCAGAATTGTCACGTGTATGGCCACACACAGATATGATGAGATACACGTCGCAGACAGAACACAGGAAATAGGAAATGCTAATTGCTTACAGAAAGAATGTTTGAAATACGAACATTTTGAGCAATTTTGTTTATCTTTGTTTTATAGCAAGATATATATTGATTAAAGGAACATTTTATTCTTCTGGTAGAATTGTTGAGAATTCTGGAAGAAGAGGTTTTAAGTTGAATTTATGCAAGGTTCAGCTTATGATAAGTGAAGAAACATTTTTAGGGATTTTGATTGGTTCAGGAAAGAAAAGCCTTTACAGGAACGTATGGAGACTATGGTTTCTTTACCTGTATCAACAGCATTCTAGACATTGAGATAATTAGTGGTTGTGCATTATGCAGTAAAAGCAACTGAGAATATTGCAGGTTTTACAACCCCACATAGTATTTTGTAGTTTGTATAGTGACAGATTTAGCAAAGGAAGCAGTTTTGCATGGTGAATTGGTGATTCAACCTGAATTTTAAATGTTGCCAGGAAAACAGACACACAGATTTCTTAAATTTTAGAGGAATAGAGAATGGATGCGTCTATTTCCTTCCTCTTCGGTTGTCATAAGACCTCATTTGGTTTATGAAAACTTTGGCCTTATGACATGACAAAAAGTTGTCTGTGTCTCGTTATACGTCAACACCTACAGGTGGAATTCACTTAATTTCATCATGAATGTTTATTGTCACATGGGTAAGCAGAAATGGTTTACATTTTTAAAGAACAGTTCTATTGGGAAAAAATGGAAGAGACAGCAGACAGTGTAATCAAATCCTGTCTGATTTGTGCACAAGTGAATCCTAGACCAAAGGGGCAGAAACCTCCTTTACAAAGAATTCCTAGAGCAGACGGACCTTGGTCTTCAATACAAATAGATTATATAGGTCCTTTACCATCAGGGAAAAATGAATTCAGATTTGCTTTAGTTTTGGTTGACGTTTTTTCAAAGTGGGTTGAAATCTTACCAGTTCGCAAAGATGATGCTTTGACAACTGCTAGGATGCTAGTGAATCATGTTTTTCCAGTATGGGGAATACCAAAAAATCTCAGTAGTGACAGAGGATCTCATTTTACAGGAAAAATTATGCAGGCAATGTGTAAAATTTTGGGAATAGAACAGAGATTTCATGTGCCTTATCATCCACAGTCTGCAGGTATTGTAGAAAGGATGAATCGTACCATTAAATCTAGAACTGCTAAAATATTGTTGGACAGAGGAAATACTTGGGTTGATGCTGTACCATTTGTTTTGATGAGTGTTAGAAGCACAGCATCTTCTGCAACAAAGTATTCTCTGTTTGAACTTATGACAGGAAGGAAAATGTCACTTGTGTTTCCCAATGAGTTTTTTGTCTACGCTGCACAGAGGGGCAATAGAGAAAACATAATGATTAATGGTGCAAGTTTAAAGACCTCTCAATTCAGTGGATAATGCACGTAGACAATAAAAATGTCGGTACACAATGATCAGTGGAAATTGTATATTATGAGACAATAATTGTATATTATGAGATAAACATTTATATTTAGATAAATGATACTGCTTTTATTTTTTCCTAGGAATGGTTTTTGAACAAACCTGATTAAAGAAGGAAAATGACAACAAAAGAAAAGTTCTAAAAAGAAAAAGTTGATCAACGGATTCATTCTCTAGTGACAATTTTGTCAGTGGTAATACTATATCATAAACTGTTCCAGCCATGCAGAGGTTAACAGGATGGAAGATTTTCACAGCAAAGACATTCCATTATTCAGAAACAAAAGAGATATAGACACTGATATTAATATAGAGGACAAAAATGATAAATATTGATATTAATACGGAGGACAAAAGTGATAAAAGCATATTGATATTGATATAGATGAAAAAGAGATACATTTAGATATAGTAATGTCAATACAGCAGAAGATTTGTTGGTATATGTATGTATAGGACATAGACATACTTGCTGTATGGAATTGTAATTCATTCATAGTAATGATGTTGAAATCACTGGGAAATTACTGTGGTATTCAGTAGAACAGTATTATTACCTGCTACAAAGTTTTGGAAAAATATTGGATAGTTAAAATTAGTCGTACTGTGGTAGATATTATTGTTCCAGAAATAGAAGTGTCTCCACAGTCCTTAAAAATCATTGAAGATGAAGATAGTATGAATTTGGTATGTAGTACTCAGATATTTTTTGCCTCAAAATTCATTATTAGCTTGGAAAAGGAATGGTGAATTTTTGGGTAGCTTTCTTCACAGTATCACTAATATCATTAATAAAGGAGTTTTTGGTACTGTGAATTGGATCGATGATAAATGTATTTATCATCAATCAAATGTATCTTTAAATGATACTGGTATATATGAGTGCTGCATATTAATAGAAGGTTATCCGTTGAAATGTGCTAATGCAAGTGTTGTTGTAATGTCTCCAAGGAAGACTCTATGTGTAGGTAAAGATAGCGTTCTTGCTAATCTTTTCCAGATTAACCATTTCCAATCCAGAGCTCTATTGAGAGAAGGAAAGTTTGTCATTATATTGTGGAACTTTAATATTTCAGAATGGAAAATTTCTACAAGGTTTCCACAATGACAAGGACATTTGGTTAATATGGAATTGGGAATTGAAAGATAGTTTGGAATCAATATTAGGAATCATAACAGGAATAAACGTGGTATCGTTGAAGGCATTTTAGGAATTGGTATGGTGGGAAGTATAACAAATAGTATGGATATTAACACTTTAAAGTCTGATCTCGAGACCGCTGGTTTAGTGGGAAGTAAAGGTATTACAATCCAAAGAAATTTGAATCAAATATTAGAAGAAATGGTTATTAAAACAGCTAATGTAATGGGTCCATCCATAGTGCATCTTCAGAATATTACTTTAAATCTAATGACAAGTGAAGAACATTCTCATATAGCTAGAGCATGTTTAGAGATCCAGACAGAATATTCCACTAACTTTAAAATAATTGCGCAAGCATTTCAGGGTGGAATAACTCCTCCTGGCATTTTGCAGAATTTACCCAGAGAATATGCATTTGCAATAAATCATACTGATTTATGGGTAAATAAATGGATAGGATGTAATCAGAATGAGTGTTATAGTTCTTCTATGATTCCAATAGCAGGGAAAGAAGAAATTTTGGTTCCAATTACTGTTTTGGGAGTACCAATTAGTGATACTCAATTATTATATTAGAAGTTGTAGTATACAGATTTTGTGTTTAACAAGGATAATTTTGACTTAGAACAATTAGATCTGTCATCATGTTTACAATTCCAATCTAAAGTCATTTGTTTACCTAATCAAGATAAAAGTATATTTCATTCTTGTTATCATAATCATACATTATGTTCAGCAAGAATAGAAAAAGTTGGAACTACTTCTGAATTGATTACTCTTATAGATAAAAAGAAGGTTTGTTTTCAGATCATGACAGACTCAGAGAAAGTGTCTCGTCATCAATGGTCGGATTTTGCAGGCGCCACCTAGTGGAGACAATTCAGAACTAGTATATCCATTTGGGGAAAAACTTCCATGACTTCCGCAGCAGGAAATATTTTATCGCATCATATAGTTATTATTTTTATTATTATTATGTTATGCATTATATATTAATTATGTTTAATGTTTAGAATGCAAAAATTTGTATAATCAAATCAGAAATGAAATTAAGAAAGGTGATGATATGTTGCAAAATAAGCTTAAGAGAAGGATGGGTTTTGGAGTTGCAGGCTCAGTTACAGGTGACAAATCATTTGGAGTTATTGGATCAAAGTCAGAGTGTCTGTGACATAGATGGTTTGAATGGTTTAATTGAAAAATATGATTATTATTCATATTTCAGAGGGGAATGTTATATTCTTAATATCGAAAATTTAATCTGGCCAGAAAAATAAGAATAAGAATTCCTCTAAGTCTGGATGAATGGTTGGACTTATGATTTAATAAATCCCAAATGTGACATTTGAACTTGAGCTTTAAATTTCAGAAACTGTCAGGGTTTTGATGTATGTTGTAAATATATTATAACTTATAGACAATACTGCTATGGAACTGATATTTTGTTAGGAATATAGATGCAGTTTTGGCTTCACTTCCCTCCCCCACATATTGTAATTTACACAGAGGCATTTCCTATGCAGTCTGATAAGTCAAAACAGATGTCTAGCTCAGATACTTCCTATCAAATGTCATGTAGGAGTGGTCACTTTTGAGCGCGAATTTCAACAAAGAAAGGACTGTCTTAAATGCTGTATGCTCAGGTTAGAACTCTCTTCTTCTACAGCCAGTCATCTTGAAACATCTATTTCTACAGCCCACAGACTATTCAGCATACACAGGGTTAATCGGCCATTTTAAGGACATTTTAAGAAGCATGAGGCATCTGATATACTGAACTTTATTTTATACTTGAATATTATTTTGAAACCTTTATGAAGCTATTGAATTAATATATTGTAACTGTATTAATTCCTTTTTAGTGTGTATAATAAAACACACGGTTTGCTTTCAAGCTGATTCACGAATTTTGGCGAATACATCAAGAACGGTATTCCGTTAATTTTAGTGACATTTAACATTTAACAGAAACGTAAAGCCATTTTCTGGGCTTCCTCATTAAACGTGTGTGGCTCACTGCAGAGGCGTTTTATTCTGAGAAATTGTCCATAGGGTACCCCTTAATAATGTGACTGGGGTGCGCCGAGTCAGCTCTTAGCAAGGTGTTTCTTGCTGTAAGTTTCCTGTGTAAATTAGTGGTTATCTCTCTGACGTTACCTGTGAGTGTTACATCTAGGAAGTCCATAGTACACTCATGGAATTTTCCTGTAAATTTTAGGTTTAAAGAATTATCATTGAAGTAATTTAACCACTCACTGAGATCTGCTTGACCATCTGATGAGATGAACAGCAGGTCATCTATGTACCGACAGTAGAACGCTGTATCCACTCGACGGGGGCTATCATGTCCAAAGATGCGGGACCTCTCCCACCAGCCCATAAAAAGATTGGCTAATGAGGGGGAACATTTTGGCTCCCATAGATGCCCCGCATCTCGAAAAATTGTGGGTTAGCAGGTGTTCCAAGGCTTCCAGGATGAATTCCTGGAGAACCAAGGAGAATCTGCTCGATTCCTGTAAAAATGTAGCGACCGCTCTCACACCTGGACCATGGGGAATGCTCGAATATAAGCTGAGCACATCACAGCTAACCCATCTGAAATTGTCTTTCCAAACAAAATTATTCAGTCTGGACAGAAGCTGTTTGGTGTCCCTTAGATAACCAGGTAAGTCCACCACCAAGGGTTGGAGCTGACTGTCCAACCACTCGCCGAGGTGTTTGTTAAGTGAACCTATCCCCGCCACAATGGGTCTGCCTACAAGGGGGTTTAACCGGAGGTATGGGACATTCAGGGATAAACATATCTCCCTCCTTTTCTGTAAATATGCCTGCAAGTACAGCTCTATCTAAAAGGGAACACAACGTTTGCACTAGTGTACAACTTACTTGGCGACGTGCACACATGTCGCTCAGATTTTCCGTGTTGTGATCCTTTGATCAACCAATTATCATCTTTTCACGGTAAATAACATGTCCAGAGATTTTCTAGATACTCGCCACTTGAATCCTTTACATTATAGTCATGTTTGATCTATCATTTATTCAAAGTGGGAGCTAATATCTGATATCTCATGGAGCAACTTTTTATTTAGTATAATATAACTTATGTTCCGCTTTTTTAGCGTGAAGTTTTTACAACATACTTTTATGTTTCTATGTATTCCTCTGCATGCAGTGGCTGATAGACATGGGCAAAGCTGCATAAAACGAGCGCACATTATAGAGGCGACATCGCGGCTAATTGTGAGCAGACATGTTGGAATGCATTCCACACAAGAAACTATCATCCATACACAACATTGTTTCATTGGCCTCCATATTATGAAGCCCACACACGACAGTGTATCGGAACAATTCTTCTCATTTTTCCTAACACGTCAACTCACATTTACATTATTTTTAGTTAGCCCTTTGTTGTTTGCACACATCACTAATTAACATTGCAACCAACATAGGTGTACACACATTCAAGTCCTAAATGTACAGATACTTTTTAATATAAATTTGTATATACATAAATTTATCACTACATACCGTATATGGAAATATTGTGTGGACTTTTAATACATAGAATTTTTTAGCTATCTGTATATAATAATACACTTTATTATACACATACACATACATATACAGTATTTCTTTCATCCATGTCACATAACTTTTATCTTAAGAGTAGTATCCAATCCATACATATTCACATTGTAGCACAGTTTTGCACTTGCTTTATATGTCCTGTAGATAGCATTACCACCCACACTTAAGTTTGACAACCACTAGGGATACACGCTATCTACATAGTCATATTAATATGGATATTTTTGAATGGTCTCTCCTTTTTTTTTTTTCTCTTTTTTTTTCTTCTTCCTCTTTCCCCTTTTTCTTTTTCTAACACAGGTGTGTGTTCTTCTTCACAATCAAATTACTCATTCTAATTACCTTCACAGGTAACATCCAACATTTTACCAATTAACCAATTGGAACATTGATTATTTTTTCACTTGTCATGTGAATAGAGGTATATATTTGATGTGAATTGAAGTGTATGTTAGCTATGATTAAGCACTGATTTGCAGTGCGAAACATGTCAGCTCCTCTTGCTGTTTTTTGCTGTCATGTGTTGATGTGACCTTGTTTTTTTAAATAATGAACCAACAAATTTTTTGGAGTGCGGCTGTCCAAGCTTTTCTTTAGTTTCTGCATGGGTAAAGAAATAGGCACCATTTGTAGGTAGAACAGAATGTGAGGTAACACGTTCATCTTTAACACACTAACTCGGCCCATCCACAAAAAAGTCTCCCTGTCCCACCTATGTAAATCTGATTTTATAGTGGATAGTAGCTGGGCGTAATTACTATTATACAACTGAGAGCAGAGGGGGGTGAGATAAACCCCCAGGTATTTCAGGTGATTGCTGCACCAGGTAAAGGAGAAAGAGGATTGCAACCGTGTACGCAAGCTCGGGGAGATGTTTAAGGACAGGATCTCCGACTTAGTGTAATTGATTTTAAAGTTAGAAATAGAGCTGAAGGTCTGCAATTCATCCATGATATTGGGGAGAGAGATCAACGGCTCAGCCACATAAAACAGGACGTCATCAGCATATGCAGAGTGTTTGTGTTCCTGCGGCCCAATGCCAAAACCCTTAATGTTAGGATTGGCATGAATCCTATTGAGCAGTGGCTCCAGGGTGAGGGAAAAAATGAGAGGGGATAATGGGCACCCCTGTCTGGTTCCATTCTCAATAGGGAAGGTGTCTGAAAGGACACCGTTTACCTTAACTCTGACTTCAGGGTGGCTATATAGCGAAGATACCCAGGAGAGCATTTTAGGGCCGAGCCCCAGCTTGGTCAATACAGCTTGAATTCATGACCAATCCACCCTGTCGAACGCCTTTTCCGCGTCAGTGGAAAACAGGAGACAGGGTGGATGGTCGGTCTGTGTCTGCGCCCAGTGGATCAACTGAAGGGCCCGGTTAGAATTGTCTCCAGCTTCCCTGCTGGTAATAAACCCCGTTTGGTCTGGGTGTATGATAGATGGCATTATGGGTTGAAGGCGGTTCGCTAAAATCTTCGCTAAGATTTTGATATCGGTGTTCAGGAGCGATATTGATCTGTAACTGCTAGGGACCGTACGTCCCGTCTTTGGGCAGCACCGTAATATGGGCCAATAGTCCTTTTTTGGGCATAAAAGGCGTTGAAGTAGGCACACATAGGGCCGGATAGTAAGGTAAGGAAAGTGCTACAATAGGCATTCGTGTACCCGCCAGGGCCTGGGTTTTTCCCTTTCGGAAGTTCTTTTACTACAGTTTCTAGCTCTGTCTGGGTAAAGGGAGTCTCCAGGTGTTTGCTGGTTTGGGCAGTAAGTTGGGGGGCTTGGGCTTCTGAATATGGCCCTGTTTCTGGTCCGCTGTCAGACTGGGTAGCGTGGCAGGGAGATGATATAGCTGGGCGTAGTAGTCTCTAAAGGCCACTGCTATCTTAGATGAGTGGACTATGGGGGGACTCGTCCCGGCTTGAAGTTTATGTACATGGCCCGAGGCCTGTTGTCTCTTTAGGGCCCTTTCTAGCAATCTCCCACATTTGTTCCCGTATTTGTAAAATTTATGCGAGACGTGGCGTAGGCACGGATCCGGGTGTCTAATAAGGTGGCAAGCTCCAGGCGAAGGGCTTGGAGATCTGTTGCCAACTCTGGAGTCAGACAACGTTTGTGTTTGAGTTCCGCTAAGTGGATTTTCCGTAAGAGGGATTGAAGATCCCCCTCCCATGCTTTCTTCAACCTTGCACCCCTGGATATGAGCTCCCCCCTAATCACTGCCTTGTGACCCTCCTAAATGGACGCCATCTCTACGTCTGCCGTTGCGTAATCGGCAAAGTATCGGGAAATCGAGTCTGATACACTTTTAGACGCCACAACATCATCTAAAATATTCTCATTTAGGCGCCAGGTCCAAGACCTGGCGTCAGAGGACAGCGGATGTATAGATAGGGACACTGGGGCATGGTCTGATAGGGTGATAGAGCCTATTGACGCACTGGATAGGGTCTCCAGGGAGAATTGATCCATTATTAACAGATCAATGCGGGTGTAGACGGCATGAGTTGCCGAATAGTAGCTGAAATCTTTGTCGTTGGGGTGGAGTAACCTCCAGCAGTCGAAAAGGTGATGAGATTGTAGGGTTTTCCTGAAATGTTTGAGGAAAGCAAATGATTGGGTGGAACGCCTTGCAGATGTGTCCATCTTAGAGTCTGGGCTGACATTGAAATCTCCCCCCAAAATCAATTGGCCATCTCTGAAATGGGAGAGGGAATCCAAGAGGGAGTCTAGGAAGGCGAGTTGTTGATTATTTGGAGCATAAACGGTTGCAAAGGTAAATTTACAGCCTAGGATGGTGCCCTTAATAAAAACGTACCTACCATTGGAATCAGTAAACAAGTCTACCAGGACAAAGGGGCATTGCTTATGTATGGCTATGGCAACTCTGCTCGATTTAGCCCGAGAGGAGTTGCTGAGAAACCATTGGGAATATAGGTGGGTGGGAAGGCGGGGGACCGAGTCAGTGCGAAAGTGCGTCTCCTGCAATAAAAGAATCTGTGCCCCAAAGCGTTTGGTTTTGAGCCACAACTTAATGCGTTTATTACCAACCCTCGGCCATTATACAATACCACTTTCAGGGAAGCCATAAGGTAGTGAGGTCGTAGGGGAGTCCCCGTTCCTGGCCAGGAGGGAGAAGAGACCTGCAGGTGATTGATTCGTGAGTCAAGGAGTGCTGAGAGAAGAGATAGAAAACAAACATAAAAACCTGGAAAACAAATAACCATCAAAACATACAACACAGTCAGCAGCACCTCCACCCGGCTATCTGGCCAAAAGGATGGTGGAGGTCAGCGAGTAGCGTGGGGTCCCAAACGCGGGACATAACTCCTAAGAGTTGACCTATGTGGGGGAAGTGGCACAGCACTAGGTGCGAGCCGGCCAGAAAGAACCACCCCCGTACAGCATGAAGAGTATAGCAGCATCTAAGATGTGCCAACCCAGTGTACTGTTACCACAGCAGCAGTATAAAACTTTTTGGAAACAACACTCTGGGGAGGGTGGGGGGGGCCCTGTAAACAGAAACAATTCAAGTTAAACATTCAGTTCACATGAGTCCTTCAGGATCTCCTTTTGGAGGGGGGATATTGGGGAGAAGGCAAAGCGGCTTGGTGAGGGTCTTCTCTAGACCTGTGCCTGTTCCGACCCCTGCGACGGGCGGAGCGCCAAGGCTGTGGCCGTGCAGGGAGGGGGATCTCCGGAGCGGACCTCCAGTCTGGGACATCGATGGTTGGTAGGCCCAGGTGTTGCAGGAACTGCGGCAGTTCATCTTTGGTGCACAAAATAACCTGTCGGCCATCCTTGGTCACCGACAAGTGAAACGGGAAACCCCATCTGTAAGTCAGCTTTGCATCCTGCAGGGCCTCAAGTAGTGGCTTAAGGGCCCGGCGTTGCATCAGGGTGCATCTAGAAAGGCCCGTGAAAAAGGACAGCTTTGTGCCATCAAAGTCCACGTGGCGGACACCTCTGATGTGAAACATTATGCTTTCCTTCAGGGAATACTTGTGCAGCTTGCAGATGATGTCCCGTGGCTTATCCAGGTCGTCCGAAGGTGGACAGAGGGCCCTATGAGCACGGTCTATCTCTATATGATCAGGTGCAGCACGGCCAAGAACCTGTTTAAAAAGACCTTGCAGGGAGGGCACTATGTCCCTGGGGCCGGTAGCTTCAGGCATGACTCTGATGCGGATGTTAACTCTGCGACTTCTGTTCTCAAAGTCATCCATCTGATCAATTAAGGAGTTAATCCGGCGGTCCTGTGCCTTACAGCGTTCATGGAGAGCTTGCAGGGCAGCTGTGACTACTTCCCATTGTGCCTCAAAATCCTCCACTCTGCCCCCAATGTGTGCTGTATCAGCCTGCTGCAGTGTCTCGATGTCCTGCCTAAAGGCCTTCTCAACCCTATTGGCAAACAGTTCTAGATCAGCTTTAGTGGGGAGGGCAAGGATATGGGCCCTTAGTTCTGCGTCCCCCATTACATCCCCCATCGTTGCAGGGGATATGGAGCTGGCGGGTGAGGCGGGGGGAGGGAGCGAGGGAGATGGTAGCTGTGGAGAGGGGATACGGGAGGCTGCACGTGCGGCCTGGTATTTACCGGTCTGCGCCATCTTGGATGACCCTGGTGCGGTGCGGCGTGGCTCAGAAAAGTACAAATCCGGGGAGCCGGACCAGTTCCGAGAGGTCCGCCGGGGCTGTGGAGATGTCCGCCATCTGGATGGCATAGTTTGGAGCTGGAATCCCCCCAGGAAAGCTGCTGTGGGTGCGGTGATTGTGGTGGGTTCACGGAGCTCCTCCAACACACGTCCTCACACGTTCATGCCGTGGCCACGCCCCTCATGTTGTATGTCATTTTGATGCAATGTTTATCCAAATGGAATGTGTTCTGGACTCTGTAATGTCAAATATATTTCACACAAAGTTTTTATTTTCTGATAAAAAAAAAAAAAAAGCCGGCAGAGGAATTGGTTTCTCTCCTCTCTCTGCGGTCCTGACAGTTTTCTCTTGTGTGGTAAAGACTTCTTGCTCTTTGCTCCCCTGCTGTGCTGTGTGTTCCTGGGGGTTAGACAGTCTGACAGTTTTTTGTCTCAGATTCCGTGTCTCCCGTCTGCCTCTGGAAGGCTGTTTGACCTCACCTGCTGCTGCTTAACCACTTCAGTACCAGGCACTTTCGCCCTTCCTGCCCAGGACAATTTTGAGCTTTCAGCGCTGTCGCACTTTGAATGACAATTGCGCGGTCATGCAACACTGTACCCAAACTACGTTTTTATCATTTTCTTCCCACAAAGAGCTTTCTTTTGGTGGTATTTGATCACCACTGAGATTTTTATTTTTTGCTAAACAATCTAAAAAAGGGCAAGATTTTGGAAAGAAAAACTTTTTTCTTAGTTTATGTCATAAAATTTTGTTTTCCCCTTCACTAACGGGCACTGATGAGGCGGCACTGATGGGCACTGATGAGTTGGCACTGATAAAGTGGCACTTATGGGCACTGATGAGGCGGCACTGATATGTATGTAGCACCCCCCCAATATTTGGGGACGCTATGTGTAAATTTAAGGATAGTCTGAGCCAGTAGTTGGGCTCAGACCAGTTGATTATTCTAAATTTGCTTCTGCTCTGGGTGTGATACTGCCTGGCAGTAATGTTCCCTGTTCGCCTGTAGGTGGCACTGTCACCACCGGCATAGGTTGAACTACAGGGGTATCACAACACCTTGGGTGTCCTTTCTCGGCAGCCGTGCAGTGAGCGTGGTCTACCCGCTGTGCATGCTGGGAGGGGGTACATAAGGGGCAGACGCCTTTTGAGGTTCGTTCGTTTTTTTGGGGGTGGGCGGTCGGGCCTGTCCTGTGTGCGTGCCTCTTGGCCTGCATGGCACGAGGTGCGTGTGTGTTCTGGCCCTGGGCACCTTCAGCCCGAAGCTGCATCGCTACCTGGTAGGCCCAGCTCTGCTGGCTGAGGCCTATACCTTCGAAAGGGATCCTAAACTACCCACCTGCGGGAAGCACATGTTTAGGGAAGGAGACCAGGGGAGGATATACCCTAGACTAGCGACGGTACTGCTGTCTCGGGAGGAGGCCTGGAGCTCACCTAACGAGGGATCCATTATTACAAGCCCTGCAATACGCCAATCTGGCATAAAGGTTCTCTCACTATTGCTTGGCTGGGAGGTTCGGGACTTTTGATAATCCTGTGGCAGAGGATTCCTGATCGTATCCCTAGTTCTCAAGAGAAATATTGATTTGTGCTTAATTTCGGCTGCTAAGACCACTAAACTGGACTATCTGGGTGAGCAATACCCACTCAGGCTTGAGTGGTAAAGATTGTGACTTTAGTGCTGCGTGCCTGAACCTTCCCCTGTGTTTTTTCTCTCGTATCCTACTTTCCTCCCAAGTTTCCTCAGCAACGTAAATAGAGCCTGACTGTTTGGGTTTTACATTTGTGTGGACATTGGCCTTTCTGGAGAATTTCCATACCCTGACAACGGAAACCATAGAGGTAGTTTGCAGACCCAACAAAACCAGCTGGTCCCTTAAATGGGGGTACCGTAAGTGCTACATGTAGAAATGATGGGCAATGATATGCAGCACTGATGGGTACCAATAGGCGGCACTGAAATGCGGCACTGATGGGCACTGAAAGGCGGCACTGATGGGCACTGACAGGCGGCTGTGATGGCACTGATAGGCAGTACTGATTGGCACTGAAAGGTGGCACTGATGATAGGTACTAATAAATTACTGACATGTGATACTGCTGGGCTCTGATTGGCACTGTGTTGGGCTCTGGCACTGTGGTGGGCACTGATTGGCACTGTGGCGGGCACTGGCAGTCTTTTATTATGGGGACACTGCTGGGCACTGATTGGCAGGTGATTGGCACATCTGAGGGGGCTGTGCTGATATTCAATGTGCTGATTATCAGCACAGACATCCCCACTCTGACAGGGAGAGCCGCCGATCGGCACTCCCTGTCAGCGAGAACCAAAGAATGGCGTTTACCGGAACTTCCTGGTTCACGTGATGATCAGCTGTGATTGGTCACAGCTGATCACGTGATAAGAAGCCTCTGACAGAGGCTCCTTATCACGATTGGAGATGCGGCATTTCAGACCGACACCCCACACGCGCGATCACCGAGCTACGTGCCCCCATGGGCGCGCGCCGGCATGTTATCCTGCTGGACGTCATATGACACCCAGTCAGGATAACAGAGCCACTTCCCGGCCGTCAATCTGCATACGGCGGGCGGGAAGTGGTTAACTAAGTAGATAAAAGTGGATGGGTCTTAAAGAGACAAGGTACCTATTTTTTTCTTGGTGACAGAATCATGTTTTTTTTTTTCAGATTTTTTTGCACATATCAGCTCACCACACCTGTCAGTGGCACAAAAGATTAACAAAGGTACGAGGGGGCAGCGTGGGACATATCTTCAAAAGAGTGCTCAAGGAATGCTCAAGGAATGCTCAAAGGAATGCAGTATGGTGTTTTGCATGATTTTAGTAGCAGAAGCCCTAAACGCAAACATTCCAGAAAATCTAAGACCCGCCACTAGTCATCCGCTGACCAGGACAATATGCATTCCTCACATTCCCGCACAGGGTGGCTTTCATGCTCCTCAAGCAGCTCAAGTGGCAATGACTCACATGCGTTTACATCAGAGCAATAGAAAATGCCTTGCCCAGCCCTGTAGCAAACATTGGCTTGCCTCAAATACCAATGGATAAGGAAAAGGCAAGACGCAGGCCCATCCATCGCAAACGCAAGGAGATATTTCCAAATGTGAAAAAGGAAAAACGTATTTTCCCATAATGACGGAGTTAAAAGCTCATTGATGAAGAATGGGAGAGATGTGATAAGAAGACCAATTTACAGTAAAGGTCTCCAAGCTTTATCCAATGAAGCTGGCTGATGCATGTTTAAGCAACGCACTTCCAGGAGTGGATGGGGCCTGCCAGCATCAGGTGCGCAAGTGTCTTTGCCTTTTAATACCTTTAGGAATAATACGGATGGAAAAAATTTACTTAAGGCTGATTCACACTGGATGCAGTCCAATGCATTTTTATTAGAGTCAAAAATGCATGAACAGTGTTTACCATGGATTCCAATGGCCTACATCACACCAGTGCAGTGTGTTCAAGTACAGTCCACTAAATGAGAACATGTTGCATTTTTTCTCTATGGAATGTATCTATAACATGGCAAACGCATTGAAAAAGCACCTGAACGGGGGCGTGGCCGGCAGCCTGAGGAGATGGCCGCACTGTGACCAAGCTCCGGCTCCACAGGATCTGACAGGCAACACTCGGCAATGGCGGGACCTCTCATCAGCAAGATCCTTCAGCTTCTGACAATGGAAGCTGCTTTCCTCAATCCACATTTAACAGCCCTGTGAAACAGAGAAGGAAGCTAACAGCAGAGGGAGATACAGCAAGTGATGCCTCCCTGGATAATGACAATCATGCTGACAATAATGGCTTCAGTGAGAAGCTGGATGCTTTTCCCACAGTGGGCCAGCCTATATTAGACTCTGCCTTGAAAGACATGCTAATTACCCTACGTGGAGCACTGCAGCATGACATGTATAATTTTATGAGGCAAACAAACAGGGAAATTGAAGCCATAGAGGATAGAGTGGATCACTTAGAGCAGTATTTCTCAACTCCAGTCCTCAAGGCGCCCCAACAGGTCATGTTTTCAGGATTTCCCTCAGATGAAACTGCTGTGGTAATTACTAAGGCAGTGAAACTGATCAAAGCACCTGTGCAAAATAATGGAAAACTTGAAAACATGACCTGTTGGGGCGCCTTGAGGACTGGAGTTGAGAAACACTGACTTAGAGAACAAAATGAGTGATTATACCCTAGCACATAATGAAGTAGTCAATGCTCATGATGACCTAGCGGAAGAAATCCGCAACATAAAAATCTAAATGGCAGACATTGAAGACCGTTCCCGCCGGAACAATGTGAAATTTAGAGGCATTGCGGAATCGGTCCCAACGGGGGAACTCTGTCCCTATCTGCAGAAAATGATAGCCGAACTACTTCCAACGACAAAATCGAACAAATTGGTGATAGATAGGGCTCACCGCCTTCCGAAGCCATCCTATCTACCTGAACGCGTACCAAGAGATGTGATAGCTAGGATCCACTATTTCCACATTAAAGATCAGCTCATGTATTTCTCCCGCAAACGCAACTCCTTACTGGAAACGTATTCTGGAATCTCACTGTATATAGATCTCTCACAGGCAACCATACAAGCCCGCAAGAATCTCCTCACTATCACCAAGATCCTGAGGAATAACAATATTCTCTACAAATGGAAATTCACGACGAAGCTGTCCATTGAAAAGAACAACAAAACCTGGCTGGTATCCACCCTAGAAGAAGGTCTGGATTTAATGAGATCTTGGGGTTTCCTCCCACCGGATGAAGAGGATATCTCGGACCCAGCGACGCTCTCTTGAAAGCATATAGTTCTGCTGTTCATAACCTGCCATCTGATCTCTTACTAAGATCCTGCCCGGTTGGACATTTTACTCCCCATTGGATATGTGTACAGGAGACACCTGTACCCAACAAACACTCTCTCTCATCCAAGAGTATGGGACTACAACAATGCAAGTAGTCAATTCCTTTTTCTTGTTTTGTTTGTTTTCAGTTCCTGTTACCACGTTTTGCCTTCTCTTCTGCCTGCAACATAACTATGTAGAAGAAAAATCATTCACCTGCAATACTCTTATTTTCAATGGTACTTAAGTTACTATCACTGAATACGAAAGGTCTTAACATATGGAAAGAAGCAGAAAATCAACGCTGCAATATTTTATTTGTACAAGAATCTCACTTCCTGTTTACAAATCCTCCCAGATGTACCCACAAGCATTTTTCCCATATTTACCAAGCTAATTTTAAGAAAAAGAAAAGTTATGATAGCAATCAAGGATTCACTTCCTTTCAAATTACATACATCAGTGATTGATGAAGAAGGTAGATATATAATCCTGGTTGCAGTTTTTAATGGAGCCCTATATACCCTTGTCAATATCTATGCCCCCATCAGGCATCAAATAAGGTTCATCAAAAGAATCTTGGCCAAAGCTTGCTTAATCCAAAAAGGCCAACTTTTAATTTGCGGTGATTTCAACATTCCAATGGACCCCGTCATAGACACTACCACCAGGAATTCTGCGGGGAAACCGGGTCTTAAACAGCTCCTGCTGCAAGAAGATCTACATGACCCGTGGCGCTATCAACATACCACAGAAAGAGACTATACTTTTTTCTCTCATCCCCATAACACATATTCAAGAATTGACTGCTTTATTACAGACAGAACTCTTCTCCATAAGGTAACAGGGACAAATATTTATAACATTACATGTCCGACCATGCCCCTATTTCACTGGAAATTTCGGAGGGGTGCACAGGTAAGCACACGCCATTATGGAGAAATAACGCTTATATATTGTCGCACCCAGACTATGTAATGGAGTTCAGGACACAATTGGAGGAGTTATCCTTCAATTCTGAAGCCTCTAGCAGTATATTCAATCTCTGGTGTACACATAAAGCTTTTGTTAGGGGAGTGCTGATTCAGATGGCCTCCAGGGAGAGAAAAAGGAGGAAAATAAAAATTTCCACTCTTCATGCTGAAATAACCTCTTTGGAAGCTCAGCACAAACAGTCTCCCCAAAATACATCACTTGTAATCCTTGTAATCCTTATAGAGGAACTTAGAACAATATTGATTTCTGAACATGATAAATATACCAAAGGCCATAAACTTACAGCTTATTCTAAAAATAGTAAACCAGGGAAAAGACTGGCCATGCAATTAAAACAAGAAAAAGCTAGGGAAAAAATTACCCATCTATGTCACCACAAGACAGGTAAATATGCCCTTGACCCATCAGATATAGCCCAAACATTCTGGGATTATTATGCAGCATTGTATAATCTAAAAGAAGACCAATACCCCCCCACCCAACACTGAGATAATATCCAACTTTCTACAAAGCATAAATTTACCTGCACTTGATGAAGCTTCTCTGAAACCATCTTAATCGCCCTATAGAAAGACAAGAAATTATAAATGTTATCACCTCCCTTCCGCTGGGAAAATCGCCGGGAATAGATGGACTCTCCTCAGAACATTATAGCGCCCTTAATCCAATTTTAAACCCTTATCTGGTTGAACTATATAATCAAGCTGTCCTCACAGGTCGCTTCCCAAAGGAAATGTTCTAGCATCTAGCTGTTATTGTGACTCTCCCAAAACCTGGAAAAGAGCCAGACCACCCACAAAACTTCAGGCCCATATCGCTTCTAAATTCTGATTTAAAAATATACTCCAAACTGCTAGCTAACAGACTCTTTGATCTAACCCCACTCCTGCTAGGCCTGGAACAAGTAGGGTTTGTGAGGGGGAGGCAAGCTCCAGACGGTACAAGAAGAATGATCAATCTAATATGTCATGCTGAGACTTGTCGGGTGCCTTCTCTTCTCCTCGCTCTGGATGCGGAGAAGGCATTCGACAGAGTTCACTGGGAATATCTGTCACAAGCGCTAACTAAATTCGGGTTGTCCAGGACAATATATTCAGCTATTATGACATTATATAATAATCCTTCGGGGAGAGTATATGTTGACGGCACCCTGTATGGACCATTCGATCTTTCGAATGGAACGAGGCAGGGGTGCCCCCTCTCTCCAATTATATTCTCCCTTGCTATCGAACCCTTTGCTGAAGTAATCAGGAGTGATCCTCTGATCCAGGGACTGCGAGTGGGTCGATGTGAACACAAAATAGGCTTGTTCACAGACGATATTATATTGTCATTATCGAATCCCCTCAATTCTCTACATAGAACTCAACAACTGATTGAGAAATTTGGGGAAGCTTCCTACTACAAGAGAAATTCTAATAAATGTCAAATACTGGCCATGGGTCTGTCTCAATGCCAAATAAACCAATTAAAAAGTGTATTCCTATATAAATGGGGAGATAAATACAGCACATATTTAGGTATCCAGCTCTCTTATTCCACTGGCTCGCTCTATGATGCTAATTTAACCCCGCTACTGTCCAGCATCTCTGAAGATCTGAAACAGATGAGTAGGACTTACCTTGGGTAGGCAGAGCTGCTGCATTTAAAATGCAAGTACTCCCAAAGATACTCTATCTGTTTAGAACACTCCCAATCCCTATCCCTAGCCCATTCTTCACAAAATGTAACTCCCTATTAAGGAAATATATCTGGCAAAGTAAAAATCCAAGAATTGCCCTTTCATCATTACAATTGATGAGAGCGAATGGTGGTATTGGTTTACCAGATTTGCAGGGCTACTACAATGCTTCCATACTAGACCAAGCTAAACACTGGATAAAACCGACTGAGGATATACTATGGGTTGACATGGAACTGAGTTTTATGAAACATCAGGACTTCCTTGCAATTCTATCAGCTTCTCTTATGTCCCCCCATGTAACCTCTTCTGTCCACCATCCCACAATTGTAGCTACCCTTAAAGCATGGCACACATTACTCTCCCGCAAAAAATACATAGAGAACACATTCAAACTAAATATCCTGGTAAGAGCATATGAATGGCTAATTAGAGATTTTGATGCAAGAGATTGCCTTACACGAGGTATAAACTTCACAAACTCCTTACACCTAAGCAGCCTACCTAATGATGCTTATAGGTCAATGCAGATCAGACACTACCACTCAACCACTAAATGCATTTTCCATAGAAATTCCAAGCTCTATTTGGGACTTCCTCCAAGGGAAGTCGAACAAATCGACCCATGGAATTTCTTTCTTTTACAACTCTCTATCTGGCCCCATATTAGTGAATAAAACACCAGATATGTACAAATGGGAAAAAGACATGCAGAAATAATTCCCCCTACAACAATGGCTGAAAGCTATACAAATGAGCTTCTGTATGACTGCCTGTTTTGAACACTGGGATCATTTTCAAAAAATATATCATAGATGGTATATGACACCTTAGAGGCTGTCAAAAATATTTCAGGATTCCTCAAAATACTGTTGGAGAAACTGTAACCATATAGGGAACCTATTCCATGTTTTATGGAACTGCCCTCACATAGTGTCTGTAACAGCACCCCAAATCTGAAAGGGGTTTAACGCCCATAGGAATTAATCCTTCCAAAAGAACGAGACGCACTCTGTATCTTTCCAAAATGAACTGCTTTATTATTGCAAAACATTACAACTTTTATATCCACAGAGAGAAGCTTCTGACCCTCCTCTCATCATACACCTCTGACCAGACCCATATTACATGAGCCAATTAACTACAGTGAATGGCTAAAACACATCTCAGTTTAATGATTATGCATGACCCTTTTGTGTTTAGCTTTTGTCTCCCAATCCACATTTCAGGTTAAATGATCTTTTGTGTTTCCCCAGCCTGTCTGTCTGCTACAACACCTATAATTACAGGCTTAACTCCCATTATCAAAAGACTTTACACAATAGAACATAACGAACTTTCAATACACATCTCCCAATGAAAGGATCTGTAGAATGTAAATCACCCCCCACCTCATCACAGCAATGATTGCACAACCCCCACACACAGTATACATCAAATCTATATACTATATATATATATATATATATATATATATATATATATATACACAGCATTGAATCTGATTATCACCGATCATAGTGGGGTTCTCATTCACCCTGTGCCCCTAATAGAGACACAGGGTGGTTTACACATAAGAGGCATTGGGGAAGCTGAAGCAAGGGTATCTCATACTTTCTAGGAGATTCTGGGTTCCCCGGGCCCTCCCGTTACAGTGTCCTTTTGGGAAAGTATACCTCAGTGAAATCACAGGCCTGTACAAATCACTTACCCCGGAACTAGCACTTTTGAACATAGGACTAGACTCCTATCCTAACACGGTTAAAACAGTGATCGCTCATGTGTTATTCGCAGCTAGGACGGCTTTAGCGAGCAAATGGTAAACTTCAGATCTCCCAACAAGAAGAGAAATATGCACTAGGATCAATATACAATGCCAATACGAAAAATTACTGGCACTCAAAAATCTTAAAGCACCCCAATTTATATTAAAATGGCAAGCTTGGTTCCTTCACCCAGAAGCTACTAAAGACCTAAAACCTTAACTTATAGTAGTTGCAGCTACTTATTGGTATCACAACTTATATACTGAATACTGTAATATTTGACTGAAACGTTGGTAACCCTTTTTTTTTTTCTTATTTGCTCCCTTTGTTCAGTTGATGTTATTTAGGTTCTACATACTTTTAGTTTATAACACTCAACATAACCTGCTTGTCATATTACATCACATTCCTGAAGCAGGACCCCGAGCAATATATTATGTTTCTACATCCGGAAATCACAGTTTGATCCCATTAGGGGTGAGGGGAAGCCGCAATTTGTTACCACTAGTAAGGATATAGAGGCATAACTGCTCTAAGTAATGTTATACTTCCATGTGTTATACAGTATGTTTAAACGATGGTTCACAAAATAAGGTCAACACTTTACATGGTTTTGTATGTAGAATTATTGCATATTATTGCTACTTTGGACTATGTCTTCTTTGTCTTTACGGTAATTATAAAAAATTTCAATAAACTTATTTGAAAGAAAAAGCACTTGAACACCTCAAAAGTGTGCATGCCGAAAAACCTCTTCAACTCAGAAATTGTGGTGAACTGGCCTGCAGAATTGCAGAAAATGTATACTGTAGCAGGTTTTTGCCTGTGGACCAGCGACAGCTAGTGATGAGCTTCGTGTTCGAGTCGAACATCCGTTCGACTCGAACATCGGCTGTTCGATCGTTCGACGAAGATCGAACGATTTGGGGCGTTCGCGCCAAATTCGAGTGACGCGAACGGCCCACAATGCACTACGCCATCGCAGTGTCATCCAGGCGCTGTGATTGGCCAAGCATGCACTGTGACCCCGCATGCTTGGCCAATCACAGCGCCGGCAGCGAGGAGAGCAATGATTGGCCACAGGCAGGATGCCTGTGGCCAATTATTGCTGATGGGGTTTAGTACACGCCCCACACTATAAAAGGCCGCCAGCGCGGCGGCCTTGTGTAGTGTGTTCCGGAGCAGGGAAAGAGAAGCATAGGCAGGGACAGTGTCATTTTTTTTCCTTTACTAATCCTGGATTCCTTGTGTTTAGGGACAAATAAGGATAGGTAGGGAGAGTGTCAGTGACAGTGTGCTATTCTGTGCTAATCCTTGTTTGTAGGGACAGAGAGGTACAGTGAGGGTAAGTGTCAGTGTGCTATTCTGTTCTAAAACTATTTTGCTGAACCATATTTTCAATCCTTGAGTTTAGGGACAGAGAGGTACAGTGAGGGAAAGTGTCAGTGTGCTATTCTGTTCTAAAACTATTTTGCTGAACCATATTTTCAATCCTTGAGTTGAGGGACAGAGAGGTACAGTGAGTGAAACTGACAGTGTGCTATTCTGTTCTAAACCAATTTTGCTGTTCCATATTTTCAATCCTTGAGTTGAGGGACAGAGAGGTACAGTGAGTGAAACTGACAGTGTGCTATTCTGTTCTAAACCAATTTTGCTGTTCCATATTTTCAATCCTTGAGTTGAGGGACAGAGAGGTACAGTGAGTGAAACTGACAGTGTGCTATTCTGTTCTAAAACTATTTTGCTGAACCATATTTTCAATCCTTGAGTTGAGGGACAGAGAGGTACAGTGAGTGAAACTGACAGTGTGCTATTCTGTTCTAAACCAATTTTGCTGTTCCATATTTTCAATCCTTGAGTTGAGGGACAGAGAGGTACAGTGAGTGAAACTGACAGTGTGCTATTCTGTTCTAAACCAATTTTGCTGTTCCATATTTTCAATCCTTGAGTTGAGGGACAGAGAGGTACAGTGAGTGAAACTGACAGTGTGCTATTCTGTTCTAAACCAATTTTGCTGTTCCATATTTTCAATCCTTGAGTTGAGGGACAGAGAGGTACAGTGAGTGAAACTGACAGTGTGCTATTCTGTTCTAAACCAATTTTGCTGTTCCATATTTTCAAATCCTTGAGTTGAGGGACAGAGAGGTACAGTGAGGGAAAGTGTCAGTGTGCTATTGTGTTCTAAAACTATTTTGCTGAACCATATTTTCAATCCTTGAGTTGAGGGACAGAGAGGTACAGTGAGTGAAACTGACAGTGTGCTATTCTGTTCTAAACCAATTTTGCTGTTCCATATTTTCAATCCTTGAGTTGAGGGACAGAGAGGTACAGTGAGTGAAACTGACAGTGTGCTATTCTGTTCTAAACCAATTGTGCTGTTCCATATTTTCAATCCTTGAGTTGAGGGACAGAGAGGTACAGTGAGTGAAACTGACAGTGTGCTATTCTGTTCTAAACCAATTTTGCTGTTCCATATTTTCAATCCTTGAGTTGAGGGACAGAGAGGTACAGTGAGTGAAACTGACAGTGTGTTATTCTGTTCTAAACCAATTTTGCTGTTCCATATTTTCAATCCTTGAGTTGAGGGACAGAGAGGTACAGTGAGTGAAACTGACAGTGTGCTATTCTGTTCTAAACCAATTTTGCTGTTCCATATTTTCAATCCTTGAGTTGAGGGACAGAGAAGGACACTCGTAGAAATTATCAGTGTGCTATTCTGTGCTAAATCTTGTTTGTAGGGAGGGACAGAGTAGGACAGTGAGGGAAAGTGTCAGTGTGCTATTCTGTTCTAAAACTTTTTTGCTGAACCATATTTTCAATCCTTGTGTTTAGGGACAGAGAAGGATAGGCAGGGGACAGTGTCAGTGTCATTGTTGCTAAGCCTCCTGCACAATATACACCTGAAGGTAGCCCTTATTGCTGTTTTTCCCATCTCCCTGCAGGCCATCCATTAAAATGTCTGGAAGGCAACCAAGGAGAGGCAGACAGTCAGGAGGCAAAAAAAGAGGGCAAGCAGGCTCTGTGTCTGGGGGCAACAGTGCTGGTCGTGTACGCGGTGCATTGTCATCAGCACATGGCCATGGGACACGCTTGTCCTTGTTTTCGGCAGCTGGACATGTTGAGCCACATCATGCCGAAGACTTGGTAGAGTGGATGACCAAGCCCACCTCATCCTCCTCATCCTCTCTCACCCAGGCTCAGGGTACTTGCAAAGCAGCTGCCAAAGCGTCCTCTTCCCTGGTATCAATGTCATCATCAGTCACTCCTTCCCTAGACCCACCATGTCCTCCTCCTGAGGAGTCCCCCGAACTGTTTGAGCACAGTGTTGGGTACATGCTCCAGGAGGATGCCCAGCGTTTGGAAGGATCTGATGATGATACCCAGCTAGAGGAAGGCAGCAGCGTGAGAGCAGAGAGGGGATGCTCAAGAAGGACACCAATCTGGCAGTCATGCTCCAGCAGCTGCAGCATACTGCCAGATTGGCTCCAGTGATGAGGAGGGAGGGGATGATGAGGTCACTGACTCCACGTGGGTGCCTAATAGGAGAGAGGAGGAGGAGGAGGAGGAGGAGGATGAGGAGGAGGCACATCTCCAAAGAGGCAGGATGCCCTTGAGTGGCCAGCGTATGGGCAGCACACCGACGGAATCACACCGCAGAGCTCCGCCTGTGCAGGGCGCTGCCTCTGCCCGTCATTCAAAAAGTTCTTTGGTGTGGGCCTTTTTTGAGGCGAGTGCATCAGATCGCACAGCTGCTGTTTGCAACATATGTCTCAAGCGTATATCGCGTGGCCAAAACATCAGCCGCTTGGGCACCACATGCTTGATCAGACATATGTTGACCTGCCATGCAGCTCGTTGGCAAGCCTACCTTAAAGACCCACACCAAAGAACAAAGCTGACCTCTTCTTGCACCGCATCAGCTGGGATCTCCAACCCCAGTATACCTTCAGTCCTCTCTGAAACCTGCTCTGAGAGGAATGAAGGTGTAGAATTAGGTGTGTCACAGCCAAGTACTTGCGGGCACTCTGCTAGCAGTACACCGACGTCCGATTCTAGCAGGTAAATTTCCCTGCCCCAGCTGCTGGACCGTCGAAAGAAGTTCACTCCCAGCCATCCACATGCCCCGCGGTTGAATGCTAGCTTGGCTAAATTGCTAGCGCTTCAACTGCTGCCTTTTCAGTTGGTAGACTCGGCCCCCTTCCGTGAGTTTGTGCAATGTGCGGTTCCTCAGTGGCAGGTTCCCAAACGACACCTTTTCGCACGGAAGGCTATTCCGGCTCTCTACAGGCATGTGGAAGGCAATGTCTTGGCCTCGCTGGACAGGGCGGTCAGCGGTAAGGTGCATATTACCGCTGACTCATGGTCCAGCAGGCATGGACAGGGACGTTACCTTTCTTTCACGGCCCATTGGGTCACTATTTTGGCAGCTGGGAAGGATGCAGGACAAGGTGCAGTAGTGTTGGAGGTTGTTCCACCGCCACGCCTCCAAAATGCTACTACTGGTTGTGACGCACCTCTCTCCTCCACCCCCTCCTCTTCTTCTTCCTCCATGGCCTCTTCCTGTGGTTTGTCCTCGGAACCAGCGGTGCTCCGTAGGTGTTCAAGGGGCTACGCAAGTACGCAGGCAAAAAGATGCCATGCCGTGCTTGCGCTGGTGTGTTTGGGGGACAGGAGCCACACAGGGGCAGAGGTCCTGTCTGCTCTGCAGGGGCAGGCCGAGAGGTGGTTGACGCCACGCCAGCTTAAGCCAGGAATGGTGGTTTGCGACAATGGCACCAACCTCCTCTCCGCCCTCCGACAGGGACAACTGACCCATGTGCCCTGTATGGCTCACGTCCTTAACCTGGTGGTGCAGCGGTTCTTGGGCAGGTACCCGGGCTTACAGGATGTCCTGAGGCAGGCCAGGAAAGTCTGTGTGCATTTCCGCAGATCTTATAATGCCAGTGCTCGCCTGGCTGAGCTTCAAAAGGAGTTGAACCTGTCCAAGAACCGCCTTATATGTGACATGCCCACCAGGTGGAACTCAACGTTGGCCATGCTGCAGCGGCTGCACACGCAGCAGAGGGCCATCAATGAGTACCTGTGCGACTACGGCACCAGGACAGGGTCAGGGGAGCTCGGGTTTTTTTCACCACACCAGTGGGGCATGATCAGGGATGCATGCACTGTCCTGGCACCATTTGAGGAGGCCACGAGGATGGTGAGCAGTGACAGTGCATGCATCAGTGACACTGTACCTCTTGTCCACCTGTTGGAGCACATGCTGCGTGGAATAATGGACAGGGCACTTGAGGCAGAACAGAGGCAGGAAGAGGAGGACTTCCTTGCCTCTCAAGGCCCCCTTTACCCAGACAGTGTTCCTTCTGTCCCACCCATCGCACAGGAAGAGGAGGAGGAGGAGGATTGTGTCAGCATGGAGGTGGAGGCTGGCACTCAGCATCATCAGCAGCAGTCTTTTAGGGATGATTTACAGTCCCAAGAAACCAGTGGACTTGTACGTGGCTGGGAGGAGGTGGCTGCGGATCATGTCGTCCTTAGTGACCCAGAGGACTCCGGACTGAATGCCTCAGCTAACCTACGCTGCATGGCCTCCCTGATCCTGCAAAGTCTGCGGAAGGATCCTCGTATTCTTCGGATCAAGGAGAGGGACCATTACTGGCTGGCCACTCTCCTTGATCCACGGTACAAGGGTAAGGTTGCGGACCTTATCGTACCGTCGCAGAGGGAGCAGAGGATGAGACAACTCGGGAGGCCTTGCAGAAAGGTCTGTGCAACGCGTTCCCAGAGACTGGGAGGTTACAAACTCCTGGTCCTGGACAACGAGTTGCTGAGGCTTCGGGCAGTCAAAGAAGGAGCGGTGGGGAAGGTGGCCGTCTGACCGATGCGTTCAGACAATTCTTTAGTCCGCAGCCCCAAAGTATGATCGGTTCCAGCAACCATCGCCAGCGTCTGATATACATGGTCCAGGAATACCTAGGGGCAAGGTCAGACTTGGACACCTTCCCCACCGAAAATCCTCTGGCTTACTGGGTCTTGAGGATGGATCACTGGCCAGAGCTACTGGCCTGTCCTGCATCCAGCGTTCTTTCAGAACGCACATTCAGTGCTGCTGGAGGATTTGTCACGGATCACAGGGTGCGCCTGTCCACCGACTCGGTTGATCGACTGACTTTCATCAAGATGAATCAGTCTTGGATCACCACCAGCTACCACACACCAGATGCTGATATAACAGACTAATTGATTTTAAAATGTCACATCCCTTCAAGACTGATGCTGATGCTGAGTGCCTGTGCTGTTATGTTGACTGGCTATCCTCCTCCTCCTCCTCAATGATACGATTAACGATGATAGCTTGGAAGATCATTTTGGTTTATGGGTGACGCCACCAGTGGCTAAGGCCCAATTTTTCAGCCCCTGCTTAACAGGGGCGTGTAATTAAAATTTTTGATGCAATACTTTGCAACAGGCCTCATTGCTGTGCTCCAAGTACAGTATCTGTGAGGGGTTGCAGTGTTGTGCCACCAGTGCCTAAGGCCCAATTTTTCAGCCCCTGTTCAACAGGGGCATGCAATTATAATTATTGATCTAATAATTCACAGCAGGGCCCATTGCTGCGCCCACCAAGAGTAACTGTCAGGCCTTACAGTGTTGTGGCACCAGCACCACCATCACCACCACCACCACCACCAAAGGCCCAATTTTTCAGCCCCTGTTCAACAGGGGCATGCAATTATAATTATTGATCTAATAATTCACAGCAGGGACCATTGCTGCGCCCACCAAGAGTAACTGTCAGGCCTTACAGTGTTGTGGCACCAGCACCACCATCACCACCACCACCACCACCAAAGGCCCAATTTTTCAGCCCCTGTTCAACAGGGGCATGCAATTATAATTATTGATCTAATAATTCAACAATTATATGTTATTACAATTCCTGATATTATACTTGACAGCAGGGCGTTCCAGCACCCACCAAGAATAACTGTGAGTGCTTTCAGTGTTGTGCCAACACCAACACCTAAGGGGCCAATTTCTGCAGAGTATATATGGAAGGTCCCTACATTCAAACATCCAACTTACAAACTACTACTACTTGCAAACGGAAGAAGACAACAGGAAGTGAGAGGAAATCTACCCCTTGGAAGGAAAATTCTCTCCTTTAAGAATTAATATGGGAGAAAGGTGTCTCCTCTCTACTGATGCTTTATCACCAATCCTTGTTTCAATAAAAACACCACATTTCAAAAACAGTTGTCATTGGGACGCAAAGTGAGGTGAAATGTTCTGAACAGGGGCACAGACAGCAAAAAAAATGTGACAGGGGTGATAACCGTTCCCTATGTTTTACAAAAAGCTAAAAAAAAGGAATTTGCCATGGAGCTCCACTTAAACAATGCAGCTGTTCAAAATTATAAACAGATTCTACATAAGAACAAACCTACAGTCCCTGTCTTGTATGCACCGCCTGTATACGGCTGTTCAGAGTATATAGGTCCTTTTTTATTTTGTGTGCGGGGTTCCCCTTAATATCCATACAAGACCCAAAGGGGCTGGTAATGGGCTGGGGTGGGGGGGGGGGGTTGATGGGGTAGCTATGCCATTTTTCCTAAAGATTTTCATCCATATTACCGGGACCAGACATTGCATTAAAGCCGCAAGCAGTTTTAAATGACTTTTTTCCCTTTAGAAATGTTATTTTGTGCAGGGACAGTTCTAAACACGGGAAACACGTGGCACTTCACAGGCATACTTTAGACACCCCCCAGGTACAATATTTAAAGGAATATTTGACTTTTTTTTTTTCACTTTATGCATCATTAAAATGACTGCTCCCGGAAAACGTCCGTTTTTAAAACTTCTTTTTGCATTGATACATGTCCCCTGGTGCAGAAGCCGGGTTCCCAAACTCTGTTTCGGACAATAACATGGATAATAGTCGTTATAATTAGCACTTTAGAATCCGAACGTTCGCATCCATTGTATTTAATAGGGTTCTAATGTTCGTGCGAACTTTCGGTCCGTTCGCGGGTTCTGGTGCGAACCGAACCCGGGGGTGTTCGGCTCATCACTAGCGACAGCACTTTGATGTTTAAAGCATTAAGAAATGGCCTTTAATTCAAGTGGAACCTGCGGGAGTGGGCATGGTTCGAGAGGACTTGAACCTGGCTGCTGACTTTTGGCCGAGGCTTCAATAGACCTATTTCTAGGGCTGGCACATTCAGTCACAGCCATGAGAGCTTTGTGGTTGCACCACTGGAGGGTGCATGATGCTTCCACACAAGCCCTTTGTAACATTCTCCATAATAGGAGGTTGTTTGGCAAAGCGCTGGACGAAGCGAGTGACAGAAAAAATGTCCAGAATGTGGTCACAGTCTCACAAGAGGAAGCAGCCGTCTTTTTGCTCAAATCTGTCGATCTTCAGAAGGGTCAGGAGGCCAAATCTAATAGGCCAGGCTGAAATTTACCAGATCACAATTAAGGGGGCTCAAACTTCCTGTGTACATGGAATCCAATCCAGAGCAGGCTGCTAGACATTTGGAAAATCCTTTCATTCATGATCAACAGATCTCAAGAAGAAAGAATAACTGCAAGATTACTATTATGCTCTGTACACACGACCGGGTTTTCCGACGGAAAACTGCTAGGAGAGCTATTGCCCAGGAATCCCGGCCGTGTGTATGCTCCCTCGCAGTTTTTCCGACGGCGAAAACTGTCAAACCCGCCGTCCAAAAAAAAGAGAAACAGCTCTCTTTTTTCCCGCCAGGATTCCTGACTGACTTTTTGGCCGTTTTCCTGTGGGGAAAAACTCAGATGGAGCATAAACAAGGTCGGGATTCCCGAGGAAAAGCTCTCATCAGAGTTTTCCCAACGGGAAAACCGATCGTCTGTATGGGGGAAAAGTAGAGAGCAGGTTCTCGGTTTTCCCCTCGGGATTCCCGACGGACCTTTCCCCGTCGGGAATCCCGGTCGTGTGTATAAGAATTGTACTGCAACAGGTCCATAGTGCTGGTGCCACTAAAAGAACAAATCCTGGGGTTTCTCCCCATTCTTTCTAGCACCCAAGGCTTCAGGAGCTTTCCCTACTGTCTGGGTTTGAAGAAATCAATTGGGTGCATACACAACAAAAGGTGCAAGATCGAGTCCGTGCAAACAGTCATGGCGATAGTTCAGCATGAGGAGTAGTTAGAGTCAATCAACCTGCCGGACGTATACTTCCATATATCGGTGTGTAACACCAGAGACATCTGAGATTTGCAGTGGCTGGCTGTCACTTCCAGTTTAGGTGTTTGCCATTTTTTAAATTTGGCATGGCTCCAAGAAACTTTTTGAACATTTTGAAGGCAGTAGTGGCAGTAATTCTTCTTTGAGGGTAAGGCCCTGCCATTACTTGGAAAATGTTTTGATTGTCACAGGTGTAAGCCAGGAGCTGGCAAAGCATCACAACCTTGTCCTAGAAATCCTTTTCCAAGTTCGGTCGACTAGGTAACCAACAGGAAAAGCAGTTAACCCCTTCTTTAGCTATGAAGGGTCTTGGAGTAATTTTTCATACCCAAATATGTCAAGAGGTTTTCCAAAACTGCAAATGAAAATCTGCGTATGAAGAGTCATAGAGACAGCATTTATGTCAGCGAGGAATTGCATTTTCCCCATTGGGACATTTTACAGCAGCCATTCCAGTGCTGCCTTGGGCCAGGTGGTACATGGGGGGGGGGGATTTTCAATTTGCCTTCCTCTGTCAATAGAATGGGCTGCCTATGGATCATAAAGTCATAAAGTCTTTGTGTCTGCACAAATTAGTAAGAACTGGAATTTTGGACAAAAGTGTGCCTCTCAGCCCAGGAGACGGAATAATTCTGACGTCAGATGCCAGTCTGAAGAGACAAGTGCAAGTCCATTGGAGCAGATGCTGACTGATTTAAATGTAAGGTAACTTTATTCAAGCATTGCAAACCTTTCAGGATCTTTCTAAAGGGGCCCAAGTGAAGTTTATTAACAACAAGCCAGCAGTAGCTTTCATTGCCCACCAAGGGGGCACCAAGTGTCTGTCTTTTCCTGTTAGTTTTTGTAACATAAACTTTTCGCTGGATGGAGAGCCGCTTACAGGCAGTTAAAGGCAGTCTACAGTCTACTAACTGGGAAAGCAAGATCCACTAACGGATCAGTTAGGCAAATTATTTTCCAACAATAAGTACTTCAACTAGTATTGGCATTATGATACATTCCAGCGGTAGTTCTCATAGAGGGTCCTTTGAACACACAGCTTCTGGTATTTGTAACAATGTACCTGCCGAAGAGGCCTTGGTTTTCATTGATCCCCAGATGTCATTCAGCACCACCAATCCTGTTTCCGGTCAGACAAGATCTTTTATGCCAACATCAATGGCAGCACCCCAATTCGGTGAGACTCTGAATAGCCTGGCTATTAAATCGGCCGGACTAGAGGTGCAGGGATTCTCATCCGAGGTGGTTCAGACCTTGGCAAAGACCACAAGACCATGAACGCTACATATGAGGATATGAAGGAAGCTTGTTCTGTTTGCTCAGCAAAGTTTTCTCTCTTCTGTGTCTCCAGCTCTAGACATTTTTACAATTGGAGCTTAAGGTTGGTCTGGCATACAACCCCATTGAACAAATGCTTCTTGCAGGCCGTAGTCCATATATGACCATCAATGAAATTTCTGTTCCCTTCATGGGACCTAGGATTGGTTCCAAAAGTGCTCATACAGGCATCCTTTGCTCCAATAGCGTCATTTCCATTGCGGTCCTTAGTGGTAAAACTAGTTACTCTGACAGCAGTTTCTTCAGACAGAAGGATGTTGGAGGTTGCAGCACTTTCCTGCAAAGATCTCTTTTGTGTCTTTTTTTTTTTTTGTGATGTTACATCTATCTCCAAGGGGTATCCAGTTTCCAAGAAAACCTGGGGGCAGTCCCAACAAGCATTCACATGGAGTTACTGAGTATACAGCAGGAAGACTTCAGGTCCTTACACAAGTTGCTAACAGTGTACATGCAAAGATCAAAGACCTGAGGAAAGCGGACAATACTTTTCATTTCGCCGTCAGGTTCTTGAGTCATCTTCTATTGGTCCACCAGGCTGATTAGATTGGCATGCAGGAAGTGGGCCTTTCTGCTCAAGAACAGGGGCAAGCTCCTTTGAACTGAGGGGTGGCAGCCTTTGTGGCAGTTATGCCAGGATGTCAGTGAAGAGTATATGAGAGATGGCTAGCCCTTCGTTCAACTTTCCAAGCTAGGTGTGCAGTCGGCAAGTTCTGCAAAGTTTGGGACGAGACATATAAATACATTTGTCTTTGGCAGCTTTTCTGCGATTGTCAATGTTTCTGTTCATGTGTTCTCTCCTACCCATTTATTCAGCTAGTTAAATCCCATTGTGTGCTGATGTGAGGTATGGCCAGGAATATGGAAAACTGTTATCAAATACTTACCGTAATTTTCCTTGACCAGTGTAGATAAGATGTCTCACCTTGTTTTGTGTCTGCCCAACCATGAGTATTCACCATCCCCCTTGCTATTAACTAAATTAATGAGACCACACATGAATTGGAGTACAAATGGCCATAGCAGCCTTTTTATTAACAAAAACAACTTATCGGCCTGTTGGTCTTATGACGACACCCAGAATTCCAACTTGTTCCACTTGTAACACTGACCTTTTACCATACCAGGCCACCAGGCCCCCAACCGTAATACACCAGCTCAGAGACAACGGCACATACCACCGATGAGCCCCCCACACTTCTCAACCATATTTTCTTCCAAAAGACCAACCACCGCCACGCGATCAGCTGCCATGATGTCCTTTGCTCATATTGCACCTGCAAAGAGATAAAGAAAACCAGCCAAGCAAAAAAAAAAACACAGGGAGGGTGGGTGGAAAACTGCCTGCTTGTCACCTGTCCCTTCTCTACTGTCCAGGAAACCCCAGCTATCCCTTAACTAACTACCATAAACCCCTCCTCATCCTGTTACTCCAACCAATCTACCTCTCCCCCATTCTCCACCTACAATCCTTAACCCCATAGTTGCTTCCCCTGGGGGCGTGGCCAACGACCGGGATTTGAGGACGTGCTTAGCCTGAGCTCCGTCCGTGCCGCACACATCCTGCCTTAATCCTGCAAACCTGATTGCCATCCAGGGGTCCTATCTGTCCCCACAGCCTCCAGGGAACCTTGTGCCCACCGGGAGATGGTCAAATACAGCCCACCGATGGAGGAAGCCTCAGGATTTGTCCCGCCACCGCCGCCATGCAAATCGAGGCAAGATGGCGTTGGTCACCAGGCTGCAGACACACACAGCCAGCCATCCTCCTTCTCCTTCTCATCTGCGCTGAAGCAGAAGCCTGCAGGGAAGGGTGAGACAATGTTCTTCCCCTACTCTGAGCCCGGAGGACCCTCTCTTATTCTCCCTGGCTGAGGACACTGATCCTGATACCCCCAGCGTGGACGCTGCTGATGTAGGCCCTGCAGAGACCTCCTTGTCCCAGATTATGGAGGCCATCCAGCACAGCCATGCATCTCTGACCACTAAAATGGACTCCATTAACCACTTAAGCCCCGGACCATTTGGTAGCTAGAGGACCAGAGGTGAATTCAGAATTTTGCACTGCGCTGCTTTAACTGTAAATTGTGCGGACATGCAATGTTGTACCCAAACGAAATTTACGTCCTTTTCTTCCCACAAATAGAGCTTTCTTTTAATGGTATTTGATTGCCTCTGCGATTTTTATTTTTTGCGATATAAACGGAAAAAGACCGAAAATTTTGAAAAAAAATGATATTTTCTACTTTTTGTTATAAGAAAAATCGAATAAACTCAATTGTAGTCATACATTTAGGCCAAAATGTATTCAGCCACATGTTTTTAGTAAAAAAAATGTCAATAAGCGTATATTTATTGGTTTGCGCAAAAGTTATAGAGTTTACAAACTAGGGTACATTTTCTGAAATTTACACAGCTTTAAATTTATGACTGCCTATCTCATTTCTTGAGGTGCTAAAATGACAGGGCAGTACAAAACCCCCCAAATGACCCCATTTTGGAAAGTAGACACCCCAAGGAAATTGCTGAGAGGCATGTTGAGCCCATTGAATTTTTTATTTTTTTGTCCCAAGTGATTGAATAATGACTAAAAAAAAAAAAAAAATTACAAAAAGTTGTCACTAAATGATATATTGCTCACACATGCCATGGTTATATGTGGAATTTCACCCCAAAATACATTTTGCTGCTTCTCCTGAGTACGGGGATACCACATGTGTGGGACTTTTTGGAAGCCTAGCCGCGTACGAGACCCCGGAAACCAAGCACCGCCTTCAGGATTTCTAAGGGCGCAAATTTTTGATTTCACTCCTCACTACCTATCACAGTTTCGAAGGCCATAAAATGCCAAAATAGCACAAAACCCCCCCAAATGACCCCATTTTAGAAAGTAGACACCCCAAGGAAATTGCTGAGAGGCCTGTTGAGCCCATTGAATATTTTTTTTTTGTCCCAAGTGATTGAATAATGACAAAAAAAAAAACAAAAAAAAAAAATTACAAAAAGTTGTCACTAAATGATATATTGCTCACACATGCCATGGTTATATGTGGAATTACACCCCAAAATACATTTTTCTGCTTCTCCTGAGTACGGGGATACCACATGTGTGGGACTTTTTAGGAGCCTAGCCGCGTACGGGACCCCGAAAACCAAGCACCGCCTTCAGGATTTCTAGGCACAAATTTTTGATTTCACTCCTCACTACCTATCACAGTTTCGAAGGCCATAAAATGCCAAAATCGCACAAAACCCCCCCAAATGACCCCATTTTGGAATATAGACACCCCAAGCTATTTGCTGAGAGGAATGGCGAGTATTTTACAGCTCTCATTTGTTTTTGAAAATGAAGAAAGAAAATATATATAAAAATTTTTTTTTTTTTACATTTTCAAAACTTTGTGACAAAAAGCGAGATCTGCAAAATACTCACAATACCTCTCAGCAAATAGCTTGGGGTGTCTACTTTCCAAAATGGGGTCATTTGGGGGGGGTTTGTGCTATCTGGGCATTCCATGGCCTCCGAAACTGTGATAGGCAGTGAGAAGTGAAATCAAAAATTTACACCCTTAGAAAGCCTGAAGGCGGTGCTTGGTTTTTGGGGTCCCGTACGCGGCTAGGCTCCCAAAAAGTCTCACACATGTGGTATCCCCGTACTCAGGAGAAGCAACAGAATGTATTTTGGGGTGTAATTCCACATATGCCCATGGCATGTTTGAGCAATATATCATTTAGTGACAACTTTGTGCAAAAAAAAAAAAAAAAAATTGTCGTTTTTCCGCAACTTGTGTCAACATATAAAATATTCCATGGACTCGACATGCCTCTCAGTATATAGCTTGGGGTGTCTACTTTCCAAAATGGGGTCATTTGGGGGGGTTTTGAACTGTTCTGGCATTTTATACACAACATTAGGAAGCTTACATCCACTCTTCTAACCACTTGAAGACAAAGCCCTTTTTGACACTTTTTGTTTACATGAAAACATTTTTTTTTTGCAAGAAAATTATGTTGAACCCCCAAACATTATATATATTTTTAAAGCAAAGGCCCTACAGATTAAAATGGTGGGTGTTGCATTTTTTTTTTCTACACAGTATTTGCGCAGCGATTTTTCAAACGCATTTTTTGGGTTAAAAAATACACTTTTTTTAATTTTAATGCACTAAAACACACTATATTGCCCAAATGTTTGATGAAATAAAAAAGATGATCTTAGGCCGAGTACATAGATACCAAACACGACATGCTTTAAAATTTCGCACAAACGCGCATTGGCGACAAACTACATACATTTTTAAAAGCCTTTAAAAGCCTTTACAGGTTACCCCAGTAGATTTACAGAGGAGGTCTACTGCTAAAATGATTGCCCTTGATCTGACCTTCGCGGTGATACCTCACATGCATGGTGCAATTGCTGTTTACATATGACGCCAGACCGACGCTTGCGTTCGCCATTGGGCAAGAGCAGGGCAGGACAGGGGTGCTTTTTTTTTTTTTTCTTTTTTTTTTATTATTAATTTTGCTTTTTTATTTTATTTTTAAATTGTTCCTTCCAAGTATTTTTTTTTTTTTATCATTTTTATTGTTATCTCAGGGAATGTAAATATCCCCTATGATAGCAATAGGTAGTGACAGGTACTCTTTTTTTGAAAAAACTGGGGTCTTCTAGACCCTAGATTTTTCCTCTGCCCTCAAAGCATCTGACCACACCAAGATCGGTGTGATAAAATGCTTTCCCAGTTTCCCAATGGCGCTTTTTATATCCGGGGGGGGCATTCCCTCCCACTGCTTGTAAAAGCAGTCCAGAGGCTAATTAGCCGCTAGGATTGCTTTTACATGAAAGCCGGCCGCAGGCTGAAAAGAATGATACCAAGATGATACCTAAACCCACAGGCATCATTCTGGTATAAACATTCAAAGTCCAGCAACATACCAGTACGTTGCTGGTCCTTGTTGGACATGTATTGTAATCTTTTTATTTCATGCAGCCAGTTGGCTGAACGAAAAAAGAGATTGATCGGTGGGTATGCCCACCATTAGAATACCGCCCTTCATCCACCCACTTCCAATGATGGGCATACACGCACCATTTATATATGCCGAAGCATGGGGGCATCCTCCCGCAAAAAAGTTATGCCGCACACACATGGTCGGACTTTTCCACGGGCAAGCCTCCGTTGGAATTTCGACCGTATGTACGCAGCATTAGGAGCAAAATCGCTCCTCCGCCCCTGCTGCCCCAATGCTTCGGCATATTTGCTTTTTTTTTTTTAACTGTGGTGGTGAAATCACCTCCTACAGCACTGGAGTCGCAGGGATCAGGCCTGTCTCTGCGAACGCTGCAGTTATGTGTGTTTTTGTTTTGTAAGTGACAGTGATCGATCGATACTGCACTTGGGTGGCCTGGGCTGGACGGAGGGGCAAAACGCAGGTGCCAGCAGGTATCTGGGCTGATCCCGCTAACACTGCGTTTTTGGGAACCCTAAACTCCTGGGGACGCTAGTATAGATCTGATCAGATCAGATATTGATCTGTTCAGATACTATACCACTAAGGGGGGTGTATGCTTCACGCGTGGGTGTTAGCGTTACTGGCACTAACCTGACGCTGCCTGGGGTGTGACTCAGACCCTCTCTGATGCTAAAACCTAATTGATATCACCCGCCGGGCGATCAGGGGGTTAAACCTTTATTGGGTTATATACACGGCGGGTGCCCTGACACTATAAAAAGCAAACTAACTAACCAGCGTCACCCGTAACACTTATATGGTGATCACTGGTGAAAGGGTTAACTAGGGGCAATCAGGGGGTTAAAACCTTTATTAGATAATATATGGGGGTACCTGACGCTATAAAAACCTGCGGCGAACCTAAAAAAAATTACCGGCTACCGATCTGCATCACAGACACTAAGACAGCGTTTAGAAAAACGATCGCTTAGTGACAGTGGTGATAGGGGGTGAAAGGGTTACCTGGGGGGCGATCAAGGGGGTTAAACCTTTATTAGATAATATATTGGGGTACCTGACGCTATAAAAACCTGCGGCGAACCTAAAAAAAATTACCGGCTACCGATCTGCATCACAGACACTAAGACAGCGTTTAGAAAAACGATCGCTTAGTGACAGTGGTGATAGGGGGTGAAAGGGTTACCTGGGGGGCGATCAAGGGGGTTAAACCTTTATTAGATAATATATTGGGGTACCTGACGCTATAAAAACCTGCGGCGAACCTAAAAAAATTACTGGCTGCCGATCGGCATCACTGACGCTAAGACAGCGATCAGAAAAATGATCGCTAAGCGACAGTGGTGATAGGCGGTGAAAGGGTTATCTGGGGGTGATAAGGGGGTTAAACCTTTATTAGGGGGGGTTAGGGGGCTACACTGGACCTAAGACTAAACTTTGGTGACACTTTTACAGTCACAAATGTCACTGATTGCAGTGATCACTAAATAAATGGTCACTGCAATCAGTGACACTGTGACTGGGGGCTGGGGGGGTGATCTGGGGGTGATCTGGGGGGCCTGGGGGGGCGATTTATGTCCCTATGTGTCCTGGTGTCAGTGTAGTGTTGTGTGCACTGACCTGATATCTTCTCTTGTACGGCGCTCGGTATATGTGAGCGCCGCACCAGAGATGACATCACTTCCTCCTGCTCCCTCTGTCTGACACAGACAGAGGGGGCATTTCCATTCGCCGGGAGCGATCGCGAGGGGGTGGCCAGAAACGAATGGCTGCCCCCTCATCCCGGAACGCTCCCGGACACTTAGCCACTGCTCACTGTATAGGAGGGGGGTCCGATTGGACCCCCCAACTGTACAAAGGCAATCACGTATGCTCTACATGATTGTGCCTGTCGGTGCCATTCTGCCGACGTATATATACAGTGAGCGGTCGTTAAGTGGTTAAGACTGACTTATCCTTTCTGAAGCAGGATGTTCACAACCTCTACCATAGAGTGACAAATGCTGAGCAGCTCATTGGTGCACTAGAGGATGAGACCTGTTTATTGCAGGGCTCTGTCAGGGAGCTATGCCAGGCCCATGATTACACTGCAGATAAGTTCACTGAAATGGAGGACCATTTATGGAGGAGCAACCTACGCTTCCTGGGGTTCCCAGAAGGGTCTGAGGGTAAAACCCCAGAAGTATTTATGGAAAGAATGCTGACCACCACATTTGGCGCCTCCACCTTCTCACCATTATTTGCCATTGAACGGGCGCACAGAGTTCCCCTGCGCCCCCTGCCACCAGGGGCCCACCACGTGCCATGATTATCAAACTATTTCACTTCAGGGACAGAGAGGCAGTTCTCGGAGCTGCCAGGGAGAAGGGAAGGGTGTCCTTTAACGGGAGTGGAATTACCATTTTCCCTGACTTCTTGGTAGCTACACAAAAGCAAAGGGCCACCTTCCTGGCCATTAAACGCAGGCTCCCACAAATAGAGCTTTCTTTTGGTGGTATTTGATCATCTCTGCGTTTTTTATTTTTTGCGCTATAAACAAAAATAGAGCGACAGTTTTGAAAAAAAACAATATTTTTTACTTTTTTGCTATAATAAATATCCCCCAAAAATATATAAAAAAACTTTTTTTTTTTTCCACAGTTTAGTCCGATACGTATTCTTCTACATATTTTTGGTAAAAAAAATCGCAATAGGCGTTTATTGATTGGTTTGCGCAAAAGTTATAGCTTCTACAAAATAGGGGACTGTTTTATGGCATTTTTAATAATATATTTTTTTTACTAGTTTTGGCGGCGATCAGAGATTTTTATCATGACTGCGACATTATGGCGGACACATCGGACACTTTTGACACAATTTTGGGGCCATTGTCATTTTTACAGCGAAAAGTGCTATAAAAATGCACTGGTTACTGTGAAAATGACACTGGCAGTGAAGGGTTTAACCTCTAGGTGGCGCTGTATGGGTTAAGTGTTCCCTAGGAAGTGATTCTTACTGTAGGGGGGCGTGGCTACACGTTACACGTCACTGATCGTCTGTTCCGATGACAGGGAACAGACGATCACTGACATGCCACGGAGAAGAACGGGGAAAGGTTTGTTTACACTCACCTCTCCCCGTTCTTCAGTTCTGTGACCTGATCGCGGGACACCGGCGGCGATCGGGTCCACGGGCGCGGACACGGAGCTCAGAACCGGGTCGCGAGCTTGCCGCAGGTGGCGCGCGACCCACGGCTGGGCTCTTAAAGGGCAACGTACCTGTACGTTGATGTGCCCAGACGTGCCATTCTGCCGACGTATATCGGCGTGAGGCAGTCCTTAAGTGGTTAAAAAAAAAAAGACTTTTTTTTTTAAACGTTTTATCCTGATATTTTTTAACTCTCTTTTTCAGACTCGGGGTCAACTACTATATTTGTCCTGTGCGGACACGGATGGCGGCCCGCGTCTAAGAAACTTTACCACTCCTCAGGGTTTGTTGATTGGGGGTCTGTGTCATGGCCCCCCTGCCTTGCAGTTTTGGTTTTGGGAACAAAGCTCTCATGTGTTTGGGTTTGAGGGCTGGGAGGGTTAGGGTGGGCTGGGATGTTCGAGGACTTTTGTTTGAGGTTGTTTTTGTATTTTTTCTGAAATGCTGGTACCCATTACATGTCCATCTACAGGTTGGTCTAGTTGGCCTCTCTAATATGCACCTGATCTTTCTCATTACTAGAATGTTGTCCTATGTCTTTGATTTGCTCTTCACCATGCGCAATTCTCATGGTCCGCTGGACTCCAGGCTCTGGTTGCTTCCAGCGAACTGTGGGAAATGGGTTCCACCGAGTCATATACTCTATTCCCCCTTATGTCTAGATTGTGTTTGGTTTCTTGGAATGTACGGGGGCTAAACTCCAAAGTGAAAAGATTGTTAATGTTTGACTACCTGGCACGCCACAATCCGCATGTGATCCTTCTCCAGGAAACCCACCTCCAGGGCTCTAGAGTCATGGCCCTTAAGTGGGCAAAAATTGCTTATGCCCTCCATTCCACATACTCCACGTATGCCAGGGGAACTTCCATCCTAATAGCCAAATCAGCACTGGTTAGTATTAAACATGTTAAACTCGATCCTAATGGTTGCTTTGTAATTGTTGTGATAGAACTAATGGGTAGGCTGTATACGGTGACTAGCTTATATGCTCCACCCCCCTTCACTAAAATGTTCTTTGAGAGGGTGATGAACTCCATATTGGCGATAGCGGAGGGTCCTTTATTGATAGCGAGTGACTATAATACAGTACTGGACAACTCCATTGATAGATTATGTTGTTCTACACTGTCCCCCACCCTCTTGGGTTCCTTCTTAACTCAATTTGATTTGGTGGAAGCCTGGAGGTGAAAGCATGCGGATGGGAGGGAGTATTCGTGTCACTCTGAGTCACACGGTACTCTGTTTTGTATTGATCTATGTCTGGTCTCATCGGATCTGCTTAATATGGTGACTGAGGTTAAATACCTTCCTAGGGCGGTGTCTGATGATTCCCCTTTGCTGGTGGACCTCGCCCTGGGTACCTCCTCCTCCTATCGGGTGTGGCGGCTGAGCCCGCTGTGGCTGGCGGATGAGGTTGTTGTGAACCAGTGTATGGCAGAGATGAAATCCTACTGGATAACTAATAAGCAGAGCGCCTCTGTTCCAGTGGTTTGGGATGCCTTTAAGGCCTTTTTTGCTGTGGTAATCGGTCAGACACGCAAGGCTTCTCTGTCCAGATTGATGGATGCAGAAGGGACTCTCAGGGAGGCAGAGGCCGCTTATTCTGTGACCCCCACTCCAGAGACACACACTGCCTGGAAGCACAGGGCCAGAGAACTAGACTTAGTGCTTTTGGAGCGCACCCAGAAGAAGTTGCTGTATCAGAACCAGCGACTCTTCGAGTTTGGTGATAATAACAGTTGTTTGCTGGCGTATCTTTCCAGACCTGACTATCAGCCATGCAGCATACCTAGAATCAAGAGCGCAGAGGGCGTAGTGGTAGAGCAAAACACTGAGATCATGGATGCCTTTGTCACATTTTATTCCTCCCTATATGCTACTAGAGCTCACTACACAATTGTGGAATTGGATGACTATCTTTCTGAAATTTTGCTGCCTAGGCTTCAGACCCAACAGGCGTCACTCCTTGACGGCTGAGGAAATTGGGGAGGCTATCCAATCCTTTGCCAGAAATAAAACACAGGGATTGGATGGTTTCCCTATCGAGTGGTATATGCAGTACAGAGATCTGCTTATACCTTATCTAAGCAGGGTGTATAATTTTGCTATGAAAACAGGACAATTACCGCCCTCTATGTCGGAGGCGTTGATTGTCCTCATTCCTAAGCCACATAAGGATCACCTTCTATGTGAATCCTACAGACCAATCTCACTTATCAATTCGGATGTCAAAATTTTGGCCAAGGTGCTCGCCCGGCGACTGAACACAGCCATTACTACTGTTATTGGTGCGGACCAGACTGGGTTCATCCCTGGGCGATCGACCCCCATCAACTTACGTAAACTGTTTACCAATCTGCAGTCCACCCATGATGAGATGGGATCCCGGGCTGTTTTGGTCTTGGACGCACACAAGGCCTCGGTCGAATGGCCTTATCTGCTGGAGGTCTTGGCGAAATTTGGTTTTGGCAACACCTTTATCAGATGGGTGCAACTGCTTTATCTAAAACCCACTGCTAGACAGAGTGAACACAGCCGTGTCTGATCCCTTTCCGATAAAGAGAGGCACGAGACAGGGATGTCCTCTGTCGCCGTTGCTATTTGCATTGGCGATAGAGCCTTTGGCAGCACTGATAAGATCCTGTGGGGAGGTTGCGGGACTGACGATTGGAGGAGAAGGTATCTCTTTACGCTGATGACATGTTAATATACTTGTCGGATCCCCAATCGTCTCTCCCAGCTCTGCTGGAGATTATTAGGAGGTTTGGTCACTTCTCTGGATTCCAGGTTAACTGGGACAAGTCCATCTTATTTAGGATTGAAGAAGCAACGTCGCTCATGCTGCCAATACAGACTAAATTGCTATACAGATCCTATTTTACACCATGCTTACTGTTTAAGTTAAATAGATTACCCTCTGCACTATGCTCCCGATGCGGCATGGCTGATGGCATGCTTTTTCATTTAATGTGGGAGTGTGCTCCGATTAGGAAGTTATGGTCGGAGGTCACGGCCTTCATTAGTTCACTGACACAGATACCCAATATATGTAATCCCCTGAAGTGTTTACTGGGTTATATTGATGATGATAGTATATCTAAGAATGTGCAAACCTTTCTGCGGATAGTATTGTTTTATGCTAAGAAATCGATAACCTTCCACTGGAAGTCTCCATCCTCGCCCACCATAGCCTTTTGGCTCACTACCATCAACCATGCTATACCGCTATATAAGCTGACATATGAGGCTAGAGGGTGTCTGAAAAAATTCTTGAAGGTTTGGGGCTCCTGGGTTGACTCCGAGAGCACCATACCACCTGCTCCTTGAAATCTGACTGATACCCCTGTCCATTGAGTAGCCTTGATTGAGCGAATTGACATGGGACTCCACCCCCTTTTTTTAGGTTTCTATGCATATGCCAACTGTTTACCAGCTACCAGATCCGTGAGCCGCCGGAAATCAAATTCAACCTCCCGAATGAGCTCCCTACTGGAGCAAACCCCCCAGATCGTTCCCACCAACATGTAGTACCAGAATGTCCGGTGGCCTGTCAGGCATGCAAAGTAATGCACCTCATTCACTTCCTTGCTCCACCTCATCCCCGGTACCCCTAACCAGTGATCACCGGCCTCCCCCCTGAAAAATGCCTAGCTAACTACCATCCGTCTTAACGGCAGCTCGCCTGGCCCCCAGAACATAAGAGTAACCCCAGATCCAGACGAGGCGTGCTGCACTACATCTGAAAGAAAGAACAAAACACTGTATATAAAACAGTTGGTCAATTAGTCACACGCCCCTAGACTAAACGATCCACCACTGCGCTCATGGAGAAAGGTTAACTAAAGCTGCCACTTGGAATAAATAAATATGTGAACGAATTATAAATGAATAAAATAGGGGCGCTGAGTTCACAAAAATAATTTGTGAAACAAATACAAAAACACAAAAAAGTGCACTAAAAATTTCACTGACACCCAGTGAGAGTGACAACTTAAAAACTACAAAGAAATTCTTAAATAAATAAATCAGTGTATAATATGGTGAAACAAAATTCAAATCAAGTCCATAAAAGGTGATAAACTTCAAGTGATTTCGAACTTGGTGATCAAATCTTGTTATACAACAAGTGAATAAATCTTCTTCCACCACACCGCTTGTGACTGTGATTCCACTCCCCCTAAGAAATGCACTCACTGAATATATTTGCCCTGCACTCTCATGCCTGGCAAAAATGCTTTAAACCCTACCGGTTAATGAAACTTTTGATATATGATCGTGCTCATGGATGAGGATAGCTCCACATGAAAAATGAAAAAGAGTGCCTCCAATAGTGCAGTAACGTAAAACAATTTATTTAAAATCGATGTACAAACACTTTAACCATTGAACTCACTTTTCATAAAATATAAAAGGCATCAAAAGGCAAACTCCCGTTATCGAGCTGTAGTGGTGTATTGTGGTCACGGCGGACCTGCGATAAACCTCTATATCTCACCCTTCACGCTTCACTCGATCACTCGAAAGTATTTAGTATTCATGGGATCCCATGAATAAGTCGGGATGGCGAAACATGTCAGGGCGTGGCTGTACGGCAACCATTTGTGACACTTAACGTTCAGTGTTTCCGGTTTGTGACGGTTTCGAATACTTGCGAGTGATCGAGTGAAGGGTGAAGGGTGAGATATATAGAGGTTTATCGCAGGTCCGCCGTGACTCCAAAAACTGCCGCACCACTCTCACCGGACAAACAGTGGAACCTGGCAAGGGAAACGGTTGCACTCATGCACCCTAGCCCTCCTGGTCTGCCTTTGACCTGCGCAGCAATACGCTCCACCTGTTATTACTACCAGAGCACCTCCTGTACCCAAAAACAGCCCCCCGAAACTTCCTAGCCATACTGACCAACTTGCTGGTCCGAAATGCCCCCAAAAAGCCAGTGAAAAACAAAATAAAAGGTTTGAATAAGGCAACTTAGTAGCTGAATGAACACAGCGATCCCAGCCATGCCAAATTGGCCTACAAATTTGCAAAGACCACCGGCCGGCCAACATCCTTGCGTTTTTGTAGCTTAAAGAAAAACGTTAAGTCCGCCAGCTTCTTCTCTATAGCGGACACCAACACATCCCGCACCATGTTCCTAGAGACAAAATAAAGGATCCTCATCCTTACCTTCGACTGCACCTGATCCACCCATGCTAGCCGCCAGACCTACCGCCATAACTGGATCCACTGTGGGTATAGAATTGGGTATATGGGATTGTACGATATTTTTTTTATGGTTGAACTGGATGGACTTGTGTCTTTTTTCAACCTGACTAACTATGTAACTATGTAACTTGGTGTAGGCTATCCCCCGTAACCTCACTCACAGACCTCCGGATCCAACCCGCGCCAGCTCCAATACAATCTCCCACAGCTAACTGTGCCAAGGAACCCCCTGTTGCTCGGCCACCTGTGCCAGCCCTCTGAACCTATCCCACTGTACCGAGACAATGAGTCCGCTAGCGTATTGTCTACCCCAGGGAGGGGAACAGCATATAGAAAGATGTTCAATTGTAGGCAGCGAAGCACCCTGTGGCGCAACAGCCTTAGACCGGGTTGGGACGTACTGAGATGTGGTCAATGACTTGAACCACTCCCATGTAGTCACAATTCAACCTAATTTTAATTTTCAAACAACTCGACCCAGATTTCCATGGCCAGCACTACTGGAAGAAGCACCAGGAGCACCCTGTTACCAAAAAAACCCACGTCTAACCAGTAACGCAGCCAAGGTGCCGCACTCAAACGCCCTGGTAGAAAGTCCCATAACCTGATGACCCTGTAGCATCCGTAAAAAAAAACAATATGAGTTAGCTCACCCCCCGACATAAAAACCGATCTCCCATCATACTCTACCAAAATGTGTGCCACTCTCAAGTCCTTCTGATGTTTCCGATTAAGACGGAGAAAGTGTGTAGAGGACTTAACCCTCGCCGTAGCAGCCGATAACCTGCTGCAAAAACCCAGCCCATGGGGAGAATGTGACATGCAAAATAACTTACCCAACGGTGATTGTAGCTTTTAAGCTGTAACTTGCGCAGTCCCAATGTCCCACGGATCTCTGCCTTGAGGGCCACAATGAATCCTTCGGCAACCAACACTCAGTGTCCGCAATGTCAGGGAAATGGCCGAGTTATTGGCATTCCTACCAGTGTTCATCATGGCCGCGCCAGACTCACTCCTTTGTGCATGTGCGCACGCAGATGCGCCGCGGCGCGCATGGGCGCACGCAGACGTGGGCATGCTCCCCGGCCTATTTAAACCTGTCACTGGCGCACACAGGTTGCTGGATTATCATCAGCTTCCTGTATCTCCTGTGTCTCCTGTATCCTGTTTATCCTGAATCCCCGGCTTGACCCTTGGCTTGTACCTGGACCTGTGACTCTGCCTGTCTCCTCGTATCTGACCCCGGCTTGGCTGACTACTCCATTATCTTCTGCTCCCGTGCATGACCCGGCTTGTTCCTGTAAATACCCTCGGACTGATTCCTGTGTTTGTCCCCCGGCCTGGCTCTAGACTCTGTTCGTGGTTTACCTACTGCTCCACACCAGAACCTTCCCTTGCACGGCTACCAAATCCGTTCTCCCAGCGCACCCCAGCTACCTTCTGCCTGCACCGGCCCAGTCAGCAGCAGTACCGGCAATCCGTGCACCTTTGGGCCCCGCACTCCCTGTCTCATCTCCAGGGGTGCGGTGCACTTAGCCGCAAGGGGCGCCCTCTCAGCAATCCGGCCTCACACCAGAGACTTGACAGTATAATCCAGCCATGTCTGAGGTCGGCAGAGGTGCGTTCCCGTTAGAGGCTCTGTGCCAACAAACTGCAACTTTGGCCCATGAAATCCAGAAACTGCAGGAAGCACATCTTCAGCTTGAAGGACGTTTACAACACACGTCAGTGTCACCTGCTCCTGTGGAACCAGGACCATTCGCTACCTGCTCCTCTGCAACCGTCCAAGGGCAAACTCCAGCAGCCCCGACGATGTTGGCTCCTCCTCCTGAACCCCGCGTTCCAATCCCTGAACGATTTTCTGGAGATCGGAAAAAGTTTAGGACCTTCAAAAATGCCTGTTTATTACATCTGGCCTTGCAACCCCGGACCTTTGCTCTAGAGACTGTTAAGGTTGGGTTTCTTATTTCCCTGTTGTCTAATGAACCCCAGACCTGGGCCCACCACCTATGGGAACAGAAGAGCCCGGTTATCAGCACGGTGGACTCCTTCTTCTCCACCATGGCACAGCTCTACGAAGACCCCCAGCGGACGGCCACCGCAGAGGCCAACCTGCACTCCCTGCGGCAGGGGAAGCGGCCAGTGGAGGACTACACCGTGGACTTCCGTTGATGGTCTGCAGACACAGACTGGAATCAAGCGGCCCTAAAACACCAGTTCCGCTTGGGTCTTTCCGAGTCCCTCAAGGATGAGTTAGCCAGAGTTGGTATCCCCACCACTCTTGAGGACCTCATTAAATTGGTCATTCAGCTTGACCGACGCCTGCGGGAGCGACTGTCAGAACGGTCTCAGACCTCCGGACCCACCTGGTTGCCACCTGAAGTTCCCATTCCATCTGCATCGCCGCAAGTAGGACTTATACGATCGGCACTGACCCCTGATGAGAGACGTCGTCGTCGCCAAGCCAATCTTTGCCTCTATTGCGGAGGGAACGGACATTTCCTTTGCAACTGCCCCATAAGGCCCAAGAAGCCACGGTCATACACCCCAGTGTACTTCCAGGTCTCCGGAACTTCTCCTTCCCATATTGTTCTTCCCATTACGTTGCAGTTAGGGAAAGAGGAAGTACAGCTCCGGGCCATAATCGATTCTGGGGCGTGTAGCTGCTTTGTGGACTTAAGCCTAGCAAAGAACCTTAGTCTACCCCTTCTCCACAAGGAATGGGGGCTGGAAGTTCGCCTGGCAGATGGTACAATGCCTAGTTCTGGCCCTCTTACCCTAGAGACTGCTCCTCTTCTTGTCACTACTCCTGATGGCCACCGGGAATTTCTACGCTTTGACGCTTTAAGTTCACCTATGTTCCCAGTCATCTTGGGGATCCCCTGGCTCCAAGCACACAATCCTCAGGTCAATTGGAGCACCAAGGAAGTTTTGTTTACCTCGTCCTATTGCCAGCAGCACTGCTTGGTCCCTGAATCTGGAGATACCACCAGCTGCCTGACAGTGCAACCCACATCTGCCAATAACCCGAATATACCACCAGCTTATCAAGAGTTCCTGGATGTCTTCGATAAGAGAAAAGCAGATACCCTACCTCCACATCGGTCATACGACTGTCCTATCGAATTACTCCCTGGGGCTGAAATCCCGTTCGGGCGTATCTTCCCACTCTCTGAGATGGAGTTAGGAACTCTACGGCAATACATAGATGAAAATTTGGCAAAGGGTTTCATCCGCCCTTCCTCTTCCCCAGCCGGTGCCGGCATTTTCTTTGTAGAAAAAAAAGATAAGACTTTGAGACCATGTGTTGATTATAGGGAACTTAATAGGATTACCATAAAAAAACGCTACCCACTTCCACTTGTCCCTGAACTTTTTCAGAGATTCCGCACCGCCCAGATATTTACCAAACTGGATCTACGGGGGGCATACAACCTTGTTCGCATCCGTGAGGGTGATGAATGGAAGACGGCCTTCAGAACGCGGTTCGGACATTTCGAATATCTTGTAATGCCCTTCGGGCTCTGTAACGCCCCAGCAACGTTCCAGCACTTCGTTAATGATATTTTCCGGGAATATCTAGATTACTTCGTCATCATCTACTTGGACGACATCCTCATATTCTCAGCTACTCTGGAACTCCATCGGACACATGTGAAGACAGTATTACTCACACTAAGGAAACACGGACTTTACGCAAAGGCGGAAAAGTGTGAGTTCGAAAAGGACTCAATCCAGTTTCTTGGGCTAATCATATCCACCGAAGGGGTAGCTATGGATCCACAAAAGGTACAAGCAGTCCTGGATTGGCCAACTCCGTCAGACAAAAAGGGGGTGCAGAGATTTGTAGGCTTCGCAAATTTCTATAGAAGGTTCATAAGGAACTTTTCTTCCATCATTTCACCTATCACCCAAGTCACCCGCCTCCACACCCGGTTCCAGTGGTCCCCAGAAGCGCAATCCGCTTTTGAAGAACTAAAGTCTCTGTTCACCTCAGCTTCCATCCTAAAACATCCTGATCCTGCCCTGCCCTACATCTTGGAGGTCGATGCCTCAGAAGTAGCCACAGGGGCAGTACTTTCGCAACGCCAGGGGCCTAAGTCGTTGCTTCACCCCGTGGCTTTCTCCTCTCGGAAAATGAGCCAGCCAGAGAAGAACTACGATGTAGGTGACCGTGAACTGTTGGCCATTAAAACAGCCTTAGAGGAGTGGAGATATCTTCTCGAAGGGGCCTCTCACCCTGTTATGATATTCACAGATCACAGGAACTTGGAGTACCTTCGCACTGCCAAACGCCTGAGACCCCGACAAGCTCGCTGGGCCTTGTTTTTCTCAAGATTCAATTTTCACATCACATACCGCCCTGGTTCCAAAAATGGAAAAGCTGATGCCCTGTCCCAGATGTTTCCCGATACCCCAGAGGAAACAGCTCCCAGCACAATTCTATCACCACAGAACTTCCTCATGATCCAACCTGATCTAAGGGCCTCACTTGAACAGGCATCCATCCAATGCCCGGAACCAGAGGCATCCTCTTTAAGAAGTCAGGGGGGTTACCTTTGGTATCAGGATAAAGTCTTTGTTCCACGACCAACCAGAATGCAGGTCCTAAAGACATTTCATGACCACCAACTTGCTGGCCACTTCGGGGTACGGAAAACAATGAATCTCATCCAACGTTCTTTTTGGTGGCCTACTCTGAAATCAGACTGCCGGGAATATGTTAGCTCCTGCACCACCTGCCAACGAAACAAGGGGTCCAACGTTAGTTCCTGGGGTCTGCTACGACCACTGCCGGTACCAGAACAACCATGGAAGAAAATATCAATGGACTTTATTGTAGAGTTGCCTCCTTCTGACGAGTTCACAACTATCTTAGTAGTAGTGGACCGTTTGTCCAAAATGGCCCACTTTTTGCCCATGATGGGCACACCATCTGCTGTAGACACGGCAAAAATTTTTATAAAAGAAATAGTCAGACTCCATGGCCTTCCCGATAATATTGTGTCCGATAGAGGGGCACAATTCACCTCCCGATTCTGGAGAGAACTCTGTAAGATGCTGTCAATCGAGCTGTGTCTATCTTCGGCCTATCATCCCCAGAGCAATGGTCAAACCGAAAGAACAAATCAGACTGTAGAACAATACTTACGCTGTTTCTGCTCCTTCTCCCAGGATGATTGGATTTCGTTACTCCCGTGCGCAGAGTTCGCATACAATAATTCTGTACATACTTCCACCAATCAATCACCCTTTTGGGCGAATTATGGGTTCCACCCCTCATTTTTGCCTAATGTCATTCCAGAGGCCTCAGTCCCAGCAGTTCAAGACAGGATAAATTCCATCCAGACTAACTATCGGACTCTCCAGCTAACTATGCAAAGAGCCCAGGAAAATTATAAAAAACAGTATGACAAGAGAAGGAGAGAGAACCCTGCCTTTAAAGTTGGTGACGAAGTATGGCTTTCTTCAGCGAATCTCAAGCTTTCTTGTCCCTCCCGGAAGTTGGGACCCAGATTTATCGGTCCATTTAAGATCAGACGAGAAATGAATCCAGTAGGTTTGAACTGGCGCTACCTAGCTCCTACAGAATCCACCCGGTTTTCCATGTCTCTTTGCTTAAACCTGTTATCTCTAGTTCATTTCCAGGAAGAAGAGAAGTTCCTCCGCCTCCAGTCGCTGTGGGAGATGAAACTGAGTTCGAGGTAGAAGCCATCCTGGACTATCGTAGGAGAGGTAGGACCATTCAATTTCTCATAAAATGGAAAGGTTACCCAGTAGAAGAGAATTCCTGGGAACCCGAAGGCAATATACACGCTCCTAGACTTTTGCAGAGGTTTCAAGCCCGTTACCCTGAAAGATGGGCTCGGTTGGGCATCCGGAGGCTGCCCCTTGGGGGGGGGGCACTGTCAGGGAAATGGCTGAGTTATTGGCATTCCTGCCAGTGTTCATCATGGCCGCGCCAGACTCACTCCTTTGCGCATGTGCGCACGCAGATGCGCCATGGCGCGCACAGGTGCACGCAGATGCGCCGCAGGGCGCACGCAGACGTGGGCGTGCTCCCCGGCCTATTTAAACCTGTCACTGGCGCACACAGGTTGCTGGATTATCATCAGCTTCCTGTATCTCCTGTGTCTCCTGTATCCTGTTTATCCTGAATCCCCGGCTTGACCCTTGGCTTGTACCTGGACCTGTGACTCTGCCTGTCTCCTCGTATCTGACCCCGGCTTGGCTGACTACTCCATTATCTTCTGCTCCCATGCATGACCCGGCTTGTTCCTGTAAATACCCTCGGACTGATTCCTGTGTTTGACCACCGGCCTGGCTCTAGACTCTGTTCGTGGTTTACCTACTGCTCCACACCAGAACCTTCCCTTGCACGGCTACCAAATCCGTTCTCCCAGCACACCCCAGCTACCTTCTGCCTGCACCGGCCCAGTCAGCAGCAGTACCGGCAATCCGTGCACCTTTGGGCCCCGCACTCCCTGTCTCATCTCCAGGGGTGCGGTGCACTTAGCCGCAAGGGGCGCCCTCTCAGCAATCCGGCCTCACACCAGAGACTTGACACGCAACGATCACTATACCTGAAACAAACTAAACATGGTAGTCTGGCCCTCCTTCATGCCCTCCGCCAAGGGAATACAGACTCTGCCCTAAATGTGCTGTAATATAGACACAAGTATCCCACACACCGTAGCGGAAGGGGTCCCCACGCAACGGAAGTCATCCAATTAATGAATGACGGAATTCAACCCTGATAGTTCCCGGACCACCCATTCCACAAAGGAACTGAACATCCTGAATAACGCACAGGAAACTAAGCAGCCCGTGGGTAAGCAATGATCTACGTAAAATTCATCCTGCCAGCAGCACCCCAGCAGGCGGAAACTGTCCAGGTGTACGGGGAGCAAACGGATTCAATGTCTGCTTTCGCCCTCAGAGCCCCATTTCTGTAGCGGCGAACAATGGATAAGGTGAAACGTGTGTGCCTCCTACTTAGTCACTGCCCCTTGAGGCAAAATCCCTAAATCCGGCAAAGGCTTCACCGCGAACCCCCGCTATCTCCTTACCCAGCTGTACAGAGACCACCCCTGGATGTTGTAAAGCGGAACGCAAATACCGTGACACAGGCGTAGCCGTCCTCAGGGAAACAAGGGATCTTAACCCTCCAAGAAACCCCCCCCCCCGCAGCAACCGCACAGCCTCATGGTCCGGATACCAAATTATGAAAGGTTGCATCCTTACCCCCCCTTATAGGTGTCTTCCCTCGTTTGCAGACTCCCGGCACGTCCCTTGCCCTCATTTTTTATTTTATTTTTTAAGAAAACCTTGATACCTGGGAGGAAAACCTCCCCACCTTGGAGCACTCGTGAATAAAACGACAGAAGCTCGCACACTTGCAATTGCCCTTGTTGTACTGCCCATATAAAAACCCCACTGCTTAGTGGCCGGTTGTCCTGGGGAAGCTGCCCCACCGGCCACTCCTGTAAAACTGGTTTGGAGCCCGCGCTAAGGACATGAGCCGCATCCAGGGGCTGATGTCTTGGTGGTCGCCATATAACAGAGCGCTGAACCGAGCTCTGGGTTCTTTTACCTATGACACTCTCCATAATGGCAAACGCCTGTAGCCAATTGGTGGAAAACTTTGGTATCAGTCTGTACCACCTCCTTTCTCACCCTCCTTCTTTGAATCCTCGGGCATAACCCTATCCAGGTTAAACTTCTCCAGAGGTAGCAGGGAAAATCTACAAGTACTGAACCCTGCAATCTCTCTCGGACATCCTGCTTTAAGTGTGCCCCTAACGACCCTTCCAAGCACCCATAACCTATCACTTAGCTTCGTCGGCAGTCCGCAGAGCGTCCAGATTTCCCGGGACCCCTGCGATGTTCCGGCCTCCTCCCCTGATGCCGCAACAGCAGCCACCTGTTCTGGGGGGGGGGGGAAATACTATGGGCCCCATGGTAGTGGGTGCTACCACTGTAACCAGGGGGAGGGGTTCTACACTGTGTCCATTCCCTATCCCGACCACGACTTTTCCACCTGCGGGAAATTTCCCCATTCCCCCTGTAAAACGGCGCACCAAATCAAGCAACTGCACTTCCGTCCCGAACGCGGCAGGTGCAAAACCCGCCACCTGTGGGCCATACCCCCTCCCGCAACATGGCACCATGAGGGGCTGCCACGCTTCCATCAGCTACCCCAACAAGTTACCCACTATCTTACCAAGAGAGCGGTAAAATAAATTATTCGACTTACCAGGCTGCCCAGGGGGACCCCAACAGCCTCCACTCCTGAATCCCCCGATGCCGGATGCCCTTGCGAGTCGTCTTCTACAGACCAGGACAGTTCATTTTCTGACCTCACTTCTGGGATCTGTGGTTCCTCCCCTTGAAGCATCCCCAGGCAAGGAAGGCCCAGGTGCTGTGGATCCGTGCCGTCCCTGGCTCTGCCTCCCCGCACCGGATCGGACTGTCGCTATATTGCGCAGACCTCCAGCACTTGCAGTATCCTGGGCCGCCGTTGCCTTCTCCTGCCCCATTACCCCCCTCTCACTTATGGCAGGGGTCGCCACCGGACATGAGGGTCGCAGGCCGCGGCTGGTAACCGCCCGGTGGCTGTGAAATTAATTCCACGCCGAGGCTCCCCCTTACCACCACATCAGAGGGGGAGGAGTCCGTTAGCTCCGGACAGTGATGCCGGGCGGGTGGAGGAAGCGTACACACGCTTCCTGACACCCCGCCCACGTCAGGGATTCCATCCAGGCCCCCCCACCTGCGAAGCTGTTAATCGCCTCGCCGGTGGTCCTGATGGGCGGTGCTCATAAACTGACCCAATGCTCATGGGGAGGATGCAGGGGAAAAAACGCAACAGTGGCCGAGACCGCCGGGCGCGTGGAATGCTCTGCCCCCTCGCTGCTGACCCGAACACTAGGCTCGGTTTCCACTAGTGCGACTTGTCACACGACTTGTGACTGCAAAGTCGCATGACAAGTCATGCCCCATGATTTCCAATGAGTACCGTTCATATCTGTGCGACTTCAAGGCGCAGCAACTTTAAAGTAGCCCCTGCACTACTTTGGTCCCACTTTGATGCGACTTGAGGTCCATAGACCTCAAGAATATACAGGCATTGCTTCAAGTCACATCAAAATCGCGGAAAAAAATTGCGGTAAAATTGCGCAACTTTAGGGTTGCAATAGTGGAAACAGAGCCCCAGTGTCTTTATCAGAGCAGATACCTGGCCCCCTGGAAGCTTCCGCAGCCGTGCCTGGATCATGTCCACCTCGTCCATGCTCATACCTCCCAACTTTGTAAAGTCCCTTCGCGGGACATTCTGATGTCCCCTCTCCCCTGCCAACCAGAGTTGTTGAGCGGGGGGGGTGCGGGACATTGGCAAAAAAAAAACGGGAATTGCCACAGAAGGGGGCCGCCGATCGGGGGGGGGATACTAGTGCACCGATCGCGGGGGGGGGCTCTTACCTGCTGCTGCTGCTCCTCTTCTTCTCTTCATGTTTCCTGCTGTGCGGGAAACATGATAGTCTCGCGGGAGTGCGGGAAGGAGGAGCCTCTGCGGGTAAAACAGTTGGGAGGTATGCATGCTTAAAATAAATCATTTTTTGTGACAAGCATCAGCATGGAAAAAACTGCCTGCTTGTCACCTGTCCCTTCTCTGCTGTCCAGGAAAACACAGCTATCCCTTAACTAACTACCACAAACCCCTCCTCATCCTGTTGCTCCAACCAATCCAACTCTCCCCCATTCTCCACCTACAATCCTTAACCCCATAATTGCTTCCCCTTCCCACACTGTAATGCCGGCCCTGCACTATCTTTCATATTATTTTCTCTCGCTCCGGGACTTACTTTCCTGGCCTATCCTCACGTCAGCACAGGACTCCCTCCCAAGTGGCCTGTCACAGGCTAGATTATCGAACATGTCAGTGGGGGAGTGGCGGTCTTTTATTCAGCTAGGAAAAGGTGGTCATGTGGGCGCCAGATGAGGTGTTAACCCATTGTGTGCTGACGTGAGGATAGGCCAGGAAAGGAAAATTATGATAAGTATTTGATACAATTTTCCATATTTGTGTGAAAAAAGAAGCAAATTTCGTTTGTACAGCATTGCATGACCGCGCAATTGTTAGTTAAAGCGACGCAGTGCCAAATTGTAAAAAGTGCTCTGGTCAGTAAAATCTTCTGGGGCTGAAGTGGTTAAAAAGACACAACCAACTCTTTCATCCCAGACAACTTTATAGGCAATGACTCCGCAAGCTTGCACTTCATATCACAGTCTGCACTGCACCTCTGAAATTGTTCTTGTAGCTCACAGTTTCTTCCTGGAAAAATTGCTTGCTGTAGCTAGCAATTCATTCATTTCAATACTGGAGGCTGTTGTAACCTTTAGGGCTTATGCACACAGAACGTTATGCTAGCACTACAGCAGTGCTAAAAACGCCAGTTTAGCCACGTTTTTACATGAACGTTATTGCGTGTTTTCCTGCGTTTTTGTGCATTTTCTGGCATTAGCGTTTTTGGGCGTTTTTCATTAAAAACACTCTTTCTAATGTAAAAACGCCTAATACCGTCAATCGCAGGTTAAAACGCGGCTTGACACGTTTAGCCGCGCTCAGATACGTTTATCTTTACATCAACAAAATAAACCTTTACTGAGACATGTTTAGAGGTGTTTAGCTGCATGTTTCGTTTTTTACAGCTCGTTTTTACTGCTCCTGGAAGCACAGGCTGTCGTTTTTTCTACTGCTCCTAAACGCTTATGCCTCCAAATGCCTCTGACAGTTTATGTGTGCATGGACACATAGACTAACATGGAGGGGCTTTTACAGACAGTTAAAAAAAAACGCCCCTAACAGATATATATGAAATAGCTCAATTCTGGTGGGGATTTGGAGACATTGCCCACATCCCTAATAAAGCATAGAAACAGCAAGAACAGAAACCCTCTTGCGGGACTTTAAAAGGCAGTGAGTACAAAAATAGTGTATGTAAACAGTAATGGTTTAAAATTGATATAAGTGTAGCGGGTACTTACTTTTCCCGGGGTAAATTTTGAATTTTTCAAGTGACACCAGTGGTGTGTTCTTGGCGGTCCACCAGGTGGCGCTGTCACCATGGGCCTACGGACGGACATCGCTGTGTGCTGAGCCTCCTTTTTGTCCTCTCTCGGCAACGGTATGGTGGGGCGGGGAGCCCGCCGTGCTTGCTTGGAGGGGGTATAAAGGGGCCGGCCATCTTGGTCACGGGGTCTTAGTCCCAAGCACCTTCAGCTTGCGGACAGTGGTTCGTCTTTGTCCTCTAGGCGGCCTAGGCCTAGAGGACCACCGGAGATCGTGTTCCACCTCAGGCACCTTTAGTCCTGGGGTGAGGTACTCGGATGGAGGTCCGGAGCTCAGTGCCCAACCCTGAGTTCCGCGAGGGAAGGATCCTAAGGCACTCCGGGGATGGGTGCCTGAATCCGAGGTGGGCGTAATGGACCGGGAAGAGCTCCTCATCTGAAGACCCGGTGCAGCAGACTGCCGGTGACGGGTGAGTCTCTTGTCGGAGACCGTCCGGAAGGAGAATTTCCCTCATGCGGAGACCATAGCCCACTCTCAGGGAGGAGAGTGGAGGATCGAATTTGTGTCTGGGCCTATTCGCACCCACACCTCCTTTTTCTGTTCTGAAGCCAAGGGAGTCCATGTTATGTTCTACAATAAAAGTGTGTTGGATGTTAATGGTGTGGGGCTCAATTTCTGCCAGACGAGGTTCACTGAGACTCTCGGAGGGAGGATCCAGATGCACAGCACAGACCCGAAGGTAAAAACAACAGAGACATTGCTGATACCACATCATACCTGTGGTAGAAGCCTGGCGTAGCTCACCCTCTCCCTCCCCTATCATACCCCTAGACCAGAGACTGTGCGAGTTGAACTTTAATAGAGGGGACTGGGGCGAGGGTGTTCCGCTACATAAAGGGTGTGTATGATTCCGCGCAAAGGAGAAAAATACCAGCAGGGGAATAAATATATAATATAATATAATATGGTAAATCAAGAGAACTGCTGCCTCTATCACCTAGGTGGGATAAATGAATGAAGGAGAAAAATAAGGTGTGGCGCTGTTCAATGGATTATAATTGACTCTCAATGTGGTGGTGATGTAATGTGGGTGTGAATGTAACACCAGTAAATGTGCAAAATTATGACAAATTATAAGTAAACATAAACATGTGCATGTAAATAAGCAATAAGTTAAACTCCTATTGAGCATACAAATCAGTCCAGAAAATATACTAATTAGATATTCAAAAAAGTCCAAAAAGTTCTTGTGCCGGTGAAAAGTGATCTCTAATGTGAATGATCTCTGGATAAAATAAATTCAATAAATAGAGCATTCAAAACAGTTCAAGAAAGTGCTTGTGCTGGTGAAAAGTAATCAATGTTCGTTTTCCCTCTCACAAAGTGATCACAGCAAGTGTGGCTTATCCGTGCTCCTAATGTGCACGCACTCACCGGAATTTTCCTCCCCGCTTGGGGTATGTAGCATTCACAGAATATGCCACTGTGTAGCAGCCTATAAGGTATCCCGTCCTGGATGTCTTGGTGGTACTCCAATTGATTACCATGTAAAGGAGAGATGGACCCCAATAGTGTAATACTGATAGACTATTTTTTAAATAAAAACATGTGGAAACATACTCACATTTTGCAAAAGCATAAAAAGCATGTATTGCTGACACTAACGCCACTGCTCGAAAGTGATGCAAGGACGCACGTTGACTCCGTCCTTCGCGTTTCATCACTCTGACGTCATCTGGAGTGTACGTATGTGCCTGCTTCACCTCCTTATATAGTGCTTCGTGACCCCCATGTTAATTACGGCGGCCATTTTTTATGGAATATGAAGACCAAATAAACTGCAGTATATGCGGACGCGGGGGCCATTTTTGGTAAGGTTCTTCAGACCGAAGTCTTCAATAGCTTGTGCTTGTGGCCGAGATGCCATATTTGATGGGATTATGAAGACCGGAGACGGTGTTCTATTGCCGCAGTTTTATGTTCTCAAAGTCATATTTGCATAATTTAAACGAGTGAAAGTACAGTTTCTAGCCCCGCATATACCACAAAATATGCTGGTATAAATGCCTCATAAGAGAACTCCCGGTCTTAAGGTGCTTAATTTAAAAAGATTTTAAAAAGGTTTTACGGTAACTCTGCCCTATATATATAATTCATTAAAATATATAAAAAATATAGAAATACTCAGGATATAAAAACGTTTGCAGCATACAACAGATTACAGACACTACCTAAAGATGGTGCTATCGTTATGAATATTTAGATGTAAGCATTTTGCGTATGCTAATTTAAAGTGTTTTAGGATTTTGGAGAATAAGAGAATTGCAAATGTAGATTAAAAAATGTAATTGTTATAAAATTATTATTAAATAACTTAGAAAATTCTAAAAAATTAGGGAATACAGAAATACATGATAAATATATATATATATATATATATATATATATTGTGACAGCAGGAAGGTAAAGTCACCTGGTTGCATCCAGGGGGGTAGATATATTTCGCCCAGATTCAGGCTTTACGCCGATTTATACAACTAGGTGGAGAGTTGTATAAGGCTAGTGGGCTCATGGATGACTCATACCTCTAAGGAGAGGGCTGGGCGTCGTGCAGACAGGGAGTTGATGAGATCAGCTGAACCTTGTCAGCTCATTTAGGCCTCTATAAGAAATCCCAGCTTCATTAGATGTTAGCTCATGCCTGGAAGCAGACCTGTGTGGACTGTCTAGGGAGAGTGAACCCCTGTGCGGTGAGAGAAAGCCTGTGTGGCTATATTTTGCTTGGACATTTAAAACCAGGGACTAGGACAGCACTAGGCTGATCCCAGTCGTTAGTTAGGAAACCTGTAAGTTTAGTCAGAGGTCAAGTTGACCAGGATTTATTTTGTTTATGTTTTTTTTGCCTTGCTGTGTTTTTGTCACTGTAAATAGAAAATAAACCGCACCTTTTTGATTTTGAAAACCACAACCTCCGTCTGCTGGGCCTGTTTTTGGGTGGGGAGCCCATCCCGGGGGTCACACATACCCGCTGCCGAGCTAGCCCCCCCCCACAGTTGGTGGAGAACCAGTGGCAGTTTTTTTTTAAGCCAGCATGGAGGAGATACTGAAACAGCTGGCTCTAGCAAATGCCAATCAACAGCAGACAAATGCAGGTTTGCAAAGGAGCCTTGCAGCCCAGCAGCAAGCTCATCAACAGAGCCTTGCAACTTTACAACAGAGTCTGGAGGCTCAGCAACAAGCCCAACAGCAATCTGAGGCCCGCTTCATAGACCTGTTGCAGAAGCAAGAGCAGAGACTACAACAACAGATGGAAGCAGTAATGCAGCAACGTCCGCAGACCAGTGAGGAAAGCCGTCCCTCTAATACCGCGTCCTTTGGGGTGAGTCGTTTATTGACAAAAATGACTGGAGAGGATGATCCAGAGGTATTTTTGACCACATTTGAAAGGACCGCTGAAAGAGAAAAGTGGCCTGAGGAGCAGTGGGCTGGACTAGTGGCTCCTCTGTTAACTGGTGAATCGCAGAAAGCTTACTATGACCTAGAGCCTAACCAAGCAAAAGACTATGTGATGCTAAAAGCTGAAATATTGGCAAGGCTGGGTGTCACCCTGGCTGTCCGGGCTCAGCGTGTGCATAACTGGACTTTCCAGCTTGGAAAACCCCCCAGGTCTCAAATGTATGATCTCATTCACCTGAGCAGAAAGTGGCTACAGCCAGAGACTTTGTCCGCACCAAAGATTGTGGAACGTGTTGTAATGGATCGGTTTTTGAGAGCTCTTCCTACTGCCATCCAAAAGTGGGTAAGCCATGGAGACCCAGAGACGGCCGATGGTCTTGTGGATCGTGTGGAGAAATACTTGGCTACAGAGAACCTGACGGCCTCTTCCAGAGACACTCGGACTTTCCACCCCAAGACCAGACCATCCCCAGGGGCGGATAAGAGGATTCCAAGGGGTGAGGGTGGAGAGAGTGAGAGGGTGGGAGCTCTACCCCAAGTTTGGCGAGAACAGCCTGGGAAATCAGCGGCTCAAGAGGCCGCAAGAAGGATCGTTTGCTACCGCTGCCGGCAAGCGGGACATATTGCAGCAAATTGCCCGGTTTTGGAGGAACCCATGCAGTGTGACTTTCTGACGGGCAGACGTCAGTCGCTGTGTGCGACAGTCGCATGCACTGCCATTCGGGGAACTGAGAAACATTTATGCAAAATGTGTATTAATGGTAGAAATGTTGTGGTATTACTGGATTCAGGTAGCCTTGTGACCCTGATAAAGGCTGAGTTAGTTAAAACAGAGGTCTCTGGGAATAGCAAGGTAGCCGTTATTTGTGTGCATGGGGACACCCGAGAGTATCCAGTGACTACAGTGTGTTTCGAGACCCCCAAAGGTACCCTCTCTCATCCAGTGGGCTTAGTATCTCAGTTACCACATGACGCCATTGTGGGAAGGGATTTTCCGAAGTTCTGGGAACTGTGGGATGATCCTGAGCCCCCCACTGGTGCCCCTATGTACCAGGAATGTGATAGCCAGAACTCCCCTGAGAGTGGTGAGGACTCTCCGGAATTTCCCTTGTCAGTATTGGCAGGGGAGACTCAAGAAACTGGAGAGGAGCCCACCTCCTCAGACGAAAACCTACCGTCTGTGGAGTTTTCTGATCTTGAGGTTCACAGGGAAAACTTTGCCACAGAACAGTTGAAAGACCCCGCCCTAATAAAGGCACGGGAAAACGTAGTGAAAATAGATGGCGAGTTAGTGAACCCAGATAATACCGGCACTTACCCATACTTCAGCGTAGAGAAGGACCTACTGTATCGGGTGGCAAAAAGGGCAGAAGAAACCGTTGAGCAGCTTGTGGTGCCCAAACCTTACAGGAAGTTGGTGTTGGAGTTGGCCCATGGGCACATTCTTGGAGGTCATCTGGGGACAGAGAAAACCCGAGAGAGGGTATTACAGAGATTCTATTGGCCTGGGGTGATGAAGGACATAGAAAATTATTGTTCCTCCTGCCCTGTGTGTCAGAGGTCGGCCCCGATGCCACATTTCCGTAGCCCGCTGGTCCCTCTACCCATCATTGAGGTCCCGTTTGAGAGAATCGCAATGGATTTGGTAGGTCCTATAATCAAGTCCGCTAGGGGGCACCAGTACATATTGGTTATAATGGACTATGCCACCCGTTATCCAGAAGCGATCCCTCTCAGAAATACCTCGGCCAAAACCATAGCCAAAGAGCTATCTCTTGTTTTTAGCCGGGTGGGTATTTGTAAAGAACTGCTTACGGACCAAGGTACACCCTTTATGTCCCGGGTTATGAAAGAGCTGTGTAAATTGTTCAAAGTGACGCAATTGCGTACATCTGTGTATCACCCCCAAACCGATGGGCTGGTTGAAAGATTCAACAAAACCCTAAAACAAATGTTGAAGAAAGTGGTGGATAGAGATGGAAGGGATTGGGACTGTCTACTTCCTTATTTGATGTTTGCTATTAGGGAGGTGCCCCAATCCTCTACGGGATTCTCCCCCTTTGAGTTACTGTATGGGAGACACCCAAGAGGGCTGTTGGATATTGCCAAGGAAACTTGGGAAAGTGAGAGTTCTCCCCACAGGAGTGTGATTGAGCATGTCGCCCTGATGCAAGATCGAATTGCACAGGTAATGCCCATCGTGAAGGAACATTTGGCCCAAGCGCAGTTGGCACAGCAGAGAGTGTACAACCGTGGAGCCAAGACCCGTACCTTTTCCCCGGGGGATAGGATATTGGTACTTGTCCCTACGGTTGAAAGTAAATTCCTTGCCAAATGGCAAGGCCCCTACGAGATAATGGAAAAAGTGAGCGAAGTGAATTACAAGGTCAGACAACCAGGAAGGCGAAAGCCCGAACAGATCTATCACGTTAATCTGTTGAAAGCCTGGAGGGATAGAGAGTCCCTAGTCGCAGACACTTGGTCACCAGCTCAAACTGGTTGCGTGATTCCTGAGGTTGGAATCGCAGCCACCTTGTCACAACCCCAACAACAGGAGGTTAAGGAGTTTGTGCTTCGCAACAAGGAGGTATTCTCTGAGCTGCCGGGACAAACATCTGGGGTAGAGCATGACATTATTACCCCGCCCGGTGAAAGGGTGAAGTTAAAACCCTATCGGATCCCAGAGGCCCGACGGGAGGCAATACGGGAGGAAGTACAGAAAATGCTGAACTTAGGGGTGATAGAGGAGTCCCAAAGTGATTGGTCTAGTCCCATTGTGTTGGTGCCTAAACCGGATGGGAGCTGGCGATTTTGTAACGATTTTCGTCAGTTGAACAAAGTTACAAAATTTGACACCTACCCCATGCCACGTATAGATGAGTTGATCGACCGGCTGGGAACAGCCCGATACATGACGACTCTTGACCTCACAAAAGGGTATTGGCAAATCCCCCTGGCCAAGTCGGCCAAAGAGAAAACCGCATTTGTAACCCCAGACGGGGCGTTCCAATATAAAAGAATGCCGTTCGGGTTACAGAATGCGCCGGCCACATTCCAGCGGAAAATGGACCAGATGCTGAGGCCCCATCGGAAGTATGCTGCGGCTTACCTGGATGACATAATTGTCCATAGCACAGATTGGGCCTCACATCTGCCAAAAGTGCAAGCAGTCCTGGACTCTGTTCGGGAAGCAGGGTTTACGGCTAACCCCAAGAAGTGTACCATTGGGCAGGAGGAGGCCAAATATCTTGGGTACACCATTGGGAGGGGAGTAATAAAACCCCAACTCAACAAAGTCGAGGCCATCCAGAGTTGGCCACGTCCCAACAGCAAGAAGCAGGTACGAGCCTTTCTGGGAATCGCTGGGTATTATCGGCGATTCATTCCCCACTTTGCTTCTAAGGCTGTGCCCCTAACCAACCTGACGAAGGGGAAAGGGTCGGTCATGATTAAATGGACCCCCGAGGCTGAGGCAGCATTCCAGTTCTTGAAACAAGCCTTATGTAGCCAGCCAGTGTTGTACTCACCCGACTTCTCTAGAGACTTTGTCGTACAAAGTGATGCGTCAGATGTGGGGTTAGGAGCAGTATTGTCCCAGGTCTGGAACGGGGAAGAGCACCCAGTCATTTACCTCAGCAGGAAGTTGAAGTCCCATGAGGTAAATTACGCCACCGTTGAAAAGGAGTGTTTAGCGGTGAAGTGGGCTCTAGATTCCCTTCGGTACTACCTGCTAGGTAGGCACTTTGACATGGTTACGGATCACGCTCCGTTAAAGTGGATGGCTCAAAACAAGGAAACAAATAGAAGAGTGAATAGGTGGTTCCTGGCCCTCCAGGAATTCAACTTCACAGTAAAGCATCGCCCTGGCGTTCAAATGGGGAATGTGGATGCTTTGTCTCGAGTACATGAATGCCTGATTGCTGGTGTTCCAACCCCGAGGTTAAAACAAGAGGGGGGGGTATGTGACAGCAGGAAGGTAAAGTCACCTGGTTGCATCCAGGGGGGTAGATATATTTCGCCCAGATTCAGGCTTTACGCCGATTTATACAACTAGGTGGAGAGTTGTATAAGGCTAGTGGGCTCATGGATGACTCATACCTCTAAGGAGAGGGCTGGGCGTCGTGCAGACAGGGAGTTGATGAGATCAGCTGAACCTTGTCAGCTCATTTAGGCCTCTATAAGAAATCCCAGCTTCATTAGATGTTAGCTCATGCCTGGAAGCAGACCTGTGTGGACTGTCTAGGGAGAGTGAACCCCTGTGCGGTGAGAGAAAGCCTGTGTGGCTATATTTTGCTTGGACATTTAAAACCAGGGACTAGGACAGCACTAGGCTGATCCCAGTCGTTAGTTAGGAAACCTGTAAGTTTAGTCAGAGGTCAAGTTGACCAGGATTTATTTTGTTTATGTTTTTTTTGCCTTGCTGTGTTTTTGTCACTGTAAATAGAAAATAAACCGCACCTTTTTGATTTTGAAAACCACAACCTCCGTCTGCTGGGCCTGTTTTTGGGTGGGGAGCCCATCCCGGGGGTCACACATACCCGCTGCCGAGCTAGCCCCCCTCACAATATATATATATAAAAACAAAGATACATATGTATAGTAAGGAGAATGGGAATTGGTGATCTCTATGAGTTGGAAGATGATTATGGAGTGATTGGAAGAATCTGAAAAGATGATACATACAAAATGGGGTTAAACATTTGTTAAAAAACTGTTTAGATCTACATCAGTGTTCAGTCCTGTGGGCTGGAGAGTATCTAATTGGAAGATCCATTTGGTTTCATTCTGGGACATTTTTATTATCTTATTGTCCCCTCTCTAGTGTCCTTTGATTTTGTCTAGGGCATAGAAAGTCATACATTTAGGGTCTCTATTGTGATGGTCTCTAAAATGCCTTGAAACGCTGTCTTTGTTGAACCCGTTTTTATAATTGTTTATGTGTTCTCTAATTCTCACATGTAATTCTCTTGTGGTTCTCATGGGCACTCTAACACATACGTTACGTGAGTGCTATGGCATGTTATCAGTTCTCTGATGCCATATTCAGTTCCATTTGCCAGGGATGTAAAGTGTGTTTTCTTCCTACTGGTTTTGTTACTGACCCTACATGGGAGACATTTTCCACATTTAAAGAAACCTTTGAGATGTTTAAATATTTTAATTTGCTTTGGTGGATCTAAGGCGTTATGCACCAATCTGTTTCTGAGGTTCGGCATTTTCCTGTAGATAAAACTGGGTCTTGGAGGTATAATGGTTTTCATGATTTTACCAGACTGTAGGATTGGCCAATGTTTTTTTATGACTGATTCCAGGGCTTTGTGTTGTAATGTGAATCCCTGAGGAAAGCCATGTCAGTATGTTTCTTTTTCTTCTTCTTGTTATCTGGTTTACCTTCTATTATCAGACTTCTATCCATTTGTTTCACTTTATCTTTTAGCATCACTAGTTCTCTTTTCTTGTATCCCTTTTCTACAAACCTCTCTATAATGGTATCTGCTTGGACTTCATAATCTTCTATTTTACTGCAACTTCTATATAGCCTCATCAGTTGGCCTTTCGCTATGTTGCCAATCCATTGCCGGTGGTGGCAACTGTTGGTCGGAATATATCCGTTTCTGTCCGTTGATTTTAAAAATGTTCCGGTATTAATATATCCATTATTCTTATAGAGTTGTAGATCCAAATAATCTATGGTTTGTTTACTCCAGGTGCCAGAAAAAGTGATGCCATAGATATTTTGATTTATTTCATCGAAGAAGGCTTGTATTTCACATTCTGTTCCTTTCCAGATAATCATGATTAGGGATGAGCCGAACAACCCCCAGTTCGGTTCGCATCAGAACATGCGAACAGGCAATAAATTTGTTCGAACATCTGAACACCGTTAAAGTCTATGGGACACGAACATGAAAAATCTAAAGTGCTAATTTTAAAGGCTTATATGCAAGTTATTGTCATAAAAAGTGTTTGGGGTCCGGCATGTCAAAAGTGTTTGACATGTATCAATGCAAAAAAAAGTTTTAAATACTGATGTTTTTTCGGGAGCAGTGGTTTTAATAATGCTTAAAATTAAACAATAAGCAGAGATTTCCCCACGGGGCTTTTTAGCAGCAAAAAAGAATCAAAGATTTTGTAAAAAATCACAGATTTTATTCACAAATTAGGTCTGAATTATATACAAAAGTTAAAAAATGAGCTCTGGTATATACAAGCGAGACAGTTATTGACTAAAAAAAAGAGTTTACATCAAGAGGTATTTCACTGTTATATTTGGTATTTACACCATCCGATGCATGGAAATGCCCCAATGCATTTTGACCTGTTAAGCCCTGTACACACGATCGGATTTCCTATGGATTCAAATCCGATGAAGCCGACTTTCATCAGTCTTGCCTACACACCATCAGTCAAAAATCTGACCGTCCCAAACGCCGTGACGTAAAACACTCAGACGAGCCGAGAAAAATGAAGTTCAATGCTTCTGAGCATGCGTCGACTTGATTCTGAGCATGCGTGGGTTTTTTCTCCGATGGAGTGCCACACAGACGATCAGAATTTGCTATCGTTTTTTTTTTCCATCTGATAAATTTAAAACATGTTCTATTTTTTCTCACCGATGGAAAAAAGACCGATGGGGCCCATACACGATCGGTTTGTCCGATCGTATGTACAGGGCATAAGGGTTTGAGTCTTCTTCAGGGGGCTCTTACATTTCTATAAATACATCAAGAGATGACAGGTTTGAGTATCCTCCCATATAATCTACGGTATCCACTATAGTCATGTTTCATAAATGCACATTGTCATGCGTTATATTTCATAATAGCTGTATATTTACCCTTTCTGTCAGAGGAGGCTCGCTTAGCCAGAGACTTTCATTAAAAACCAAAACCAAAAGATCTCCTCAAAAACAATCCCGGATCACGCTGATGGTGATCCCACTTCCCCAGCCCCAGGAGGGCAACCTCAGTCTGTGGGGCTTACAAGTGGTCACACAATGATGGGCTCCCCTTGGAGGGAGCGCATGGGCAAGAGCACCTGAAATTTATAATTGTATATATTATTAACACGTCAGAAAGTGAGGGCAGGCTTTTGAGGACACTACAGGAGGGAAAGCCCCTCTCTGTGCTGCTGGGTGCAACTGATCTCCCATTATGTTAATGCTCTATTTATACTCGTTCTCAGTGCTGGGAACGGCAAACTCCTATCCCGTCCCATGCACGTGGGAACAGTCCATTTAATGCATGATAGATTCTTATTTAATTTTTATATTTTTACAATGTTCAACTTTATATTCTATAGATGGAATTGCATAATTAAACAATGATGTCCGTGGATGTTCTATGAGTTACAATGTTGAGGTGCTGGTGAGTGTATCGGCACTCATATGGCGATAGAAAATAGTGCAGTGCATCAAATAGATGCATCTCGTGTGATTATGTGTGAATGTGACATTGGAAAAAAAAACATAAAAACGCAGCAGTAAAATAAATCAAGTGTATATCTAACAATAAAAAACAATGAAAGACTTATTATGGGGTACTAATACAGTATAAAAATAAGGGGAGATGTCTCCAGGGTGAAAATGTTGCAGTGCACTGCTAGTAAGTGATCATTGGAAATGTGAATAAATAAATAAATTAAAAAGTACCTTATTGGTTTGTTAGAATTTTTCAAGTAAAATGAAGTCCAAAAAGAGGTATGCAGTGCCTGTTATTCAGGTCAAGGATATATAAGTACTGCTTCTGTATTAGGAAAATTCAATGAACAAACCAGTCAATGAGGGAGTTTCACAGTATTATAGCCCAGCAGCACACTGGTATTTTTTTGAGGGGATCTTTTGGTTTTTAATGAAAGTCTCTGGCTAAGCGAGCCTCCTCTGACAGAAAGGGTAAATATACAGCAATTATGAAATATAACGCATGACAATGTGCATTTATGAAACATGACTGTAGTGGATACCGTAGATAATGATATGGAGGATACTCAAACCTGTCATCTCTTGATGTATTTATAGAAATGTAAGAACCCCCTGAAGAAGACCCAAACCCTAACAGGTCGAAATGCATTGGGGCATTGAACATGAAACATGACTGTAGTGGATACCATAGATTATGATATGGAGGATACTCAAACCTGTCATCTCTTGATGTATTCATAGAAATGTAAGAACCTCCTGAAGAAGACCCAAACCCTAACAGGTCGAAATGCATTGGGGCATTTCCATGCATCGGATGGTGTAAATACCACTCTTTTTTTTTTAGTCAATAACTGTCAAGCTTGAATATACCAAAGCAAATTTTTTTAACTTTTGTATATAATTCAGACCTAATTTGTTAATAAAATCAGTGACTTTTTCCAAAATCTTTGATTCTTTTTTGCTGCTAAAAAGCCCCGTGGGGAAATCTCTGCTTTTTTTTCAAACATTTCAATTGGGGTGTGCAGCTGTTCCAGACTCTTATATATGTGTCGTCCCATGATAAAATGAAACAATAAAAGTGAAATATTCCTTTAAATTTCGTACCTGGGGTGTGTGTATAGTATGCCTGTAAAGTAGCGCTTGTTTCCCGTGCTTAGAACTGTTCGTGCACAAAATGTAATTTCTGAAGGAAAAAAAGTAATTTAACCACTTGACCACTGGGCACTTAAACCCCCTTAATAACCAGACCAATTTTCAGCTTTCGGTGCTCTCACAATTTGAATGACAATTACTCAGTCATACAACACTGTACCTATATGAATTTTTTGTCCTTTTTTTCACACAAATAGAGCTTTCTTTTGGTGGTATTTAATCACCGTTGGGTTTTTTATTTTTTGCGCTATAAGAGAAAAAAGACTGAAAATTCTGTAAAAAAATGTGTTTTTTTTCCGTTTCTGTTATAAAATTGAGCAAATTACTATTTTTTCTTCATAAATTTTGGCCAAAATTTATACTGCTACATATCTTTGGTAAAAATAAGTACAAATTGGTGTATATTATTTGGTCTTTGTGAAAGTTATAGAGTCCACAAGCTATGGTGCCAATATCTGAAAATTGATCACACCTGAAGTACTGACGGCCTATCTCATTTCTTGAGACCCTAACATGCCAGAAAAGTACAAATACCCCCCAAATGACCCCTTTTTGGAAAAAAGACATTCCAAGGTATTTAGAAAGAGGCATTGTGAGTTTTTTGAAGTTGTAATTTTTTCCCACAATTCTTTGCAAAATCAAGATTTTTTTTTTCTCTTTTTTTTTTTTCACAAAATTGTCATATTAGCAGGTTATTTCTCACACACAGCATATGCATACCACAAATTACACCCCAAAACACATTCTGCTATTACTCCCGAGTATGGCAATACCACATGTGTGAGACTTTTACACAGCGTGGCCACATACAGAGGCCCAACATGCAGGGAGCACCATCAGGCGTTCTGGAGCACCCAGGCCAATTCTGACATTTCTCTCCTACATGTAAAAATCATCATTTGTTTGCTAGAAAATTACATAGAACCCCAAAACATTATATATGTTTTTTTTAGCAAAGACCTTAGAGAATATAATGGTGGTCGTTGCAACTTTTTATCTCGCACAATATTTGCGCAGCAATTTTTTTAACGCGTTTTTTACGGAAAAAAAAATGTTTTGTGCTAAAAAAAAAAAAAAAAAACAGTAAAGTTAGCCCAATGTTTTTACATAATGTGAAAGATGAAGTTACGCCGAGTAAATAGATACCTAACATGTCACCCTTCAAAATTGCACACGCTCGTGGAATGGCGCCAAACTTCGCTTCTTAAAAATCCCCATAGGCGACGTTTTAAATATTTTTACTGGTTACATGTTTTGAGTTACAGAGGAGGTCTAGGGCCAGAATTATTGCTCTCACTCTAACGTTCGCGGTGATACCTCACATGTGTGGTTTGAAAACCGTTTTCATATGTGGGCGGGACTTGCGTATGCGTTCGCTTCTGTATGCGAGCTTACGGGGACAGGGGCGCTTATATATTTTTTTATTGTTAATTTTACTTTATTTATTTTAGTTTGACATGTTTTTCCGCCCCAAATTTTTTTTTGATCACTTTTATACCTATTACAAGGAACGTAAACATCCCTTGTAATAGGAATATGGCATGACAGGTCCTCTTTACAGTGATATATGGGGTCAATAAGACCCCACATCTCACCTCTAGGCTGGGAAGCATGAAAAAAACCAAAAAAAAACAATCCTGGCTTTGATCATAGCGGTGAGTCGGTAGAAGCACCGGAGGGTGGCGGGGGGGGACATCCCCTCTCGCCTCCCGTAAGAATGATCAAGCGGCGGAACAGCCGCTATGATTGTTGTTATGGTGTAGGGAATCGCCGGCTGAAAAAGCTAATATCTGAATGATGCCTGTAGCTGCACCCATCATTCAGATATCCCCGCACAAAGTCAAGGACGTCATATGACGGCCGGCGGGCGGGAAGTGGTTATTGCAGAGTATTGCCGGGCATTGCGGAGTATTGCCGGGCATTGCGGAGTATTGCCGGGCATTGCGGAGTATGGCAGGGCATTGCGGAGTATGGCAGGGCATTGCACAGGGGGTATTGCACGGGGTATTGCACAGGGGGTATTGCGCAGAGTATTGCAGAGTATTGTGCAGGGTATTGCAGAGTATTGTGCAGAGTATTGTGCAGAGTATTGTGCAGGGTATTGTGCAGGGTATTGCAGAGTATTGTGCAGGGTATTGCAGAGTATTGTGCAGGGTATTGCACCAGGGTATTGCACAGTATTGTGCAGGGTATTGCACCAGGGTATTGCGCAGAGTATTGCACCAGGGTATTGCGCAGAGTATTGCACCAGGGTATTGCGCAGAGTATTGCACCAGGGTATTGCGCAGAGTATTGCACCAGGGTATTGCGCAGATTATTGCAGAGTATTGCACCAGGGTATTGCAGAGTATTGCACCAGGGTATTGCAGAGTATTGCACCAGGGTATTGCAGAGTATTGCACCAGGGTATTGCAGAGTATTTTGCAGAGTATTGCGCAGGGTATTTTGCAGAGTATTGCGCAGGGATGGCTGAGCAGGGATGGATGGATGGCTGGCTGGATCTGTGACTGCAATTGTCACAGATCCAGCCCACAGCTGACATGATCTGACATGGGGGAGGGAGCTGACATGATCCGCTCCCTCCCCTCTCCTCTCACACTGTACCGATCGGTACAGAGAGGGGAGAGAGGAACCGGCGTTCACATGACGCAGGTCTGTTTACAAGTGATTGCTCCGTCATTTGACGGAGCGATCACGTGGTAAACGGCCGATTTCAGCGGCGATTTACCATGATTCATGATGCGCCGGGTCCTCTGGACCTGGCGGTCACGGAGATTCCCGTGTGCGTGCCCCAGGGGGTGCGCGGGAGCGCGATTCTGGGAGGACATTATATAACGTCCTCCCAGAGTTAAGCAACCACCTTGTCGACGTTATTTGTCGGCAGGTGGTTGTTAAGTGGTTAAAAGTACTCGCGGCTGTAATGAATTGTCGGCGAAAAGTCATTGATAAAAAAAAAAAAATGCGTGGGGTTCCCCTAAATTCAATTACCAAGCCCTTCAGGTCTAGTATGGATATTAAGGGGAAGCCTGTGCCAATTTTTTTTTTTTTTTTAAATGACGTGAGGTTCCCCCCAAATATCCCTTCAGGTCTGGTATGGATTTTAAGGGGAACGCCGCGCCAAATAAAAAAAATGGTGTGGAGTTCCCCCCAAAAATTCATACCAGACACTTTTCCAAGCACGCAACCTGGCAGGCCGCAGGAAAAGAGGGGGGGACAAGAGAGCACCCCCCCTCCTGAACCGTACCAGGCCACATGCCCTCAACATGGGTACCCCGCCTACATCATTGGCTATTCCATGGGCAAGCGGGGAAAGCCGGGGCTTACCCTATGATGTGACGGGTGACCCCGCCCCCTCGTACGTCATGGGGGTTTCGTGTGGAGTGGAGACTGGAGGAGACTGCAGCATCGCTGGACATCGGATCACTGCGGGACATAGAGAACAACGCTGGACAGACTGGATTACATCGCTGGAATGTTTTTTTTATTTTTAGGGGTGTAATACACTTTTAGTTCATTTCAATTGTGCAGCATTGGGACTGCAGTGCTTAGCGGTTCTGCAGCTGTCTTTAGTCAGTGTAGCAAGGTTGCTGTGTGTGTACTAGCAGGGACAGACTCTACTAAAACAAAAGTCCTTCTAAGGACTGGTATAGGTGTACAGTCCACAAAAGTCCTTTTAAGGACTGGTATAGGTGTACTATTTTGTGTGCAGTAAATAGGGGTGTACTACACGCATAAAATACTTTCACATATAGGAAGAATAGTATAGTGCATTTCTACTGTGCAGCTTCTGAGCGGTTCTGCAGCTCTTTTCTCGGTTTAGGTAGAAGTTGCCGCTGTGTGTCGCAGGCACAGACCAGCGACTAAAATTGCTAACCAATAAAGCTCCACAAAAGTTCATTTAAGGACTGGTATAGGTGTATTATTTGGTGTGCAGTATATAGGGGTCTAATACACGCATAAAAAACTTTTAAACATACTATATAATATATACTATATACTATATAATATATAGTGCATTTCAACTGTGCAGCATTTCTACTGTGCAGCTTCTGAGCGGTTCTGCTGCAGCTCTTTTCTCGGTTTAGGTAGAAGTTGCCGCTGTGTGTTGCAGGCACAGACTAGCGACTAAAATCGCTAACCAATAAAGCTCCAGAAAAGTTATTTTAAGGACTGGTATAGGTGTACTATTTTGTGTGCAGTAAATAGGGGTGTACTACACGCATAAAATATTTTCACATATAGGAAGAATAGTATAGTGCATTTCTACTGTGCAGCATTGTGACTGCTGAGAGGTTCTGCAGCGATACTACAAAGAGTGACAAACGCAATTAGAAAAAAGTATTATAACTGCTGTGATAGACCAGTGGCCTCCGAAAACGACAGTTTGAAGCGGGGTGTTATATACCTACTTCCACATATACTGCCCTTCTCTACAGCCTTTTGTCACAGGGTCATTTGAAAAGATGACAGGCAGAGGAAGAGGCAGGCCCTTCCGCAGGGGTGGTAGGGGTAGGGCAGGAGCACCAGGCCGGAGCCAAAGTGGGAAGTTGCAGAAGGTGCGTTCGATTACTTCAAAGGACGCACCAGACTTGGTTGAGTGGCTCATTCAGCCTTACTCTAATGCACCCTCCTCATCCTCTCTATCTGCACCCTCTTCACTCTCTGCTGTGTGCACCCCCAAAGACACTACCACCAACACCACCGCCACCATATACCCTCCGCTTGAGTCACAGGAATTATTTTCCGATCCATCACAAGACTTCTCCGATGCGCAGGCATTCTTGACATTGGATCAGGAAGAGGAGGTAGCAACGACCCCCACTCAGCAGTCTGACGACAGTACCCAGATCAGCCCAAGGATGTTGGTCCCCGCTGTTGCTGCCTACTCCGAGATCTCTAATGTTAGTGGTGGGGAAGGTGACGTAGATGATGATGTGTCTATGGACGTCACGTGGGTGCCCACAAGAGAGGACCAGGAGGGGAGTTCAGAGGGAGAGATGGACCAGCAGATAGGGAGGAGAGGCAGGCAGAACTTACATTGCACAGGAGGGACAAACCAGACTGCTAATGTATCAGGACTCAGAGCGAGCCATCAACCATGTGCGGTCACATCTGGCGCTCCCAGGACGCCGGCACATGGCTCTGCAGTGTGGGCTTTTTTTAACGTGTCCGCTGCTGACAATAGTGTTGCCATCTGCAGCCTTTGCAGTCAACGCATAAGTCGCGGTAAGCCCAACACTCACCTAGGGACGACCGCCTTAAGAAGGCACATGAACTCCCATCACCGAGCCCAGTGGGAGCAACGCCGTCAGAACCCACAAAGCCAAACTCCAGGCTCTCACCGTCCAGCCTCTTCTACTACTTCTCCTCTCTCTTCACAGTTGTCCTCCACTCCACCTTCCATCATCCCGTCCCCAAGTTTATCTGGAAAAAGGCAGGCTTCCGTGGGCCAAATGTTCGAGCGGAAAAGAATGATGACGCCGGATAACCCTCTTGCCCAACGGTTGACCGCTGGCTTGTCAGAACTCCTAGCCCGCCAACTACTGCCATATAAACTGGTGGACTCGGAGGCCTTTCGAAAATTTGTGGCCATTGGAAAACCACAATGGAAGGTCCCAGGAAGGAAATATTTCTCCCAGAAGGGCATCCCAGAGCTATATGGCCATGTTCAGCGGCAAGTGAATGTATCTCTGGCACACAGTGTCGTGCCAAGATACATCTGACCACAGACACGTGGTCTAGCAAACACGGGCAGGGAAGGTATATTACTTTTACTGCCCACTGGGTGAACCTTCTGACAGCCGTCAAGCATGTAACCCATGGCACCCGTGTAGATTTGGTTTTACCGCCACGGATTGCATGCAGGCCTGCCTCTTATTCTCCTCCTCCTCCTCCTACTCCATCCTCCCTCTCCTCCTCGGCTGACTCCTCCTCTTCCGCTGCTACCGTCTCTTCCGCTGCGCCGCCCAAGATCCCCAGAACCTATTCGACATGCCAGGTGAGACGTTGCCATGCTGTGCTGCGTCTGTTGTGCCTGGAAGCCAAGAGCCACACTGGCCCTGCACTCCTTTCAGCTTTGCGTTCACAGGCAGATCAGTGGCTAACACCGCTCAATTTGACAGTTGGTAAAGTGGTGTGCGACAACGGTGCCAATCTTCTAAACGTGTTGAAACAGGGCAAAATTACACACGTGCCATGCATGGCACACGTCTTGAACTTGGTCGTGCAGCGATTCGTTGTCAAATACTCTGGGGTCCAGGACGTCTTGCGGCAGGCAAGGAAAATCTCGGCCCATTTCAGAAGATCTTACACAGCCATGGCTCGCCTTGCTGACATTCAGCGGCGACACAATCTGCCGGTCAGACGTCTTATTTGTGACTGCCCGACGCGATGGAACTCAACCTTGTATATGCTTGATAGGCTGCTCCAGCAGAAACGTGCAGTTAACGACTACCTGTACGAACTCTGCGCCAGAACAGGTTCTGGGGATCTTGGTTTTTTTTCACCGCGTCAGTGGCTGCTCATGCGCGACGCATGCAGACTTTTGCGGCCATTTGACGAGATCACCAAACTGTTCAGTCGCAGCCATGGCGCCATCAGTGACATCGTACCTTATGCCTTCTTTATGGAGCGTGCATTGCGTCGTGTCATTGATCAAGCCGTCGAGGAGCAGGAGCAGGAAGATGAGGAAGTCGCAATGCTGGATGAATTCCCAGGGGGGGCTACTCTATCTGAGACAAGTCAACAACAGGAGTCTGAAGAGGAGTCAGAGGAGGATGGTGCCGGGGCGGATGAGGAGGAGCAACAAGAGCATGCTTTAAACCTTTCTGGGATCCCTGCTGTTGTTGTTCGTGGATGGGGGGAGGAGATCGAGGACGACATTATCCTGGATGATGACGAGCAGGAGCCAGGCCACCACACTGCTTCCAGTTTAGTGCAAATGGGGGCCTTCATGCTCCAGTGTTTTAAGAGGGACCCCCGTATAAAAAGCATAAAGGGCAAGGACCATTACTGGGTGGCAACGTACTTGGACCCCCGGTACAAACAAAAAATGGCAGAAATGTTACCACCATCACAGAGGGCTGTCAGAATGGAGCACTTCCAGGCCTTGCTTCGAGAAATGCTGCATTCTGCTTTTGCGTGCGCTGGCAGAGGAATTTCCACTCCCAGAGGAACAGTTGTGGATACCAATCCAACAGCGCCTGCAAGAAGAGGGCGGTTTGAAGATGTCTTGGTCACTTCTGATATGAGATCATTCTTTCAGCCGACCCATCGACAGGTCTCATCCGGATCCAGCATCAGGGAACGCCTAGACCTACAGGTGTCCGACTACATCAGATTAACGGCCGATGTGGACGCTCTGAGAAGTGATGAACCCCTGGACTACTGGGTGGGCAGGCTTGACCTCTAGCCAGAGCTTGCACAATTTGCAATGGAACTGTTGGCTTGCCCCTCGTCCAGTGTCCTGTCCGAAAGGACGTTCAGCGCAGCAGGGGGGATCTTGACCGATAAGCGCACTCGCCTATCTCACGACAGTGTTGACTACCTCACATTTATAAAAATGAATGAGGCATGGATCTCTGAGGAATTCAACACATGTGACCAGTAGACCATGTTTCATTCAAATTCCTCATGACAGGCCACAAATATCCACCACCACCTATAACAATTATTCATGGTCCCTGTCTTCTTGGGTAAATACAGCGGCATAAAGGGCCTTTTATGTCCGTTGAATGCCTAATTTTTGGGGCCTGTAGTGCCCGAAACGTATTTATCCTGTGAATGCCTAATGTACCTCCAGCCACAGAATACAAAGTTCTTTGCTGTCAGATGAATGCCTGTTGGCAAATTTTTGGGGCCTGTACTGGCCGACACTTACTTCTTTATCCAGGCTGTGAATGCCTAATTTTTCAGACTGGAATTGAAAATCAATTCCGCTAAATTGTGGAACGGATGCGGACCCATTTTACAGACGTGTGAATGGACCCTATATGTATTTGACATGTATTTACCGGCTGCTGTCAGTTCTGGCTGATTTAGGCCGAGCTATTACAATAAAACCGAGCAATATTACAAAAAACAAAATAAACGTTATAACTGTATAAACGATTTATATAACTTATAAAAAAAAAAAAAAACATTTATGGCAACTTTTCCAATAGCAGGATCATCTCCTGCACCCCCTTCATAGCCTGGCCTTGCGTCTCTTCCATGGCCTTCATGCGCTCCTGAATTGACAACATTTTTCAGATAAGAAAAGAATGCTTGTCGTTGTCGATCACAAAGTTGCTTAATACTTCTGTTATGTCATTGTCCATGTTGTGGGACTATGTGTGCACAGCTAGTAATTAATTTGTGGCTGCATATATGACCTGGAGGTTTTTAATGTTCGCCTCCCATTGAAATGAATGGGGCCCGCCGCGAACCCGCGGTTCGCGAACATTTACCCGTGTTCGTGTTCGCGAACCGTCCCGGGAGATGTTCGTCCATCCCTAGTCTGGATCCCAAAGCACCATGTCCCCATGTTGATGGGGACAAGGGCCTCATCCCCACAACCCTTGCCCGGTGGTTGTGGGGGTCTGCGGGCGGGGGGCTTATCGGAATCTGGAAGACCCCTTTAACAAAGAGGACACCCAGATCCCGGCCCCCCCTATGTGAATTGGTATGGGGTACATTGTACCCCTACCATTTCACAAAGAAAGTGTAAACATTTTAAAAAAACACACAGACACAGTTGGGATAAGTCCTTTATTAAAAATAAAAGATATAAAAAAGTAAAAAAAAGATTCCAGCGGTGGTAATTCACTCTCGATCTCCACTCCAGTGATGTCGATATCCAGCAACGGATGATCTGCAGGCTCCAGCGATGATGTCTAGCGAGGAACAGCAGACGGTCCTGTCTCCACCGGAGACACCCCGGGAATGACGTTGCGGCAGCCTGACAGGTCTTATGTAGCTGAGGACGGGGCCACCCGTCATGTGACCCTGTCCCCCTCTGACGCAAGGGGAAATCCAGGCTTTCCCAGTGACGTGCGGGTGACCCCGCCCCCCTCTGATGCAACGGGAAACCTGCGTATGGATTTTTGGGGGGAACTCCACGCCATTTTTTTTTAAAATTTGCCGTGGAGTTCCCCTTAAAATCCATACCAGACCGGAAGGGCCTGGTATGGATATTGGGGGGAACCCCATGTAATTAAAAAAAAAATATTGGCGCAGGGTTCCCCTTAATATCCATACCAGAGCTGAAGGGCCTGGTAATTGAATTTGGGGGGATCCCCACGCATTTTTTTTTTTTTTTTATCAATGACTTTCAATGACATTTTTTCTGTATTGCCGGGAGCCGACAATTCATTACAGCCGTGAGTACTTTTAAATTACTTTTTTTCCTTCAGAAATTACATTTTGTGCAGGGACAGTTCTAAGCACGGGAAACAAGCGCTACTTTACAGGCATACTATACACACCCCCAGGTACGAAATTTAAATAAATATTTCACTTTTATTGTTTCACTTTAAGCATTATTAAAATCACTGCTCCCAAAAAAACGGCCGTTTTTAAAACAATTTTTTGCATTGATACATGTCCCCTGGGGCAGGACCCAGGTCCCCAAACACTTTTTATGACAATAACTTGCATATAAGCCTTTAAAATGAGCACTTTAGATTTCTCCCATAGACTTTTACAGGGTGTTCTGTGGCTTTTCGAATTTGCCACGAACACCCCAAATTGTTCACTGTTCGGCGAACAGGCAATGTTCGAGTCGAACATGAGTTCGACTCAAACTCGAAGCTCATCCCTAATCATGATATCATCTATGTATCTCCGGTACATCTTGTAAGCGGCCCTGGGCGGGACGCTTACATTGGGGCAAGCGTGAAACGCTGAAACCATGAGGTGGCAAAACCACCCCCGTGGATATCGCCTGGCAGGCAAGGCAACGGAGGCCAGCGTCAGCCGCCCAACGTTTGCGGTGGTTTCGTGCGCCACCTGCCCTTGGTGGGGGAGTAACTTGATGCTCGTTCCCCCTTCTCTAATTGTGGGTGGCAATTGTATGCAATGCCCTCTTGTGGCCTAGCGATGTGGGTGTGTTTGTTTCCCACCTCCAACCTCATCCCTCCTCCCATCTCTGTGACCCCTCCTGTTTCATGGGGGGTATATAAAGTCAGCATTTGGAATATTTGTCCATGCTGTGGTATACCAAGTGGGGACACTCGCCGTTTACTTATCACAGTCATCTTCCCTAAAGTTAAATATCTGGTAAGTCTGTATTCTCTATGTACCTGTATATGTTATAGGAGAAGCAATATGCTTATTTATCGCCTCTAGCTATTATAGCCTACATACCGATATCCATCATTTTTATCTTGACCCCAGGCTTATATTCTCCATCTCTAAAGCTGATATATTGATTTATCTGGGTGATTCCCTTGTTTGGCGTTCATCACATTGGAGGTCACTTCTTTGCGACAGTAAGCTACAAGTAAGCACTTCTCCTATTTACCTATATTGTACGGATTTTTGTTAAAAATATACCACATACTTTATTTATATATTCATATATAATTCTGTATTATAGATAACAAAACGTGCTACCATACCCTCCTTTCTGTGCCCCTGTCACCCTCCCCATCTTGAACCTTTTTTAGGCCAGCACACATACCTCTCCAATGTGAGGTAGGTGTGATTATCAGTTTCCTTTTATGTTTTCCCTTTGACCAATACCTGCATGCACTGATTCCACTGTGCATGTCTTTCTCTGTAAGAACCAAGTGCAGATTTTGATTTAATTTTTTATTTTCTTTATATGATTATTTAGATTTGGGCCATTTTTGCATCCTTGCCATGGACGATCTGGTTGAGGGCCGAGCCTTTTCCCTCTTATTTGGCTCCCCTTTTTGATCCCCATTGTCTCCTGGCCATTCTTGCTTATGCCTTTTGGGTGTCAGGTCACCTGTGGCCAGGTGACAGATGCACACTGTAGGGGGACAGGAGTGCACCGCAAGATAGTGAACCCTATGGCTGACTGCTGCGGATAGGAAACTGGGTGGTTGTGGAAAGCGGGACCAGAGGAGCACAACCGGGATCCTATGGGAAGCTAGAGCCAAGATTCCCCAGGGCGCGGAGTCTAAGACCCAGCAGGTCTTCTCCAGAGCCTCTAGTGGTGAGGATGTTATGCTGCAGGCTGGGTCCAGGTCGCGGCCCCTAGAGTCTCCTAGCTCACGCCCCGTAGGATAAGGGGACAAGAGGGGAAGCAGCAGCACGAGATATAAGAGTAACGAATAACAAGCTGAAAGTCAAGGGCCACAAGCAGACAAGGATAACGAAAGACAAGCCGAAGGTCAAGGGTCACGAGCAGACAGGGATAGTCGGGGACAAGCCAATAACGTAACAGAGAGACAGACGTAGCACACGGCAGGCAGGAACCCAAACACACAATGCCTAACAAACACGTTGATCAGCAAAGCAGGCTTGCAGTGCACAGGTTAATATAGTGTTCTGTGATAGGGCCTGGGGTGGAGTCAGGCTGGGAGGAGATTATAAAGGAAGCCAGGTGAAAGGGTTCTGGCCTTTAAGATGAACACATGGGAAGGAAGGTAAGCTGACAGACAATCACTACTGCATATCCATGACATTGGGTTATCGTTGGGGTCAGCGCAGCCAAATTTCTTTCCTTTGTGTGTCATCTTCACACTTTTTTGTTGTATCCAAGATACCTGCTTCTATTTCTACTTTTGGTTAGTAGACATGGTTTTCTAATTTTAATTAAATGTCTGTCTGTTAAATCAAGATAATGTCTGTTTTTTTCAAACAGCTGTACATATATATTTTGTACTCATTGTATTTTTTGAATTGTAGATATCATTAACCGTTATACCACTTGCTCCTGATGAATAGGAATGACGTATAATCTCGAAACGCGTCGAGTTTCACTCTGTACATTTGTACAATAGTGATGTAAATTAAGTGCTTTGTCATGATCTCATGTGGATACAGACTATTGAACTTGTAAACGTGTGATACAAATTTTCTGTGTATCAATGTTTTTAGAATTTGTATTATTAAACTTATATACATTTTAAACCATTACTGTTTACATACACTATTTTTGGACTCATTGCCTTTTAACCACTTGCTTACTGGGCACTTAAACCCCCTCCTGCCCAGACCAATTTTCAGCTTTCAGCGCTGACGCACTTTGAATGACAATTGCGCGGTCATACAACACTGTACCCAAATGAAATTTTTATAATTTTTTCCCACAAATAGAGCTTTCTTTTGGTGGTATTTGATCACCTCTGCGGTTTTTATTTTTTGCGCTATAAACAAAAAAAGAATGACAATTTTGAAAAAAACACAATATTTTTTACTTTTTGCTATAATAAATATCCCAATTTGAAATAAAAATTATTTTTTTTCTCAGTTTAGGCTGATACGTATTCTTCTACATATTTTTGGTAAAAAAAATCGCAATAAGCGTTTATTGATTGGTTTGCTCAAAAGTTATAGCGCCTACAAAATAGGGGATAGATTTATGACATTTTTTTCCCCCACTAGTAATATCGGTGATCTGCGATTTTTGTCAGGACTACGATATTGCGGCAGACACATTGGACACTTTTGATACTATTTTGGGACCATTCACATTTATACAGCGAACAGTGCTATAAAAATGCACTGATTACTGTGTAAATGTGACTGGCAGGGAAGGGGTTAACACTAGGGGCGATGAAGGGGTTAAATGTGTTCCCTCATGAGTGATTCTTACTGTGGGGGGAGGGTAATGACTGGGAGAGGTAACCGATGGTTGTCCCTATGTACAAGGGACATACCATCCATCCTCTCTCCCTAACAGGACTTGGATCCATGTGTTTACACACAGAGATCCACGTCCCTGGCTCTGTGACAGCCAATCGCGGGTCGCCAGGCACGCGCATCGGCACCCGCGTGACACAGCGGGCGCGCATTGCAGAAGTAAACAAGAGGACATCCAGGGACGGCCTCCCGGCAGTTCAGGTCCGTGCTGCAGCCGTTTTTCGGCTATAGCACGGATCTGAAGTGGTTAAAGTCCCGCCAGAGGGTTTCTGTTCTTGCTGTTGTAAGGATACAGTAAAATAGACATTCTACATTCATAACAGATATAAAATCTATATAAACAGTGTTTAGAAACAATGGTATGAAAAATACCGGTTGTAGTGGTATATAACGTTATATAAATAAATAGCGAAGCAGCGCTAATTGATAAATTGATAGTTTATATCTTGTCCATTAGCACTTTACTTTGATTACTAAGCACTTTATTAATTAGCGCTGCTTCACTATTTATTTATATACACATTTGTGCTGGCAACACTACAGAAGTTCAGCCGCTTTTTGTAATTTTCACTTAGCACTTTATTATTAAGCATTTATTTTTACTTTTAACACCATTTTGGTAAGCGCATTAGTACCTCACTCAATATCATATAACTGTGAGGGGGTTAGCTCGGCAGCGGGTATGTGTGACCCCCGGGATGGGCTCCCCACCCAAAAACAGGCCCAGCAGACGGAGGTTGTGGTTTTCAAAATCAAAAAGGTGCGGTTTATTTTCTATTTACAGTGACAAAAACACAGCAAGGCAAAAAAAACATAAACAAAATAAATCCTGGTCAACTTGACCTCTGACTAAACATACAGGTTTCCTAACTAACAACTGGGATCAGCCTAGTGCTGTCCTAGTCCCTGGTTTTAAATGTCCAAGCAAAATATAGCCACACAGGCTTTCTCTCACCGCACAGGGGTTCACTCTCCCTAGACAGTCCACACAGGTCTGGTTCCAGGCATGAGCTAACATCTAATGAATCTGGGCTTTCTTATAGAGGCCTAAATGAGCTGACAAGGTTCAGCTGGTCTCATCAACTCCCTGTCTGCACGACGCCCAGCCCTCTCCCTAGAGGTATGAGTCATCCATGAGCACACTAGCCTTATACAACTCTCCACCTAGTTGTACAAATCGGCGTAAAGCCTGAATCTGGGCGAAATATATCTACCCCCCTGGATGCAACCAGGTGACTTTACCTTCCTGCTGTCACATACCCCCCCCTCTTGTTTTAACCTCGGGGTTGGAACACCAGCAATCAGGCATTCATGTACTCGAGACAAAGCATCCACATTCCCCATTTGAACGCCAGGGCGATGCTTTACTGTGAAGTTGAATTCCTGGAGGGCCAGGAACCACCTATTCACTCTTCTATTTGTTTCCTTGTTTTGAGCCATCCACTTTAACGGAGCGTGATCCGTAACCATGTCAAAGTGCCTACCTAGCAGGTAGTACCGAAGGGAATCTAGAGCCCACTTCACCGCTAAACACTCCTTTTCAACGGTGGCGTAATTTACCTCATGGGACTTCAACTTCCTGCTGAGGTAAATGACTGGGTGCTCTTCCCCGTTCCAGACCTGGGACAATACTGCTCCTAACCCCACATCTGACGCATCACTTTGTACGACAAAGTCTCTAGAGAAGTCGGGTGAGTACAACACTGGCTGGCTACATAAGGCTTGTTTCAAGAATTGGAATGCTGCCTCAGCCTCGGGGGTCCATTTAATCATGACCGACCCTTTCCCCTTCGTCAGGTTGGTTAGGGGCACAGCCTTAGAAGCAAAGTGGGGAATGAATCGCCGATAATACCCAGCGATTCCCAGAAAGGCTCGTACCTGCTTCTTGCTGTTGGGACGTGGCCAACTCTGGATGGCCTCGACTTTGTTGAGTTGGGGTTTTATTACTCCCCTCCCAATGGTGTACCCAAGATATTTGGCCTCCTCCTGCCCAATGGTACACTTCTTGGGGTTAGCCGTAAACCCTGCTTCCCGAACAGAGTCCAGGACTGCTTGCACTTTTGGCAGATGTGAGGCCCAATCTGTGCTATGGACAATTATGTCATCCAGGTAAGCCGCAGCATACTTCCGATGGGGCCTCAGCATCTGGTCCATTTTCCGCTGGAATGTGGCCGGCGCATTCTGTAACCCGAACGGCATTCTTTTATATTGGAACGCCCCGTCTGGGGTTACAAATGCGGTTTTCTCTTTGGCCGACTTGGCCAGGGGGATTTGCCAATACCCTTTTGTGAGGTCAAGAGTCGTCATGTATCGGGCTGTTCCCAGCCGGTCGATCAACTCATCTATACGTGGCATGGGGTAGGTGTCAAATTTTGTAACTTTGTTCAACTGACGAAAATCGTTACAAAATCGCCAGCTCCCATCCGGTTTAGGCACCAACACGATGGGACTAGACCAATCACTTTGGGACTCCTCTATCACCCCTAAGTTCAGCATTTTCTGTACTTCCTCCCGTATTGCCTCCCGTCGGGCCTCTGGGATCCGATAGGGTTTTAACTTCACCCTTTCACCGGGCGGGGTAATAATGTCATGCTCTACCCCAGATGTTTGTCCCGGCAGCTCAGAGAATACCTCCTTGTTGCGAAGCACAAACTCCTTAACCTCCTGTTGTTGGGGTTGTGACAAGGTGGCTGCGATTCCAACCTCAGGAATCACGCAACCAGTTTGAGCTGGTGACCAAGTGTCTGCGACTAGGGACTCTCTATCCCTCCAGGCTTTCAACAGATTAACGTGATAGATCTGTTCGGGCTTTCGCCTTCCTGGTTGTCTGACCTTGTAATTCACTTCGCTCACTTTTTCCATTATCTCGTAGGGGCCTTGCCATTTGGCAAGGAATTTACTTTCAACCGTAGGGACAAGTACCAATATCCTATCCCCCGGGGAAAAGGTACGGGTCTTGGCTCCACGGTTGTACACTCTCTGCTGTGCCAACTGCGCTTGGGCCAAATGTTCCTTCACGATGGGCATTACCTGTGCAATTCGATCTTGCATCAGGGCGACATGCTCAATCACACTCCTGTGGGGAGAACTCTCACTTTCCCAAGTTTCCTTGGCAATATCCAACAGCCCTCTTGGGTGTCTCCCATACAGTAACTCAAAGGGGGAGAATCCCGTAGAGGATTGGGGCACCTCCCTAATAGCAAACATCAAATAAGGAAGTAGACAGTCCCAATCCCTTCCATCTCTATCCACCACTTTCTTCAACATTTGTTTTAGGGTTTTGTTGAATCTTTCAACCAGCCCATCGGTTTGGGGGTGATACACAGATGTACGCAATTGCGTCACTTTGAACAATTTACACAGCTCTTTCATAACCCGGGACATAAAGGGTGTACCTTGGTCCGTAAGCAGTTCTTTACAAATACCCACCCGGCTAAAAACAAGAGATAGCTCTTTGGCTATGGTTTTGGCCGAGGTATTTCTGAGAGGGATCGCTTCTGGATAACGGGTGGCATAGTCCATTATAACCAATATGTACTGGTGCCCCCTAGCGGACTTGATTATAGGACCTACCAAATCCATTGCGATTCTCTCAAACGGGACCTCAATGATGGGTAGAGGGACCAGCGGGCTACGGAAATGTGGCATCGGGGCCGACCTCTGACACACAGGGCAGGAGGAACAATAATTTTCTATGTCCTTCATCACCCCAGGCCAATAGAATCTCTGTAATACCCTCTCTCGGGTTTTCTCTGTCCCCAGATGACCTCCAAGAATGTGCCCATGGGCCAACTCCAACACCAACTTCCTGTAAGGTTTGGGCACCACAAGCTGCTCAACGGTTTCTTCTGCCCTTTTTGCCACCCGATACAGTAGGTCCTTCTCTACGCTGAAGTATGGGTAAGTGCCGGTATTATCTGGGTTCACTAACTCGCCATCTATTTTCACTACGTTTTCCCGTGCCTTTATTAGGGCGGGGTCTTTCAACTGTTCTGTGGCAAAGTTTTCCCTGTGAACCTCAAGATCAGAAAACTCCACAGACGGTAGGTTTTCGTCTGAGGAGGTGGGCTCCTCTCCAGTTTCTTGAGTCTCCCCTGCCAATACTGACAAGGGAAATTCCGGAGAGTCCTCACCACTCTCAGGGGAGTTCTGGCTATCACATTCCTGGTACATAGGGGCACCAGTGGGGGGCTCAGGATCATCCCACAGTTCCCAGAACTTCGGAAAATCCCTTCCCACAATGGCGTCATGCGGTAACTGAGATACTAAGCCCACTGGATGAGAGAGGGTACCTTTGGGGGTCTCGAAACACACTGTAGTCACTGGATACTCTCGGGTGTCCCCATGCACACAAATAACGGCTACCTTGCTATTCCCAGAGACCTCTGTTTTAACTAACTCAGCCTTTATCAGGGTCACAAGGCTACCTGAATCCAGCAATACCACAACATTTCTACCATTAATACACATTTTGCATAAATGTTTCTCAGTTCCCCGAATGGCAGTGCATGCGACTGTCGCACACAGCGACTGACGTCTGCCCGTCAGAAAGTTACACTGCATGGGTTCCTCCACAACCGGGCAATTTGCTGCAATATGTCCCGCTTGCCGGCAGCGGTAGCAAACGATCCTTCTTGCGGCCTCTTGAGCCGCTGATTTCCCAGGCTGTTCTCGCCAAACTTGGGGTAGAGCTCCCACCCTCTCACTCTCTCCACCCTCACCCCTTGGAATCCTCTTATCCGCCCCTGGGGATGGTCTGGTCTTAGGGTGGAAAGTCCGAGTGTCTCTGGAAGAGGCCGTCAGGTTCTCTGTAGCCAAGTATTTCTCCACACGATCCACAAGACCATCGGCCGTCTCTGGGTCTCCATGGCTTACCCACTTTTGGATGGCAGTAGGAAGAGCTCTCAAAAACCGATCCATTACAACACGTTCCACAATCTTTGGTGCGGACAAAGTCTCTGGCTGTAGCCACTTTCTGCTCAGGTGAATGAGATCATACATTTGAGACCTGGGGGGTTTTCCAAGCTGGAAAGTCCAGTTATGCACACGCTGAGCCCGGACAGCCAGGGTGACACCCAGCCTTGCCAATATTTCAGCTTTTAGCATCACATAGTCTTTTGCTTGGTTAGGCTCTAGGTCATAGTAAGCTTTCTGCGATTCACCAGTTAACAGAGGAGCCACTAGTCCAGCCCACTGCTCCTCAGGCCACTTTTCTCTTTCAGCGGTCCTTTCAAATGTGGTCAAAAATACCTCTGGATCATCCTCTCCAGTCATTTTTGTCAATAAACGACTCACCCCAAAGGACGCGGTATTAGTGGGACGGCTTTCCTCACTGGTCTGCGGACGTTGCTGCATTACTGCTTCCATCTGTTGTTGTAGTCTCTGCTCTTGCTTCTGCAACAGGTCTATGAAGCGGGCCTCAGATTGCTGTTGGGCTTGTTGCTGAGCCTCCAGACTCTGTTGTAAAGTTGCAAGGCTCTGTTGATGAGCTTGCTGCTGGGCTGCAAGGCTCCTTTGCAAACCTGCATTTGTCTGCTGTTGATTGGCATTTGCTAGAGCCAGCTGTTTCAGTACCTCCTCCATGCTGGCTTAAAAAAAAACTGCCACTGGTTCTCCACCAACTGTGAGGGGGTTAGCTCGGCAGCGGGTATGTGTGACCCCCGGGATGGGCTCCCCACCCAAAAACAGGCCCAGCAGACGGAGGTTGTGGTTTTCAAAATCAAAAAGGTGCGGTTTATTTTCTATTTACAGTGACAAAAACACAGCAAGGCAAAAAAAACATAAACAAAATAAATCCTGGTCAACTTGACCTCTGACTAAACATACAGGTTTCCTAACTAACAACTGGGATCAGCCTAGTGCTGTCCTAGTCCCTGGTTTTAAATGTCCAAGCAAAATATAGCCACACAGGCTTTCTCTCACCGCACAGGGGTTCACTCTCCCTAGACAGTCCACACAGGTCTGGTTCCAGGCATGAGCTAACATCTAATGAATCTGGGCTTTCTTATAGAGGCCTAAATGAGCTGACAAGGTTCAGCTGGTCTCATCAACTCCCTGTCTGCACGACGCCCAGCCCTCTCCCTAGAGGTATGAGTCATCCATGAGCACACTAGCCTTATACAACTCTCCACCTAGTTGTACAAATCGGCGTAAAGCCTGAATCTGGGCGAAATATATCTACCCCCCTGGATGCAACCAGGTGACTTTACCTTCCTGCTGTCACATAACGTTATACATTTCTATTGGATATAATTTCAGAAAGGATTACAGAAGAAAGGAGAAAAATAGAATTTTGGTTAACAAAGAAATAAATCATTTGTAGCTTTCCAACGGTGAAATGTGGGTTGGGTAATGTTTATGGTCATTTGAAAGATAATGGATATAGTCAATTTGGTAGTGTTAATGATGGCATATCGAGAAGACATGTATGATAACTTTAATAAAAACTTCTGGTGAGATTATATGTGTGACTATAGTTATTATATTGTGTTTAATCTGTTGTTTGATGATCTGGAATATATTGCTAAGCCTCCATTAAATTTTTGAAAGAGTCTGAGAGGGTAAATGCGTTCCAGAGCCTCCAGGTTCTGTTGAATTGCGTTGTGATTTCTCTTTTAATGGCGATTGTTTCTTCCATCTGGTAAATGGAATTGACTTTTAAAAGCCAATCCTTTATAGATGGTGTTTCTCTTGTTTTCCATAGCGGTGGTATCAGCACTTTAGAAGGTGACGTGACAATTATAGCTCAGGGGGTTTAGCACACGCCCCACACTATAAAAGGCCGCCAGCGCAGCGGCCTTGTGTAGTGTGTTCCGGCGCAGGGAAAGAGAAGGATAGGCAGGGACAGTGTTGATATTCTTTGTGCTATTCTTGTGTGCAGGGAGAGAGAAGGATAGGCAGGGAGAGTGTCAGTGTCATATTCTTTGCTAAACCTTGTGTGCAGGGAGAGAGAAGGATAGGCAGGGAGAGTGTCAGTGTCATATTCTTTGATAAACCTTGTGTGCAGGGAGAGAGAAGGATAGGCAGGGGACAGTGTCAGTGTCATATTCTTTACTAAACCTTGTGTGCAGGGAGAGAGAAGGATAGGCAGGGAGAGTGTCAGTGTCATATTCTTTGATAAACCTTGTGTGCAGGGAGAGAGAAGGATAGGCAGGGGACAAAGTCAGTGTCATTGTTGCTAAGCCTCCTGCACATTATACACCTGAAGTTAGCCCGTATTGCTGTGTTTTCCTGGTGTGTTACACCAACAGGCATTTGCAGCACTTACAGCGGGCGGAGTGTGCCTCCTGCACATTATACACCTGAAGTTAGCCTGTATTGCTGTGTTTTCCTGGTGTGTTACACCAACAGGCATTTGCAGCACTTACAGCGGGCGGAGTGTGCCTCCTGATCATATTACACCTGAAGTTAGCCCGTATTGCTGTGTTTTCCTGGTGTGTTACACCAACAGGCATTTGCAGCACATACAGCGGGCGGAGTGTGCCTCCTGATCATATTACACCTGAAGTTAGCCCGTATTGCTGTGTTTTCCTGGTGTGTTACACCAACAGGCATTTGCAGCACTTACAGCAGGCGTAGTGTGATTCCTGCAAAATATACTCCTGAAGCTAGGCCTTATTGCTGGTTTTCCCATCTCCCTGCAGGCCATTAGAATGTCTGGAAGGCAAACAAGGAGAGGCAGACAGTCAGGAGCCAATAAAAGAGGACAAGCAGGCTCTGTGTCTAGAGACAACAGTGCTGGTCATGGACGCAGTGCATCGCTATCAGCACGTGGCCATGGGACACGCTTGTCCTTCTTTTCGGCAGCTGGACGTGTTGAGCCGCATCATGCCGAAGACTTGGTAGAGTGGATGACCAAGCCCTCCTCATCCTCCTCATCCTCTCACCCAGGCTCAGGGTACTGGCAAAGCAGCTGCCAAAGCGTCCTCTTCCCTGGTATCAATGTCATCATCAGTCACTCCTTCCCTAGACCAACCATGTCCTCCTGAGGAGTCCCCCGAACTGTTTGAGCACAGTGTTGGGTACATGCTCCAGGAGGATACCCAGCGTTTCGAAGGGTCTGATAATGATACCCAGCTAGAGGAAGGCAGTAGCGTGAGATCAGAGAGAGGGGATGCTCAAGAAGGACACCAATCTGGCAGTCATGATCCAGCAGCTGCAGCATACTGCCAGATTGGCTCCAGTGATGAGGAGGGAGGGGATGATGAGGTCACTGACTCCACGTGGGTGCCTAATAGGAGAGAGGAGGAGGAGGATGAGGAGGAGGCACATCTCCAACGAGGCAGGATGCCCTCGGGGGGCCAGCGTAAGGGCAGCACACCGACGGAATCACACCGCAGAGCTCTGCCTGTGCAGGGCGCTGCCTCTGCCCGTTGTTCAAAAAGTTCTTTGGTGTGGGCCTTTTTTGAGTCGAGTGCATCAGATCGCACAGCTGCTGTTTGCAACATATGTCTCAAGCGTATATCGCGTGGCCAAAACATCAGCCGCTTGGGCACCACATGCTTGACCAGACATATGTTGACCTGCCATGCAGCTCGTTGGCAAGCCTACCTTAAAGACACACACCAAAGAACAAAGCGGACCTCTCCTTGCACCGCATCAGCTGGGATCTCCAACCCCACTATACCTTCAGTCCTCTCTGAAACCTGCACTGAGAGGAATGAAGGTGTAGAATTAGGTGTGTCACAGCCAAGTACTTGCGGGCACACTGCTAGCAGTACACCGACGTCCGATTCTAGCAGGCAAATTTCCCTGCCCCAGCTGCTGGACCGTCGAAAGAAGTTCACTCCCAGCCATCCACATGCCCAGCGGTTGAATGCTAGCTTGGCTAAATTGCTAGCGCTTCAACTGCTGCCTTTTCAGTTGGCAGACTCGGCCCCCTTCCGTGAGTTTGTGCAATGTGCGGTTCCTCAGTGGCAGGTTCCCAAACGCCACTTTTTCTCACGGAAGGCGATTCCGGCTCTCTACCGGCATGTGGAAGGCAATGTCTTGGCCTCGCTGGACAGGGCGGTCAGCGGTAAGGTGCATATTACCGCTGACTCATGGTCCAGAAGGCATGGACAGGGACGTTACTTTTCTTTCACGGCCCATTGGGTCACTCTTTTGACAGCTGGGAGGGATGCAGGACAAGGTGCAGTAGTGTTGGAGGTTGTTCCGCCGCCACGCCTCCAAAATGCTACTACTGGTTGTGACACACCTCTCTCCTCCACCCCCCCTCTTCTTTTTCCTCCATGGCCTCTTCCTGTGCTTTGTCCTCGGAACCAGCGGTGCTCCGTAGGCGTTCAAGGGGCTACGCAAGTACGCAGGCAAAAAGATGCCATGCCGTGCTTGCGCTGGTGTGTTTGGGGGACAGGAGTCACACTGGGGCAGAGGTTCTGTCTGCTCTGCAGGGGCAGGCCGAGAGGTGGTTGACGTCACGCCAGCTTAAGGCAGGAATGGTGGTTAGCGACAATGGCACCAACCTCCTCTCCGCTCTCCGACAGGGACAACTGACCCATGTGCCCTGTGTGGCTCACGTCCTTAACCTGGTGGTGCAGCTGTTCTTGGGCAGGTACCCGGGCCTACAGGATGTACTGAGGCAGGCCAGGAAAGTCTGTGTGCATTTCCGCAGATCTTATAATGCCAGTGCTCGCCTGGCTGAGCTGCAAAAGGAGTTGAACCTGCCCAAGAACCGCCTTATATGTGACATGCCCACCAGGTGGAACTCAACGTTGGCCATGCTGCAGTGGCTGCACACGCAGCAGAGGGCCATCAATGAGTACCTGTGCGACTACAGCACCAGGACAGGGTCAGGGGAGCTTGGGTTTTTTCACCACGCCAGTGGGGCATGATCAGGGATGCATGCACTGTCCTGGCACCATTTGAGGAGGCCACGAGGATGGTGAGCAGTGACAGGAGGGAGGAGGGAGGAGGAGGGAGGAGGGAGGAGGAGGGAGGAGGAAGGAGGGAGGAGGAGGGAGGAGGGAGGAGGGAGGAGTAGGAGGAGGAGGAGGAGGAGGAGGAGGAGGAGGAGGAGAAGGACCTAATGCCTCAGCTAACCTACGCTGCATGGCCTCCCTGATCCTGCAAAGTCTGCGGAAGGATCCTCGTATTCTTCAGATCAAGGAGAGGGACCATTACTGGCTGGCCACTCTCCTTGATACAAGGGTAAGGTTGCAGACCTTATCTTACCGTCGCAGAGGATGAGACAACTCCGGGAGGCCTTGCAGAAAGGTCTGTGCAACGCGTTCCCAGAGACTGGGAGGTTACAAACTCCTGGTCCTGGACAACGAGTTGCTGAGGCTTCGGTCAGTCAAAGAAGGAGCGGTGGGGAAGGTGGCCGTCTGACCGATGCGTTCAGACAATTCTTTAGTCCACAGCCCCAAGGTATGATCGGTTCCAGCAACCATCGCCAGCGTCTGATATACATGGTGCAGGAATATCTAGGGGCAAGGTCAGACTTGGACACCTTCCCCACCGAAAATCCTCTGGCTTACTGGGTCTTGAGGATGGATCACTGGCCAGAGCTTGCACAGTGTGCAATTGAGCTACTGGCCTGTCCTGCATCCAGCGTTCTTTCAGAACGCACATTCAGTGCTGCTGGAGGATTTGTCACGGATCACAGGGTGCGCCTGTCCACCGACTCGGTTGCTCGACTGACCTTCATAAAGATGAACCAGTCTTGGATCACCACCAGCTACCAAACACCTGAAGATGATATGACAGACTAATTTATTTTCAAATGTCACATCCCTTCAAGACTGATGCTGATGCTGAGAGACTGTCCTGTTATGTTGACTGACTATCCTCCTCCTCCTCAATGATCCGATTGATGATGATAGCTTGGAAGAACATTTTTGTTTCTGGGTGCCGCCACCAGTGGCTAAGGCCCAATTTTTCAGCCCCTGTTTAACAGGGGCATGTAATTACAATTTTTTATGCAATGCTTTGCAGCAGGGCTCATTCCTGCACTCCAACTAGAGTATCTGGGAGAGATTGCAGTGTCGTGGCACCAGTGCCTAAGGCCCAATTTTTCAGCCCGTTTAACAGGGGCGTGTAATTAAAATTTTTGATGCAATACTTTGCAACAGGGCTCATTGCTGTGCTCCAAGTACAGTATCTGTGAGGGGTTGCAGTGTTGTGGCACCAGTGCCTAAGGCCCAATTTTTCTGCCCCTGTTTAACAGGGGCATGTAATTACAATTCTTGATCTAATAATTCACAGCAGGGCCCATTCCTGCGCCCACCAAGAGTTACTGTGAGGCCTTACAGTGTTGTGTCAACACCACCACCACCACCACCAAAGGCCCAATTTTTCAGACCCTGTTCAACAGGGGCATGCAATTACAATTCTTGATCTAATAATTCACAGCAGGGCCCATTCATTCGCCCACCAAGAGTAACTGTGAGGGCTCACAGTGTTGTGGCAACAACAACATGTAAGGGGCAAATTTCAGCAGAGTATATACGGCAGGCCCCTACTTTCAAACATCCAACTTACAAACGACTCCTCCTTGCAAATGGAAGGATACAACAGGAAGTGAGAGGAAATCTACCCCTAGGAAGGCAAATTCTCTCCTGTAATGCCGTGTACACACGGCCGTTTTTCTCGTCGAGAAAAACAACATTTTTTCCTTTCGACGAGAAAAACGATCGTCTGTGGGCTTTTTTACGTTTTTTTTCGACGAGAAAAACGGCAATAATAACGACGAGAAAAATTAGAACATGTTCTAATTTTTCTCATCGTTTTTTTCGACATGTTTCCCGCGGCAGTTTTCCCATAGGGAAACACTGCCGCGGAGCCCACAGACGGTCGTTTTTCTCGTCAAGAGAAAAAATGACGTGAAAAACGACCGTGTGTGTGGAACAAGCCGTTCCCTCGTTTTTAATGTCATTATTCACTGCGTTTTTTTAACCGCCGTGAATAATGATCGTGTGTACGCTGCATAAGAGTTAATATGGGAAAAAAAGTGTCTCCTCTCCACTGATGCTTTACCACCAATTCTTGTTTCAATAAAAAAAACAAATTTTCTAAAAACATTTGTCATTAGGACGGAAAGTGAGGTGAACTGTTCTGAACAGGTGCACACTGCACAGACAGCAAAACAAATGTTACAGGGGTGATAACCCTTCCCTATGTTTTCCAAAAATCTTAAAAATAGATTTTTTGGCTGGAGCTACACTTAAACAATGTACCTGTTCAAAATTACAAACAGATTCTACATAAGAACAAACCTACAGTCCCTGTCTTGTATGCACCGCCTGTATATGGCTGTTCAGAGTATATAGGGCCTTTTTTATTTTGTGTGTGGGGTTCCCCTTAATATCCATACAAGACCCAAAGGGGGGTAATGGGCTGGGGTAGGGGGGGAGGTGATGGGGTAGCTATGCCATTTTTCTTAAAGATTTTCATCCATATTACCGGGACCAGACATTACATTAAAGCCGCAAGCAGTTTTAACCACTTAAGCCCTGGACCATTTGGTAGCTAAAGGACCAGAGGTAATTTCAGAATTTTGCACTGCGCTGCTTTAACTGTAAATTGTGCGGACATGCAATGTTGTACCCAAACAAAAATTGCGTCCTTTTCTTCCCACAAATAGAGCTTTCTTTTAATGGTATTTGATTGCCTCTGCGATTTTAATTTTTTTGCGAAATAAACGGAAAAAGACCAAAAATTTTGAAAAAAAATTATATTTTCTACTTTTTGTTATAAGAAAAATCGAATAAACTCAATTTTAGTCATACATTTAGGCCAAAATGTATTCAGCCACGTCTTTAGTAAAAAAAATGTCAATAAGCGTATATTTATTGGTTTGCGCAAAAGTTATAGCGTCTACAAACTAGGGTACATTTTCTGGAATTTACACAGCTTTTAATTTATGACTGCCTATCTCATTTCTTGAGGTGCTAAAATGGCAGGGCAGTACAAAACCCCCCCAAATGACCCCATTTTGGAAAGTAGACATCCCAAGGAAATTGCTGAGAGGCATGTTGAGCCCATTGAATATTTTTTTTTTTTTTGTCTCAAGTGATTGAATAATGACTAAAAAAAAAAAAAAATTACAAAAAGTTGTCACTAAATGATATATTGCTCACACATGCCATGGTTATATGTGGAATTACACCCCAAAATACATTTTTCTGCTTCTCCTGAGTACGGGGATACCACATGTGTGGGACTTTTTAGGAGCCTAGCCGCGTACGGGACCCCGAAAACCAAGCACCGCCTTCAGGATTTCTAGGCACAAATTTTTGATTTCACTCCTCACTACCTATCACAGTTTCGAAGGCCATAAAATGCCAAAATAGCACAAAACCCCCCCCAAATGACCCCATTTTGGAAAGTAGACACCCCAAGCTATTTGCTGAGAGGCATGGTGAGTATTTTACAGCTCTCATTTGTTTTTGAAAATGAAGAAAGAAAATATATATTTTTATTTTTTTTCAATTTTCAAAACTTTGTGACAAAAAGCGAGATCTGCAAAATACTCACAATACCTCTCAGCAAATAGCTTGGGGTGTCTACTTTCCAAAATGGGGTCATTTGGCGGGGTTTTGTGCCATCTGGGCATTCCATGGCCTCCGAAACTGTGATAGGCAGTGAGAAGTGAAATCAAAAATTTACACCCTTAGAAAGCCTGAAGGCGGTGCTTGGTTTTTGGGGTCCCGTACGCGGCTAGGCTCCCAAAAAGTCTCACACATGTGGTATCCCCGTACTCAGGAGAAGCAACAGAATGTATTTTGGGGTGTAATTCCACATATGCCCATGGCATGTTTGAGCAATATATCATTTAGTGACAACTTTGTGCAAAAAAAAAAATAGAAACATTTTTTTTTTCTTTTTTCCGCAACTTGTGTCAACATATAAAATATTCCATGGACTCGACATGCCTCTCAGTATATAGCTTGGGGTGTCTACTTTCCAAAATGGGGTCATTTGGGGGGGTTTTGAACTGTTCTGGCATTTTATACACAACATTAGGAAGCTTACATCCACTCTTCTAACCACTTGAAGACAAAGCCCTTTTTGACACTTTTTGTTTACATGAAAACATATTTTTTTTTGCAAGAAAATTATGTTGAACCCCCAAACATTATATATATTTTTAAAGCAAAGGCCCTACAGATTATAATGGTGGGTGTTGCATTTTTTTTTCTACACAGTATTTGCGCAGCGATTTTTCAAACCCATTTTTTTTGGAAAAAATACACATTTTTTTATTTTAATGCACTAAAACACACTATATTGCCCAAATGTTTGATGAAATAAAAAAGATGATCTTAGGCCGAGTACATAGATACCAAACACGACATGCTTTAAAATTTCGCACAAACGCGCATTGGCGACAAACTACATACATTTTTAAAAGCCTTTAAAAGCCTTTACAGGTTACCCCGTTAGATTTACAGAGGAGGTCTACTGCTAAAATTACTGCCCTCGATCTGACCTTCGCGGTGATACCTCCGGTGACGCCAGACCGACGCTTGCGTTCGCCATTGGGCAAGAGCAGGGCAGGACAGGGGTGCTTTTCTTTTTTTTCTTTTTTTTTTTTATTATTAATTTTGGTTTTTTATTTTATTTTTAAATTGTTCCTTCCATATTTATTTATTTTTTATCATTTTTATTGTTATCTCAGGGAATGTAAATATCCCCTATGATCGCAATAGGTAGTGACAGGTACTCTTTTTTTGAAAAAACTGGGGTCTTCTAGACCCTAGATCTTTCCTCTGCCCTCAAAGCATCTGACCACACCAAGATTGGTGTGATAAAATGCTTTCCCAATTTCCCAATGGCGCTTTTTATATCCGGGGGGGGGCATTCCCTCCCACTGCTTGTAAAAGCAGTCCAGAGGCTAATTAGCCACTAGGATTGCTTTTACATGAAAGCCGGCCACTGGCTGAAAAGAATACCAGTACGTTGCTGGTCCTTGTTGGACATGTGTTGTAATCTTTTTTTTTCATGCAGCCAGTTGGCTGAACGAAAAAGAGATTGATCGGTGGGTATGCCCACCATTAGAATACCGCCCTTCATCCACCCACTTCTAATGATGGGCATACATGCACCATTTATATATGCCGAAGCATGGGGGCATCCTCCCGCAAAAAAGTTATGCCGCACACACATGGTCGGACTTTTCCACGGGCAAGCCTCCGTCGGAATTTCGACCGTATGTACGCGGCATTAGGAGCAAAATCGCCCCAATGCTTCGGCATATATGCTTTTTTTTTTAACTGTGGTGGTGAAATCACGCTGCAGTTATGTGTGTTGTGTTTTGCAAGTGACAGTGATCGATCGATACTGCACTTGGGTGCCCTTGGCTGGACGGAGGGGCAAAACGCAGGTGCTAGCAGGTATCTGGGCTGATCCCGCTAACACTGCGTTTTTGGGAACCCTAAACTGCTGGGGACGCTAGTATAGATCTGATCAGATCAGATATTGAACTGTTCAGATACTATACCACTAAGGGAGGTGTATGCTTCACGCGTGGGTGTTAGCGTTACTGGCACTAACCTGACACTGCCTGGGGTGTGACGTAGACCCTCTCTGACGCTAAAACCTAATTGATATCACCCGCCGGGCGATCAGGGGGTTAAACCTTTATTGGGTTATATATACGGCGGGTGCCCTGACACTATAAAAAGCAAACTAACTAACCAGCGTCACCCGTAACACTTATATGGTGATCACTGGTGAAAGGGTTAACTAGGGGCAATTAGGGGGTTAAAAACTTTATTAGATAATATATGGGGGTACCTGACGCTATAAAAACCTGCGGCGAACCTAAAAAAAAATACTGGCTACCGATCTGCATCACAGACGCTAAGACAGCGATCAGAAAAATGATCACTTAGCGACAGTGGTGATAGGGGGTGAAAGGGTTACCTGGGGGGCGATCAAGGGGGTTAAACCTTTATTCGATAATTTATGGGGGTACCTGACGCTATAAAAACCTGCGGCGAACCTAAAGAAAATTACTGGCTACCGATCTGCATCACCGACGCTAAGACAGCGATCAGAAAAATGATCGCTTAGCGACGGCGGTGCTAGGGGGTGAAAGGGTTATCTGGGGGGTGATCAGGGGGTTAAACCTTTATTAGGGGGGGTTAGGGGGCTACACTGGACCTAAAACTAACTTTAGTGACACTTTTACAGTCACAAATGTCACTGATTGCAGTGATCAGTAAATAAATGGTCACTGCAATCAGTGACACTGTGACTGGGGGCTGGTGGGTGATCTGAGGGGGCGATTTGTGTGCCTATGTGTCCTGGTGTCAGTGTAGTGTTTTGTGCACTGACCTGATGTCTTCTCTTGTACGGCGCTCGGTATATGTGAGCGCCGCATGAGAGATGACATCACTTCCTCCTGCTTCCTCTGCCTGTGTTTACATTACAGGACAGAGGAAGCATTTTCATTCGCCGGGAGCGATCGCGGGGGGGGTGGCCGGAATCGAACGGCCGTCCCCTCATCTCGGATCGCTCCCCAACGAATACCGACCGCTCACTGTATAGGAGGGGGGTCCGATTGGACCCCCCAACTGTACAAAGGCAATCACGTACACTGTACGTGATTGTGCCTGTCGGTGCCATTCTGCCGACGTACATATACAGTGAGCGGTCGTTAAGTGGTTAAATGGCTTTTTTTCCTTTAGAAATGTAATTTTGTGCAGGGACAGTTCTAAACACGGGAAACACGTGGCACTTCACAGGCATACTTTAGACACCCCCCAGGTACGATATTTAAAGGAATATTTGACTTTTTTTTTCACTTTATGCATCATTAAAATGACTGCTCCCGAAAAACTGCCATTTTTAAAACTTCTTTTTGCATTGATACATGTCCCCTGGTGGAGAACCCGGGTTCCCAAACCCTTTTTAGGACAATAACATGCATAATAGTCATTATAATTAGCACTTTAGATTTCAAACGTTTGCATCCATTGTATTTAATAGGGTTCTAAAGTTTGTGTGAACTTTCGGTCTGTTCGCGAGTTCTGGTGCGAACCGAACCCGGGGGTGTTCGGCTCATCACTAGTGAAGACCGCAGCTTTTTCCCATTGTTCATCTGAGATTTGAATTTGAAGCTCATCTTCCCAAATTTTTTTAAATTTGTCTGGTGAGTGGGAGGTTGGCTGAAAGATCCATTTATAATTTAAAGTTACCTTTCGTATAGGTTTTTGTTCATAACATAGTTTATCCAATTGTGTGAGAGGTCTTCACAGTCAGTTTTTACGTTTGTTGTTCTGAATAAAATCGTGTATTTGCAGATACGACCAAAAGGTTAAAGTGTTCTTATAGAGTTATTTTCCTAAGCTTGAGAATGTTTTTATCTTTCCCATGTGAATACAGTGTTGAGCTAGCAAAGGAGAGCTTACTTATTTTTAGGATCAAAGTTTTATTATTCAATCCTGGAGGAAAATCGGGGTTATTCATTATTGGAGTCATTGGGCTTGGTAAGGTAGAGAGTTTGTTTGGTTGCTATTTTATGGAATATTTTTAGAGTCGTATTTATAAATGGGTGTTTTTTGATTAGTATAGGGTAATTTATCGGGTTTGACCAAAGTAAATATTGTGTTTGTAAAGTGGACCAGAATCTTTCAAGATCTACCCAATCTTTGTTTTTGTAGTGGCAGTGCCAATTTACTATCCTTGTTAGATGTGTAGCTTAATAGTATTTTTTTTAAATTCAGGAATTCCCATTCCTCCTTTTGATTTAGGAAGGTGTAGCAGATTGAGTTGTATGCGTTTGCCCAAATAAAGTTTCTCTGTGCTATCATTAAGGGAGGTATGTCTATTGGTATGTCTATTGGGAGGGCATGAAATAGTAATCTGGGTAAAACCGTCATCTACAGGATGGCGGCTCTGCCAAACCATGAGAAATGTTTTGGGTTCCAGTTTTTGAGGTCTTTTTCTATTTATTTTTTTAATAAAAGTTAGAAATTATGGTCATGGAGATGTTCTAATTTTGAAGTTAGTTTGATCTCTAGATATTTTAGTGCTGTGTTTTTTCATTTATAGGGGCAGTTTTTTGTTGCTAGTTGTTCTGTTGTCTTGGTGAGGATAAGATTCATTGCTTTAGATTTTTTCTGGTTGATTTTAAAATTTGAGATGAATTTAAAATGCTGGAAACATCTCTTGAGGTTGGGTATGGAGATATGGGGTTGTGTCACATAGAAAAGTAAATTGTCGGCATATGCTGCCGTTTTGTATTCTCTGTCGTTGATGTCAAGTCTGTGTGTCGCTGTCTGAAGGTTTATGGTCCTAATTTAGTGTCAAGATGAATAACAAAGGGGGAGAGTGGGCAGCCCTGTCTGGTTCCGTTTCGTCCGCCAATACGGCTCAGGCCTTTGAGGTTGAACCATTTATTGCCTGCTCTTCAGAGGGGGTGGTTTACCTCATTCAATGCCCCTGTGGGTTACAATACGTGGGGAGGACTAAAAGGGCTTTGAAAGTAAGACTGAATGAACACATCAGTAACATAAGAAGGGGTTTCAAAAACCATTCAGTCTCAAGACACTATGAAGAGGGACCCATCTAACCATAGGGACCTATCTAACACATTTTACATGGGGATAGATAAATACAAACCCCATTGGAGGGGCAGTTCACTAGTTAGGGAGATTTCCAAAAAAGAAATGGCTTGGATATATAGATTAAAAACATACGTACCCTTTGGCTTAAATGTCGATACCGACGTAAATACTTTTATCAATAACTCTTAGGTTCACTCACCGTGAAGGTGTGTCAATATAATTTATATGCTTTGATGTTTGTGGGGTTTGTTTTTACATTTATTTTGTTTTATACATCAAATTATTTATGTATTGAGTATGAATTTGTACACCAGGCTTGGTTTTGTATCACCACAAATCCACGGACAATTTTGATAATTATCAAGTAAATTTGGGAATTTTATAAATGTGTAGACATTTAATCTATATAATTAAATTTAAATTTATAATAGGGGGTCCTGCTTTATAACAGGGCATCAGGTTTATTTTTTAAATTGGTTTGGCCTAATAGATGGGACCGACCACCTTACACTTTGTTTAATGTTAGGTGTTCAATTTTACTGTAAACATGGCACCATAATTCTTATTGGTTGCATTTTCGGTAGGCTATATCATTGAGGTATGGTTATTTTATTAACAATCCTAATGGGTATCGATACAACATATGTCCAAGTTCTAAATTTCAGGTTGAGGATAAGGATGTTATATATATTTTTTTTATATTCCCCGGTTCTAGTGAACCTGATTCAAATAGATCCCATTGACTGCTATGTTAGTGGACCGGGGGTCTGTTTGAGTTATGTTAGAGAAATAATATGTATACTGTCCACTAGGTGTTGCCTTGCGTTAGGGCAGAGAGTGTCCCCTATATGCATTTGGTTCATATCCGGTGTATGCACGCGATTAGTGGCAACATGTCATGTTATTTTAATAATAACATTTATTTTTTGGCACTATAGCATTGTGGTACGGTTATCTCACTAAAAATTCTAGTGGGTACCGATACAACATATGCCTAAGTTCTCAATCTTAGGTTGAGGATAAGGGTGATATATATATATATATATATATATATATATATTTTTTTTTTTTTTTTCTCTAGTGAATCGGATTCAAATAAATCTCATTGGCTGCTATGTTAGTGGACCAGGGGTTTGTTTGAAGTATTCTAGAGAGACAATATGCATATCCTCCAGCAGGTGTCGCCTTTGCCTTAGGGCGGAGGGTGTCCCCTCTATGCATTTGGTTTATATCCGGTGTATGCGCGCGATTAGTGCCAACAGGTCGTGCTGTTTTAATAATAAAATTTACTTTTCAAAATATTAAGTAAAGTTTTATAATCTGCATTGCGGTTTTCAATGTAAACTGTAGATAGGGATATCCACATGCCCAAGCCTTAGGGATTAGCTATTTAGTTCTATTCCAATAGAGATTGGTGTAACATTACAGACATTGCGGCTGAGCTCCATGTAAAAGTCGGCATTGCATGGTATTTCACATGTCCATTGGTTGGTGGTGCCCCATAACGAGGCTTGGTTTGATTTGCTATGTATAAATAGAGGTGACGCAGTGCGCCGCCCGTGCCCTTGGACGAAGTAAGTTGTTACGAAACAAACGTAGGGCAGAGCGACGCGCTGACGTCGCTTCGTGCTCCATACGATTGGTTCCCCAGTAGGATGGGTGTCTGTTGTTTGTGCACCGGCCAGCACACCAGACTCAGAGGCCTATTTAATCTGCAACATTGTAAGTGCAATATTAACTGTTTTTAATAAAAAAAATTACACGTTTAATGCACTATATGGAGCGTTTATTTTTTCATATATCGGGTGCATCTGCTGATGGTTTATTGGTCGAGAGTCACTGCTAAAGATTCGTACTTGTGTTTGCTGGTTCTTGGAGAGAGCTGACTGATTACAGGCATACATTGATCCTCTGTCACTGGGGATCGTGGCAAGCTGGTAAGAAGTAATTTCTGCTGATTCAACACGATTGCTTTTGGATACGACATCTCACAATATATGGACTTTTTTCACAGAGCACTGGTGTTCAGGTTATTATTTAGAGCTCACATGCACTAATAATTTTATGGACAAGATTTTTTGATTGCATTAATAAACACTTTGTAGGACTTTTCATTTATATATTCTGTACAATTTACTGTTATTTTATGGATTCATCACAATATTGATTTTTGTATGGGTCATTCACTAATTTGATTACTGGTGATTTCATTTGTTAATTTATTTCAATTCAACATTGAATGGTCACGGGGTCAGCACGATTTATTTTTCTTCCATAGTCTTGCTCTTGTATTTTTATTTACATGATAATCGCAGCTCCCAATTGTATAACTGTGACACGGCTTTGCAGTTATTTGTTTTAGTGTCTTTTAGCGCAGTTTCTTTTTTCTCCATTTTCCGTTATGTATTTTTATCGGTTCAGAACAGGTGTTGTTAATATTTTTGCGCAAGGATCATTATAAAGCGAGGATATCCACTTCAACAACCAAAGCCAATGTGTTTGCAAGTAGTGAATATATAGTCCCAAGCAACCATGTCAAAGGCCTTTTTGGCATCAGCTGACAGTATGTCAGGAAAGGTTCCATCCGCTGGTGTTATTTATTATTTGGCTTGCAGTATTGTGGTCCACCAACAGGTGTCTCCTGGCAGTGTGGAACTGTCAGGAGAATTTCTCCCTGCTGGTATTATGTTATCCTTTGGACGCAGTACTGGTCTCCACCAGCGGATGGATCCTGGCAGTGTGGAGCAAACTGATCTTTCAGTGCTCAGGTGCTGCCCAGCCTGGTGTGTTCCTGACTCCTGCCCAGTCTGGTTTGTTCCTGTCTGCTGCCCAGCTTGATTTGCCCCTGTCTACTGCCCAGCTTGATTTGCCCCTGTCTGCTGCCCAGCTTGATGTGACTGTCTCCTGCCCGGATGTGCCTGCTGTCTGCCCGGACGTGCCCGCTGTCTGCCCAGATGTGACTTTGCCTGTTGCCCAGCTTGTTGCCATGAACTTTCCCCAGCAACAGTTAGTTGGAGCTTCCGGAGGCCGCTCCTTTGATGGGGGGGGTACTGTCAGGAAAGGTTCCATCCGCTGGTGTTATTTATTATTTGGCTTGCAGTACTGTGGTCCACCAGCAGGTGTCTCCTGGCAGTGTGGAACTGTCAGGAGAATTTCTCCCTGCTGGTATTATGTTATCCTTTGGACACAGTACTGGTCTCCACCAGCGGATGGATCCTGGCAGTGTGGATCAAACTGATCTTTCAGCGCTCAGGTGTGACTTGAAGCCAATTACATGCCTCCTATTTATACCCGGCAAGTACAAACACACCTCGCCCTGGTATCTCTCTCCCTGACCTAGGACCTGTGATCCCGACTTTGAGCCTGCATCCTACCTGACCCGATCCGACCTGATCCCTATCCTGAGCCCATCCTGTATCCGTCCCTCCTGTCCCCTGTTTACCACGTATACTTGTCCTCCTGTTCCCTGAGTACTTATCCCTGCTCTGCAGCCTATCCATCCGTCCCCTCCCTGTTCCTGTTGGCTCCCATCTGCTGACATCCCCTTGTGTATGACCTCGGCCTGGCTTTTACTACGATTCTGGTATCTCCCATTATTGTGTATTTTGTCTATAGTCACTGTTTTGGTTGATTTATTGTGTTCTGTTGGAGGTGGTTGTATGTTTGTTCACTTATCTTAATAAACTGTTATATTTTTACCTACACCCGTTTGGTCTCCTCTGTGCAGTCACACAGTCTGGTCTACTATTATTCTCTGACAGTATACCAGGGCCATCCCTGATCAGACGTGGCTGCATTGAGGAACAATCCTGGTGTTGTGAGTTCTGCTAATATGGATTCCGATTAAATCCTTTAATATTCTCTGCTGGCGGCAGAGGATGGCGAATCTTGTCGCCAGGTTTTAAAGGGATGAACTAGTGACCAGCTGATGGAAACAATCCGATCAGCTAATTTCTTGGTGGATCAGGGTTACATGCAGTCTGAGGATGTTCAGCCATTAATCCGGTTATGTGTAAAATCAGCCCTGTCATGTGTTTCCAAAGGAAGTGATGACTTCTCTCCCCCTTTCAATGGTGACCAAGTTGAATCCCTAGTATGGTTATTAGAGGATGATCCAGCTTATTTTGATGAACATTATTTCCCTTGTTCCCAGCAGGTGTTATCCGATTGTGTTAGTTCAGTGGAGTCTCTGATTAGACAGGGTGTGTGTGAACAAGTTTTTGTTCAACCTGTGCTGCAGGCATGGTCAGATTTCCTGAATTCAGCCAAGCCACAACATTCCAGCCCTGCCATTAATCACCTGCCTTCCCAAGAATTTATCCGCCCATCATCTATGGCAACCCCAGCTACAGCCCAGTTTGCACAGCCTCCCACCAAATATTATTACCCAGTCTCTACTTGTTGCACCTACCCTGCCTTCAATCCACCTGCTTCTTCCCTTTCACCTATAGCAAATCCACAAGAACCTCCTCCAGCCACTGTTCCCGTATCTCTGCCGCATTCCAGTCCTTCCTCTTAGTCAATTCCATCCTTTGCATACATCCCCCCTGTTATTTATAAATCTGCAGTGGATAAGCCAAAGAAGAAGCAAAAGTTTTGTCCTACCAAAACGATCCTGCCATTAACCCAACCTACCTCCACACTCACCAATCTGTTCCAGCCCGAAGTGCCAGTGTTCCAGCCCAAAGTGCCAGTGTTCCAGCCCGAAGTGCCAGTGTTCCAGCCCGAGGTGCCAGTGTTCCAGCCCGAGGTGCCAGTGTTCCAGCCCGAGGTGCCAGTGTTCCAGCCCGAGGTGCCAGTGTTCCAGCCCGAGGTGCCAGTGTTCCAGCCCGTGGTGCCAGTGTTCCAGCCCGAGGTGCCAGTGTTCCAGCCCGAGGTGCCAGTTTTCCAGCCCGAGGTGCCAGTGTTCCAGCCTGAAGATCCTATGCCAGCCTGAAGATCCCGTGCCAGCCTGCCAGCCTGAAGTTCCTGTGCCAGCCTGAAGTTCCTGTGCCAGCCTGAAGTGTCAGAGCCATTGTTCCAGCCTGATGTCCCGATGCCTGTCTTCCAGCCTGAAGATCCGGTGTCCCAGCCTGAAGATCCGGTGTCCCAGCCTGAAGATCCGGTGTCCCAGCCTGAAGATCCGGTGTCCGTTTCCCGGCTTGAGGTTGTGGTGCCCGTTTCCCATCCTGAGGAGCCTGCTGCCCAGTCTGATGTGTTCCTGTCTGCTGCCCGGCCTAACGTGCCCCTGTCTGCTGCCCGGCCTGACGTGCCCCTGTCTGCTGCCCGGCCTGACGTGCCCCTGTCTGCTGCCCGGCCTGACGTGCCCCTGTCTGCTGCCTGGCCAGACGTGCCCCTGTCTGCTGCCCGGCTTGACGTGCCCCTGTCTGCTGCCCAGCCTGAGGTGTTCCTGTCTGCTGCCCAGCCTGAGGTGTTCCTGTCTGCTGCCCAGCCTGAGGTGTCCCTGTGTGCTGCCCAGCTCGACGGCCTGGAGCCTGCTGCCCAGCTCGACGGCCCGGAGCCTGCTGCCCAGCTCGACGGCCCGGAGCCTGCTACCCAGCTCGATGTTCCGGAGCCTGCTGCCCAGCTCGATGTTCCGGAGCCTGCTGCCCAGCCTGGTGTGTTCCTGTCTGCTGCCCAGCTTGATTTGCCCCTGTCTGCTGCCCAGCTCGATGACCCGGAGCCTGCTGCCCAGCTCGATGACCCGGAGCCTGCTGCCCAGCTCGATGACCCGGAGCCTGCTGCCCAGCCTAGTGTGTTCCTGACTCCTGCCCAGCCTAGTGTGTTCCTGACTCCTGCCCAGCCTGGTTTGTTCCTGTCTGCTGCCCAGCTTGATTTGCCCCTGTCTGCTGCCCAGCTTGATTTGCCCCTGTCTGCTGCCCAGCTTGATTTGCCCCTGTCTGCTGCCCAGCTTGATTTGCCCCTGTCTGCTGCCCAGCTTGATGTGACTGTCTCCTGCCCGGATGTGCCCGCTGTCTGCCCGGATGTGCCTGCGCCTGTTGCCCAGCTTGTTGCCATGAACTTTCCCCAGCAACAGTTAGTTGGAGCTTCCGGAGGCCGCTCCTTTGAGGGGGGGTACTGTCAGGAAAGGTTCCATCCGCTGGTGTTATTTATTATTTGGCTTGCAGTACTGTGGTCCACCAGCAGGTGTCTCCTGGCAGTGTGGAACTGTCAGGAGAATTTCTCCCTGCTGGTATTATGTTATCCTTTGGACGCAGTACTGGTTTCCACCAGTGGATGGATCCTGGCAGTGTGGAGCAAACTGATCTTTCAGCGCTCAGGTGTGACTTGAAGCCAATTACATGCCTCCTATTTATACCCGGCAAGTACAAACACACCTCGCCCTGGTATCTCTCTCCCTGACCTAGGACCTGTGATCCCGACTTTGAGCCTGCATCCTACCTGACCCGGTCCGACCTGATCCCTATCCTGAGCCCATCCTGTATCCGTCCCTCCTGTTCCCTGTTTACCACGTATACCTGTCCTCCTGTTCCCTGAGTACTTATCCCTGCTATGCAGCCTATCCATCCGTCCCCTCCCTGTTCCTGTTGGCTCCCATCTGCTTACATCCCCTTGTGTATGACCTCGGCCTGGCTTTTACTACGATTCTGGTATCTCCCATCATTGTGTATTTTGTCTATAGTCACTGTTTTGGTTTATTTATTGCACTGTGTTCTGTTGGAGGTGGTTGTATGTTTGTTCACTTATCTTAATAAACTGTTATATTTTTACCTACACCCGTTTGGTCTCCTCTGTGCAGTCACACAGTCTGGTCTACTAGCCTTCTCTGACACAGTAGTAGGCATTCAATCTTTTTTTGTTGAGTTGCGTGAATAAGGTTGAGAGTCTTGATTGTTGTCCCTTGCTTCGCGTCCAGGCATAAAACCCACTTGCTCCAGGCCGATTCATTTTATCAGGAAAGGTCTGATTCTGTTGGCTAGGATCTTGGCAAGTAGTTTTAAATCTGTATTAAGTAGGGATATGGGTCTGTAGTTTGCACAGTCGGTCGGATCTTTGTCTGTTTTTGGTATCACGTTAATGTATGCCAATAAAAAATCGTTTGAAGGGTTAGGATCTTTAGTAATGTGATTGAGAGCAGTTAGTGGTTTGTTTAATAGGGATTCAAACATTTTATAGTTTTGTGAAGTGAATCTGTCTGGGCCTAGGCTTTTACCTCATTTCAAGTCTTTGATAGCGGCCAAGGCTTCTTCTCTAGAAATTGGCTTTTCTAGTTTGTCTGTTTCTGTCTGGGATAAGGATGACATTTAACTTTCATGCCCTGTACACACGAGCGGAATTTCCGTTGGAAAAAAGTTGGATGGTTTTTCTGACTGAATTCCGCTCAAGCTTGGCTTGCATACCCACGGTCACACAAAAGTTCTCTGAACTTTCGAGCGTTAAGAACGCGGTGACGTACAACACTTACGACGAGGCGAGAAAAAGAAGTTCAATGCTTCCGTCGGAAAAATAGAGAACCTACTCTCAATCTTTTGCTGGTGGAAATTCCGACAGAAAAAGTCTGATGGAGCATACACACAGTTGGAATTTCCGACCAAAAACTCACATCAGACTTTTGCTGGTGGAAATTCTGCTTGTGTGTATGGGGCATCAGTCAAATCTGCCAGCTCAGCGGGGATCAACGGAGCGATCCCCACTGAGCAAGCGGATATTTAAGGAACGGGTCATCATGGGATCCGCCCGTGTGAAAGGGCCCTAAGAGAAAGTAGTTCTTGAGTGCTGTTTGTACTTGTATTTGGATCTCAGGGTCTACTAGTTAGCAAGCATTTAATCTCCAGTTAAATGTTTTTGCGTTATGTTTGGTTGTGTTGAATGAGACAGAAAAAGGAGCATGATCTGATAGAGAAGCCCGAAGCAAAAAAAAATTCAAAATAAAATATAGCGGAGGGCTTGCATGACAGGGGAAACGGGACAAAGTGTAGGGAATGTAAGAGCTCACCTGATTGGGGCAACTGGAGGAGGAGGGGTCATAGGCAGTAAAATAAGGAGATGGCCCCTCCCCAGCATTCAGTGTCAGCGTGAGGAGCAAGCTTATGTTGTTGTTATTGTTGTGTCTCTCTTTTTTACGTTTTTTTTCCACAAAGTTGTTGGGTCCAAGGATGTCGTGGCAGTTGGCAGGTGTTGGTCTTTGCGGATGAAGGAAGAAACCTCAGATAAGGAAGAGTTCGGGACCCATCGGTGGTATGGGTCCCGCTGGTGGTATTCCAGCTAACGGGTGCACTGCGGTCAGTGGTTTTGTCTCTGAGCTAGTATATCAGCTGGAGGTCTATTTAGGATAAAAGGTACTGCAGTGCATTATTAAAATCATATGGCAATTTTGGGGTTTCCTGCAAAGACCAATGCTAGTATTCCTGATGGGTGGTGGTTTAACAGATGTTTTGTACAGTTATGTTATTTAAGTTGAGTTGTTAATAAAGAGGCTGCTACGGACAATATTTACTCCAACTTGGTGTGGTCTCCATTAATGGAGTAATGGTAAGGGGGATTGGACTATGTGTTGGTATGGAAGGCATGGGGTAAGTATGGATCATCTGTTATACAATGGTCAAGTAAGATTGCTCCTATTTCGGCTCTCTCCAGATCAGGAAGGTCTCTCTGGGTAATATAAAAATGGTCTATTGTCGTGTATCGGTTATGTGGAGCCGAATAGAATATAAGTCTTTTTCTGTGGGATGTAGTGTCCTCCATGTGTCAATTAGTGTTAGGGATTTAAGTAAACGTTTTACTCTTTTGAGGATTTTACAAGCTATACTCGTCTTCCCAGATGAGGTATCCTGGGATGGATTCAGTTGTTAAAATGTTAGCAAGTGTGGCAGGTTTGCCATTCATTAAGCCCTTTAGAAAAATGTATCTGCCATCTATATCAATATGTTGTTTCTCAATGGAGAAAGTTGTATTTTTACTGTGTAGTATAGTCACTTCTTTGGTCTTAGCTTGTAGGTTGGTGGCATGGAATGCTTGGGTAAAGTAATTGTTTGTCAGTTTTGGTATCTGTGTGCCTTTAAAGTTAAATCTCAGGACTGCCCCATGGAATTTGGGACAGTTGGAAGGTATGCACAGAAACCAAAGAACTTGGGAGAAGACACAAAGACCATAGGACTGAGCAGGGAGGGCACAGAGACCACAGCATGCGAGCTGGGCTAGCACCTGACGAGTGTGTGTGGGGATTAACCAGAGACTCACCTGGAGCAGCTTTTCTTGTTTCATGACAGAGACCACAGGACTGAGGGGCACAGAGACCATAGGACTGGGGAGGGTGACAAAAACCTTAGGACTGATGGGTACAGATTAAATCAACACAGACCATTCAGCCTACAGTCTTGACACATTCACTGTTTCCTCTGAGTAGATGAAGTAGACAGCCCCCTGCAGTACACAGAATGACCAGTTACAGGATGATAGCTTTGAGCTTCAGCCAATAGTCATGAAGAAAAGCAGGCAGGTCCAATCAGCAAAGGATTTCACACATAGCAGAGAATGCCAGGCTTCAGGACTCTGCCTGCATTTGAGGACGATGGGATTACCTTTGGTTTTCGGGGTTGCCCCGCAGGATCCAGGATGGTTGGCAGTTATGCATTTACACTGCTCAGGTAGCTACAGCTAACAGGCAAAATGTGTTTGGATGATGAGTGAACTAGGTGAGGGGTGGAGTGAAAAATTAGTTGATGGATGAAAAAAATTAAGGTGAGAGGTATACACAGAGTTGTAAGGGATACAAGAAGGCAGCTGGTTGGTTAACACCTGAACATAACAGATGAAGGCTGCAAAATTGGCCATATTTTGCACTGCCCCACACACACACACACACACCAGATTGTGGTCACCCTCATATTATAGTTAAATAACTTGGGTTTTGCAAGTCCAAAGTCATAGATTACTTTATTGATGAATATATAATGTCATTTTATACTACATAGTCACTATTGAATTTACATGCCCAGCATTTTCAGAAGTTCACTTCTGAATGGTAAAAAGCCAAAGTTAAAAGAAAATGCTGATAATAGTGATTAGTTATGTACAGCAGGTTTTATGTCACTCTACAAACAATTCATCAGTTCTTTTTTTTTTTTTCCTTCTACAGCCAAGTGAAAGGGAAGAAGAAGCTTCACGTAAAGTAGATGATTTGTTGGAAAGTTACATGGGAATCCGGGATGCGGAATTAGGTAAGCAATGTATTACAATTACATTATATAGTGTTTCTGATAATACTAAATTTATCATTTATTGATTTAATCAGATAATGATTTAAAGTATAAAATCACTATTCCCTTGCCAAATTAACAGAGATATTCAAAAGCTGTTTAAGGTAAATGTTAAATGTCCAGATAGGTGATATCTAAAGTTGGGACTGGGAGTGAAAATCTCATAATCATTCATCTCATAAGATAATATTAATGTAAGCTCTGGGTTATACTGTAGGTGAGATGCAAATGTATAATGGATGAAGGATCCTTGTAGGGTCTTATGAAGATTGAAAATAAATAATAAAGTGCTGCAGATTGGACTTTGTTTTTCATATACAAGCTAGCCTGACTATCTGCATCATTTGGGTGAGTACTGCCTGCAGTATTTGGAAAAATATATATACAGTATCTCACAAAAGTGAGTACGCCCCTCACATTTTTGTAAACATTTTATTATACCTTTTCATGTGACAACACTGAAGAAATGACACTTTGCTACAATGTAAAGTAGTGAGCGTACAGCTTGTATAACAGTGTAAATTTGTTCCTACGTGCAATAGTGCAGGGATTGCGAACCGGCGTAGACCCAGTTTGCCTTGACCTGATCTTCTTGATCTCCCGGCTTGACCCTTTGGCGTGTATCCTTCCTGACCTTGTTCCTGCTTTCTCCCTGCATCTGATCCTGGCCTGGCTTACGGACTCGGCCTTTACCTGTCTCCTGTGCAAAGACCCGGTTGACTCCTGTTTACACGTATCTTGGACTGTCTTGCAGTGAATGACCCCTGGCCTGGCTCCCGACTCAGCTATCCGGTCTGCTCCACATCTCCTGGTCTCTCCAAGCACGCCTGCCTTGCAGTATACCTTGCCTGATCCGGCAAGTTTCTGGCAACCAGCTCCTGCAATCAGGCAACCCTATCACGATCAGACATCGGGCTTGAAGACCAGTTGCTATGGCAGTTGCAGGACTACCGCCGACCAGCAGGATAGGTACACAGGCAGTCACCCTGGCAGATGACACATGCTCACCTGAGGTTCGGAGTCTAAGTACTAACAGGGAAAACACATGTAAGAGTTGACAATGCTGCATACCCAAAATCGTACAGAAGCAGAGAAAGTTACCCCATAGGGGTTTTTAGCAGCAAAGTATTTATAAACACTGTATTCAATTAAAAGCCTTTATTGACACAGAATGAATTCAATGTACAAAAAATTACAGATATTAGCTCTGGTCTGTGATACAAAAAACATATACCGTCACCCATGGAAAACAATAAACCAAGGAGACCTGAATTTCCATTCTATTGGAGGATCGTGATCCATATGAATACCCCAATGCATTTCGACCTTATCATTGCCGGTCTCTTCAGGGTTTTTTTTAATTCTAAAGAAATATTTATGAATAAAATTCTAGTTTAGAAAATATCACTAAATATTTTTATACAATATACAAAACATTATCAGCATTGCACATTAATAAGATTGATCACTATTACGTCTCTACATGTTTAGTAGTATATTTACCATTCCAGGGATGGAAAGGTGCAAAAGTGTCCCAAGACCAGAATTGCCACATGGCAGTTGTATCTGGTGGTCCCAAAATGTCCGTGTGTCCCCTCCGCACCCTCCGATGGGCCCATAGTCCACGAGGCTTACAAGGAGCCAGGCTCTTGGACCCCGAGGGGGAAGTGTGGGGCGAGGCACCTGCAAAATAGTATTGAGGAGTATAGGTAAATCAATAACCAAGAGTTTGCTTGGGTATTCGGTGCCACCCCATGGCTCCAGACTGATCCATGCTTCATCCAAAATTGAAGGGTATACAATATATGTTTTCTTTATGTTATGTATTTGTTAATTTAATTTATTTATAAATTAATTTACGTTATAGTTGATGGGAATATTAATTTACATAAACATATGATAATAAGTATACTATTAGTAAGGAGGAATAATTATTTATAGCCTATTTGATCAGTTTGTGTAGATAACTGTGCATTAAGTGAAGTGAAGTGTATAATAGTGGGACAATCCCATATAAGATGAAAATATTAGAAGTAAAAAGGGTGTTAGTGTTAATGAAATAGTGAAGGTTGCCTAATAAACAAAAAATAAAATATAAAAAATATGTGTCACAAATGAGGAGAGTTTAATGTGAGAATGAGATCAGAGCTGTAAGAATGGTTAGTATGTTAATAATTTTAAGGAGAGCTTACATGAAGTAAAGGTATTTTAATCAAATATTCAATATGGAAGAAGCACCGACCAGTCTGGTGTATCCAGGAGCTACACTTACCCAGCATTCTCGTCCTTATGTATGTGTGTTAAGCGGCCTTCCAGAGATCACCACGGATTCCCTTGGAAAACACACCTTTTAACCAGTGTTCACCAGAGCTCCTAATGGTGGAGATGGATTAAGCTGCGTGTTAGTACCAGGTCGCGGTCCTCAGGTTTGCCCCACAAGGGTGTGAGCAAGCCAGGGTCCAGTAGCGGATGAGCAGATAAGGATCAAACAGAAGCGTGGTCAGTAAACAAGCCAAAAGGTCAGAAATTAGCAGTTGCAGGTTGGGATCAGGCAGTAGAGTAGTCAAGGAACAAGCCATGGGTCGATTACGAGTGGTAGCAAAATACAGACGGCAGCAGGGAAGAGCAAGGCACTGGCTGAGAAGGCACAATAATCTGGCAAAGAGGAAGTGCTGAGACAAGGCTTATATAGGAAGTTCATGGGAGGAGCAAGGAGTTCAACGTTCAATAGCAATCAAGGAACAAGGCAGGGTTGTCCAATGGATCAGGTAGGATCGTCCAATAGATCAGGAAGGGAGCTGTCCAGCATCCCATATAGCTCAGTGGGAAGAGTTAACACCGTACACAGAAGAGGTCCCAGGTTCGATCCCAGGTCCTGACACAACCCGTGCTTCTGTGGGCACCACACCCCCTGTGTCACCTTCAGGGGTGTGCTGCGCTCAGCCACAAGGGAAGCCCTCCCAGAATCTCGGCCTCCTACCAAGTTCCTGACACACAGTCATTAATGTCCAAACCACTGGCAACAAAAGTGAGTACTCCCCTAGGTGAAAATGTCCAAATTGGGGCCAAAAGTGTAATTATTTTGTGTGGCCACTATTATTTTCCAGCACTGCCTCCACCCTCTTGAGCATGGAGTTCACCAGAGCTTCACAGGATTCCACTGGAGTCCTCTTCCACTCCTCCATGACGACATCACGGAGCTGGTGGATGTTAGAGACCTTACGCTCCTCTACTTTCTGTTTGAGGATGCCCCACAGATGCTCAATAGGTCTGGAGACATGCTTGGCCAGTCCATCACCTTTACCCTCAGCTTTTTTAGCAAGGCAGTGGTCGTCTTGAAGGTGTGTTTGGGGTCGTTATGTTGGAGCACTGCCCTGTGGCCCAGTCTCCGAAGGGATGGGACCATGCTCTGCTTCAATATGTCACAGTACATGTTGACATTCATGGTTCCCTCAATGAACTGTAGCTCCCCAGTTGCAGCAGCACTTAGGCCGGGTTCACACCTATGCGAATTGGTTGCGGCTTATACCGCATCCAATTTGCATAACATTATAAAATACATTGATTTCAATGAGGCTGGTTCACATATGTGCGATGCATTCGCACTGCGCATTGCCAAAAAAAGTGTGCGTTCTATAGGCATTGCGGTGCGGCTTAGGTGCGAATTCAGGCCCATTATGTTCTATGGGCACGCATCTGATTCGCACATGTGTTGCGTTCTGAACAGGGATCTTGAGGGGGAACTCCACGCCAAATTTTAAATAAAAAACCGGCATGGGTTCCCCTCCAGGAGCATACCAGGCCCTTAGGTCTGGTATGGACTTTAACGGGAACCCCTACGCCTAAAAAGAACGGCGTGGGGGTCCCCCCAAAATCCATAGCAGACCCTTATCCGAGCACGCAGCCCGGCCGATCAGGAAAGGGGGTGGGGACGAGCGAGCGCCCCCCGCCTGAACCGTACCAGGCCGCATGCCCTCAACATGGGGGGGTGGGTGCTTTGGGGCAGGGGCCCCCCCACCCCAGGGCACCCTGCCCCCATGTTGATGAGGACAGGGTCTCTTCTCGACAACCCTGGCCGTTGGTTGTCGGGGTATGCGGGCGGGGGGCTTATCGGAATCTGGGAGCCCCCTTTAATAAGGGGGCCCCCAGATCCCGGCCCCCCACCCTATGTGAATGAGTATGGGGTACATCGTACCCCTACCCATTCACCTGGTGGAAAAAATGTCAATAAAAACACTACACAGGTTTTTGAAAATAATTTATTAGTCAGCACCGGGGGTCTTCTTCCGACTTCGGGGGTCTTCTTCCAACTTCGGGGGTCTTCTTCCAACTTCGGGGGTCTCCGGTGTCGTCTCCACACTCTCCGGTTCTGTCAGGAAAGGCACTTACGTAATCTGCCCGGCAACAGCAGCCTTAGAAGAATGCCTGCCTTTGGAAGAACTGTCCGGCACATGCGCGTGCGCGATAGAGCAACCGGCGCGCACGGTGACGGCGCTTGGCGCCAGAATCTGGTATTTAAACTGCTCTGTCATGCTGCCCGGTGCTGTCTGGTCTACAGCGTTCCCCGAGACCTCTGCTGCTTGAAACCCTGCTATTGGACTTCCCACCTGATCCGGCTTCCCTATGTGTATCCTGTTTGCTGCCTGCCCTTTTTATCCCGGCTTGCCTTGACGATTCTCTTGCTTATCCCTCTGAACCTGATTGCTGCCCGCCCAACGAACTGACCCGGCCTGGACTTTGATTCCCATTTTGGACCTCGCTCCTGTACCTGAACCAGCCTGCTAGTGTTGACCCGGCCTGCCTTCACCTGCTCTGCTGCTCATCCACGTGTGTTCTCTTGCTGCACCTTGCCGTGGACTACAGCCTCTGATCAAGGTCCCTACTCAGCTTACCAGTCAGGCACTTCTGCCCTCTGCCTCTCGAGCTCCTGTTCACTCTACCAGGGCGTCGTGGATCAGAGGCTACGAGAAGCCGCTCCCTGCACGTTGGGCTTGTCTACCACCAGGTACGTGACAGTACCAGACAGCCATGTCCGAGCCCATGCAGGGAGCCTCTCCAATGGAGGACTTGTGCCGCCACCTGGACGGACTTACCTCGGCCGTCAGGAGTTTGCAGGAGGGGTATAACCGTCTGGAGGAACAAGTCCGGGCTCTATCTACCCCGGCCTCCGTAGCCTCTGGAACCTCCCCTGCACCATCTGTGGTAATGCTGCCACCAGAACCTAGGGTCCCCACTCCGGAAAGATTCTCGGGGGACCGCAGCAAGTACAGGGCCTTCCGTAACGCCTGCGAACTGTTCTTTGCGTTACAGCCCCGGACATTTTCACTTGAGTCCACCAAGGTGGGTTTTGTCATTTCCCTACTTTCAGGAGAACCCCAGACATGGGCCCATCGCCTCTTGGAACACAAGGACGCCTGCCTGAACCTGCTGAGCTCCTTCCTTCAAGCGATGGACCTCCTCTATGAGGACCCCCTTCAGGCGGCCACTGCAGAAGCCGCACTATGCTCCCTACAACAAGGCCGCAGGGCCGTGGAAGACTACGTGTCCGAATTTCGGCGTTGGAGTGCGGATACTAACTGGAACGACGCTGCCTTGCGTCACCAGTTCCGCCTTGGCCTCTCTGAACCTCTTAAGGATGAACTGGCTCGGGTGGGCATCCCCGCAATGCTTGACGCTCCGATTCTGCAGGCTACCCAAATCGACAGACGGCTAAGGGAACGAAGGGCGGAACACACCACGGGCCCTTCTCGCCCGGTATGGATGCTTCCCCGTGTGTTTAACCCAAACCCTCCTCACTCTGCTCCTCCAGCATTCGCTCATCCGTCCACCGACGTCCCAGAGCCAATGCAGCTTGGCTTGCTTCGTCCCTCGCTTACCCCCGAGGAGCGTCAACGCCGGCGGAACAACAACCTCTGCCTTTACTGTGGTGAACCGGGACACTACGTGAGGTCCTGTCCCGCCAAGTCCCGTAAGTCTTCTTCTGTTTGCTCTACCTGCTCACCTGTTTCTTTTGACAATGCAACTCATCTGGCTGTTTCAATCTCTCTACAGCTTCCAGGAGGGAATATCAAAGCTACCGCCATAATTGATTCCGGAGCATGTAGCGGTTTTATGGATGCATCTTTCGCCAGCAAGTTCCGAATCCCTCTACAACCCAGAGCTAAGGGTCTATCTATCCACCTGGCCGACGGATCGGCCATCAAATCCGGGCCTGTTACCCAGGAGACGGTCCCTCTGGACACAGTCATCTCCAATAGCCACCGGGAATGGCTTTGCCTAGACATTATTGAGTCTCCCTTGTTTCCCATTATACTGGGTATGCCATGGCTGAGAGCTCACAACCCCCAAATCGACTGGATTACTGGAAAGATCAACTTCTGCTCTCCTTATTGCCGCCAGCACTGCCTGTCAAAAGACACTGATATGCCTCCTTTGCTACTTTGTCTTGACGCTGATACCGAGACCCACCAGTCTGTCCCAGAGGCATACCACACCTTCCTGGATGTATTCAGCAAGAAAGGTGCAGAGACACTACCCCCACACACGCCCTACGACTGCCCGATTGAACTCCTCCCGGGGGCAGAGGTCCCATTTGGGAGGATCTTCCCTCTGACCGAATTGGAGCTGGGGACTCTTAAGACTTACATTAATGATAATTTGGAAAAAGGATTCATCCGCCCTTCCACCTCACCAGCAGGAGCGGGAATCTTCTTCGTCGAGAAAAAAGACCACTCCCTACGCCCATGTGTAGACTACCGCGAGCTTAATAAAATTACGATCAAGAATCGTTACCCCCTTCCTCTGGTGCCTGAACTCTTCCAGAGACTGGGAACCGCAGCTATATTTACCAAACTAGACCTACGTGGGGCCTACAACCTAGTCCGGATCCGAAGCGGGGATGAATGGAAGACTGCCTTCCGTACCCGATTCGGGCACTTGGAATACCGTGTGATGCCCTTCGGTCTATGCAACGCCCCAGCTACATTTCAACATTTTGTGAATGAGGTCTTTAGAGACTATCTCGACCTGTTCGTTATCGTCTATTTAGACGACATCCTAATTTTCTCCTCTTCCTTGTCCATTCATCGGGAGCATGTTGGAAAGGTATTAACCCGACTCCGTCAGCACGGTCTGTATGCAAAGCCCGAGAAATGTGTTTTCGAGCAACAAAGCATCCAATTCTTGGGATTGATCATCTCCGTAGAAGGCATCAAGATGGACCCACAAAAGGTTTCCGCCATCCTGGATTGGCCAGCCCCTACGGACAAGAAAGGGATCCAGCGTTTTGTAGGGTTCGCAAATTTTTATCGCAAGTTTATCCGGGGTTTTTCCACCATCATCGCCCCCATCACCAGCCTGACAAAACAAGGCACGCGCTTCAACTGGACCCCTGAAGCCCAGGCTGCCTTCTCTACCCTCAAGGGTCAGTTCACCTCAGCCGCTGTCCTAAGACACCCAGACCCAGCTCTGCCCTATACCCTGGAAGTAGACGCCTCAGAGATTGCCGTGGGAGCAGTACTCTCTCAGAGGCAGGGTCCCAAGGCCCCGTTACACCCTGTAGCTTTCTTTTCTCGTAAGTTGTCCGAAGCAGAAAGGAACTACGATGTCGGGGACAGAGAATTACTCGCAATTAAGGCAGCACTGGAAGAATGGCGCTACTTGTTGGAGGGGGCAGCACACCCCATTTTGGTCTACACAGACCACAAGAACCTGGAGTACTTGAAAGTCGCCAAGAGACTGAGACCACGTCAGGCTAGGTGGGCACTCTTTTTTACCAGGTTCTCATTCCACATTACCTACAGGCCCGGGTCAAAAAACACAAAACCTGACGCACTTTCCCGGATGTTCAGTGAACCACAAACCTCTTCACTCCCGGACACCATCCTGACTCCTGGAAACTTTCTTTTATTACAAGAAGACTTACTGTCTCAGATCAAACGGGCTTATACAAGTGAATTACACCTACCGGACGTTACCTTACAGCGGAGAGATGACCTGCTATGGTTCCAGGACAGAATTTTCGTACCCCAGCAAGTACGGGTCAAGGTCCTTAAGTCTTGCCATGACCATGAACTGGCTGGCCATTTCGGTATCCGCAAGACATCTGAACTCCTTCAGCGCATGTTTTGGTGGCCTCACCTGTTGAAGGAATGTAGAGACTATGTGGATTCATGCACCACTTGTATTCAAAACAAGGGCAGCAAGGCCAAAGCACGGGGACTATTAAAACCCCTACCCATTCCAGAAAGACCCTGGAGAATGATTTCCATGGATTTTATTGTTGAGTTACTATCATCCGAAAATTGCACTACCATTTTTGTGGTAGTAGACAGACTGTCTAAAATGGCCCAATTCCTACCCATGAGAGGCACACCTTCCGCTCCCGAAACCGCAAAACTGTTCATCAGGGAAATAGTAAGGCTGCACGGTATCCCTTCTAACATCGTATCCGATCGAGGGGTACAGTTTACGTCCAGATTTTGGAGAGCACTTTGCGGATCCTTAAAGATTGACCTGTGCTTTTCCTCGGCTTATCACCCTCAGACCAATGGGCAGACTGAACGAACCAATCAGATGCTTGAACAATATTTACGCTGTTTTTCAGGCTTTTCTCAAGACGATTGGGTACCCTTACTACCTTTTGCCGAATTTGCGTATAACAACTCTGTCCACTCGGCTACCAAACAGTCCCCTTTCTTTGCAAACTACGGTTTTCACCCCTTGTTCCTATCCAATAATATACCGGAGTGTGCAGTTCCAGCCGCCCAAGAGACTCTGAACTTTTTTAACAACAACAACAAATTACTACAAGAAACAGTGGCAAGGACCCAGGAATATAACAAGGAGATATTCAACAGGAGGAGGAGGGGGAGCTTAACCTGGTACCCGGAGACCAAGTCTGGCTGTCTACTGTGAACTTGAAGTTGGCGTGCCCTTCCAAGAAATTGGGCCCTAAATTTGTGGGTCCCTTCCCTGTTCTAAGAAGGATCAACGATGTGGCCTACGAGTTAAAACTGCCAGAATCCTTCCGGATACAACCGGTGTTCCATGTGGCCCTACTCAAACCTGCAGTTCCGGATCCATTCTCCAATCGAGGTATAGGCCCCCCAGAACCAGTACTCATCAATGGGAAGGAAGAGTTCGAGGTTGAGTCCATCCTAGACTGCAGGAGAAGGCGCAACCAAACCCAGTACTTGGTGAAATGGAAGGGCTATGGCCCGGAAGAAAATTCCTTGGAACCAGAGACTAACATTCACACAGAGAGACTAATTCTGGCCTTCAAAAGATCCCACCCAGGTAGGATGGCCCAGTTGGGCATCCGGAGGCTGCCCGTTGGAGGGGGGCAATGTCAGGAAAGGCACTTACGTAATCTGCCCGCAACAGCAGCCTTAGAAGAATGCCTGCCTTTGGAAGAACTGTCCGGCGCGTGCGCGATAGCGCAACCGGCGCGCGCGGTGACGGCGCGTGGCGCCAGAATCTGGTATTTAAACTGCTCTGTCATGCTGCCCGGTGCTGTCTGGTCTACAGCGTTCCCTGAGACCTCTGCTGCTTGAAACCCTGCTATTGGACTTCCCACCTGATCCGGCTTCCCTCTGTGTATCCTGTTTGCTGCCTGCCCTTTTGATCCCGGCTTGCCTTGACGACTCTCTTGCTTATCCCTCTGAACCTGATTGCTGCCCGCCCAACGAACTGACCCGACCTGGACTTTGATTCCCGTTTTGAACCTCGCTCCTGTACCTGAACCAGCCTGCTAGTGTTGACCCGGCCTGCCTTCACCTGCTCTGCTGCTCATCCACGTGTGTTCTCTTGCTGCACCTTGCCGTGGACTACAGCCTCTGCTCAAGGCCCCTACTCAGCTCACTTGTGCCCTCTGCCTCTCGAGCTCCTGTTCACTCTACCAGGGCCTCGTGGATCAGAGGCTACGAGAAGCCGCTCCCTGCACGTTGGGCTCGTCTACCACCAGGTACGTGACAGGTTCTTTCTTCCTTCTGCCAGGCCTCGGCTATCTTCTTCCAGCTCTTTTGCTAGCGGGGGCCCGGTCTTCTTCGTCGCCTTCTTCCCTCTTCTCTCCTGGAGATGTTGACTCGTCGCTGTCTCCGGTTGTAATGCAGTGTGCACGGAGTGCATTCACTTATATAGGCATGGGCGTGGTCACCGGGTGATGTCACCCGGTGACCCCGACCCCATATGACGTCACAGTCCCATTATTCCCCGGGACTGTCACGTCATATGGGGGCGGGGGTCACCGGGCATCACCCGGTGACCACGCCCATATAAGTGAATGCGCTCCGGTTTTTTTCGGCGTAGGGGTTCCCGTTTAAAGTCCATACCAGACCTAAGGGCCTGGTATAATCCTGGAGGGGAACCGATGCCGTATTTTTATTTAAAATTTGGCGTGGAGTTCCCCCTCATAACAGCGGCGAGACTTCCCAGGTCGGCAAGTCCGCAGCTAAAAATGCAAAGGAACCGCTGAACGACTGATTGCGAACTTGGCAAAGACTCCGAGCTCAAAAACGCAACGCACAAGTGTGAACCCAGCCTTATTCAACTCCAGACCATGACACTCCCACCACCATGCTTTACTGTAAGCAAGACACACTTGTCTTTGTACTCCTCACCTGCTTGCCGCCACACATGCTTGACACCATCTGAACCAAATAAGTTTATCTTGGTCTCATCAGACCACAGGGCAAGGTTCCAGTAATCCATGTCCTTAGTTTGCTTGCCTGTTTGCGGGCTTTCTTTTGCATCATCTTTAGAAGAGGCTTCCTTCTGGGACGACAGACATGCAGACCAATTTGATGCAGTGTGCGGCATATGGTCTGAGCACTGACAGGCTGACCTCCACCCCTTCAACCTCTGCAGCAATGCTGGCAGCACTCATACGTCTATTTTCCAAAGACAACCTCTGGATATGGTGCTGAGCATGTGCACTCAACTTCTTTGGTCGACCATGGCGATGCCTTTTCTGAGTGGAACCTGTCCTGTTAAACCGCTGTATGGTCTTGGCCACCATGCTGCAGCTCAGTTTCAGGGTCTTGGCAATCTTCTTATAGCTCAGGCCATGTTTATCTAGAGCAACAATTTTTTTCTTTAGATCCTTAGAGAGTTCTTTCCCATGAGGTGCCATGTTGAACTTCCAGTGACCAGTATGAGAGAGTGAGAGTGAGAACACCAAATTTAACACACCTGCTCCCCATTCACACCTGAGACCTTGTAACACTAACAAGTCACATGACACCAGGGAGGGAAAATGGCTAATTGGGCCCAATTTGGCCGTCTTTTTACTTAGGGGTGTACTCACTATACACACACACACACACACACACACACAGATTCATTCACTTATGGTATATGAAATACATAAATGTATTTATTTATATGAGTTTTAAGCACTTTGTTATGCATTTTGAATTAAGTTTTGTTTTTTGTTCTGCTCAATTTCTTAATTTAAAGGTTAATTTCATTTTTCAAAGGATGCATAAAATGTGAAGCTGTTATGGACCACTTCTTAATATTCAGTCAATGTCTCAACCTCTAAGACAAACTATAAATTTATAATTTGTTGTTACCTGATACAGACTCATACCAAACAAATTCTCCTCACTGATTCAGGGACTGCCCCTTTCCCTCATCTCCTTGGAAATTACTTCTCTACTTATCTTCTTCCACCTTTCCACCACCTCGTCCATACATATAACCAATAACCCCTAACCTGCCTGTCCTGAGCAACAAATACGTACAGTAACACAGGATGCACTCGCTAGGAAGGTGACCGCAGACTAAAAAGGCTGTAGTAAAAAATTTAAAAAGATGGGACATCGCTTGGTTGCAGAAGTAAATGACCTATAGCAATTGGGCAACCCGTAGCAACTCTCGCTGCCAACTGCACCTGTGAGGGGGCTCTCTCACCGCATGAGGACCCACTGCTGACTCAGTGGCCCTTTTCAACCAAAGAGGATCATGGATTTTTTTCCCGGCTCCGGCAAAAAAAACCCCACAAAAGATGGCACTGACCAGTGGCGGCTGGTGAAGTTTTAGGATGGGGAGGGCGCAAGACCCCGCCCCTCCACATTGGCCCCTCCCACTTCTCATAAGTCACACCCCTTATATAATCCACCCACTCCGTCCCCTGTATTCCACTTGCTTCCACTCATAGTGTCAGGAGTATAGAGATCAGCATCACAGGACAGAGTATACAGCCCCAGCATCACAGATCATGGTATATAGCGTAGCCTTACAGATCGACGCAAACAAACTAAAAAAATTACACTGTTAGTAAATCGCATATATCTACATTTTGCAACCTGGAAAAAAATAAATAAAAAAATCGCACATATCTGCAACTTGTAAATCGCACAAATCTGCATTCTGCACCCCTGTAAATCACATGTATCTGCATTCTGCAACCCACCCCCCCCAATCAGGTCAGCTACAGTGCTGCACTATATACATGGCAGGGGGGTGGTGGACACAGCAATCACCCCCCCCCCCCTCAGACCAGCACAGGGTGGCAGGGCAGACAGACACACTCCTCCAGGTGACAGCCTCTTCGTCTTACAACACTACTACAAGTCCCAGCATTGGAAAAAAAAGTCATGACCACTCATCATCCTTCGAGTTTTAAGTTATAATCTGCTAGGTCCCCGGATGATTTTGTTCCCTATGTATGTGTGGGACTACAATCCCAGCATCATAGAACTCTGGTGCATGCAATCCCCCATTATGGGACTACAAGTCCCAGCATCGCACGGGCACCCATCCTCCTTGGAGCCCCATACTATAACCTGCCGGGACATGAAGTTCTCCACCCTCTCCTGGAGAGATCAGGTTAACCCATTGCACGCCAGCCTGCTGAGATTTGTACTTCTCCATTCTCTCCCTCCTAAGACTCTGGTTCATGCAATTCTCTTAGGTAAGGGACTACAAGTCCCAGCATCGCATGGGCACTCGGCCATTTTGGATCTCTATGCTATAACCTGCTGGGACTTGTAGTTCTTCATCCTCTGCTAGGTTCTGCAGGTTCATGCTATAGCCCATGTATGGGACTACAAGTCCCAGCATCACATGTGTACCCATCTATGTTGGAGCCCTATGCTATTTCTTGCTGGGACTTGTAGTTCTCCACCCTCTCCTGGGGAGATCAGGATCATGCATTGCACACCAGCCTGCTGGGATTTGTAGTTCTCCAGCCTCTCCCTCCTAAGACTCTGGTTCATGCAGTTCTCTTAGGTAAGGGACTACAAGTCCCAGCATCGCATGACCACTTATCTACTTGGAGCCCTATGCTATAACCTGCTGGGACTTGTAGTTCTTCATCTTCGGCTGGGACTCTGGTTCATGCAATCTCCCATGTATGGGACTACAAGTCCCTGCAGTGCTAGGAAAACACCTGGACACCCATCCACCTTGGAGCCATATACAATAACATGCTGGGGAGATCCGGTTAATGCATTGCACAGCACCAGCCTGCTGAGATTTGGCCCAAGAATAAGGTGACCAGATTTTTAAAATGAAATCCGGGGACATATTTTATTTTTATTTTTTTATTGGCTAATGGTAAACTATTTTATAAGCATATTTTCCTCAAATGATATATGCAGTGTATGTGGTGTTTATGGAATGATTGTATGATATATACGTTCTTTCCCACATTTCATCCATGAGATTAAAAAAAAATAAAAAATACTTAGAATTGTTTGGGATATGACTACCAAATGTTATGAAGGTAAGATAGAGAAAAACTTGGGAGGGATGGGGCCGCAAAATTCAAATCCAATCCAGGCAGGGGTGGCTTCAGACAATGTTTTTTTGGGGTGCTATAGTGGTGCTTGAAGTGCTAATGTGGCGCGCTACCACACACCTGTGGGAGTGGCCAGCAAGTGGCGGTTTCATCATGGCGTCCAATGATGATCAGTATGTCCTGGCCTCTGTATACCAATAAAAAGCCAAAAAATGCAGCACAACCCTACACTTCATTTATACATTTCTACAAATGGACTTATAAGTGAAATGGTAAAACCTATAAATGAATATCCAATGCAAATCAACCAATGTATTGCAATTTAGTAGTGATGATGTCACCTCCTCTGCAAAAATATTTTGAGAATTTGCAGAGCAAATAATGGTGAAACCCCCTGCATACAAAAATAATAACAGAGACGCAAATCAACCCATGTATTAGAATATAGTAGTGATGGTGTCACCATCTCTGCAAAAGGTAAGAAATACTGCAGAGCTGCAATGTGCAAATAGTGGTAAAACCCCTGATATATAATCATAATAATGATAATAATAAAATGTACACTTGATGTATATATTTTACATTTTATTATTCTGATTATATATAGGTGGTTTCACCACTATTTGCACATTGCAGCTCTGAAAAATGTATTACCTCTTGCAGAGAGGGTGACAACATCACTACTATGTTCTAATACATGGGGGTTGATTTGTGTCTTTGTTATTATTATTATTATTGTATGTAAGGGGTGTCACCGCTATTTGTACATTGAAGCTCTGCAATTTCTCAAAATATTTTTGCAGAGGGGGTGACACCATCACTACTATATTGCAATACATTGGTTGATGTGCACTGTATATTCATTTATAGGTTTTACTATTGCACTTATAAGTCCATTTGTACAATTTTATAGATGAAGTATAGGGCAGCGCTGCATTTTTTGATTTTTATTGATTCGCGTTAGATGAGGGAACCAGCTAAAAAGATTCTCTTATTGCTTTTGAGATATTTTTAGTTGCATGGTAATTGATTTACCTGATTTGTTATGTCCTCTGTATACTGGTAACCACTGGCCATGCATATTGGTGGTCAGTGTGCCTCTGTATGCTGGTGCTACATGCAGGGTGCAGGTGGGTGCTGGATGCAGGGCTCAAGAGGATGCTATGTAGAGAGTGCAAGGTTCAGGAGTGCGTTTTGGAAAGAGTGATGGTCAGAGACTGCAGACATACTACAGGAGAGAGACTGCAGACATTACACAAGAGAGAGACTGCAGACATACTACAGGAGAGAGACTGCAGACATTATACTGAAGAGAGACTGCGGATATTATACAGGAGAGAGACTTCGGACATTATACAGGAGAGAGTCTGTGGACATTATACAGGAGAGAGACTGCGGATTAGGGATGAGCTTCGTGTTCAAGTCGAACATACGTTCGACTTGAACATCGGCTGTTTGATCGTTCGACGAAGATCGAACGATTTGGGGCGTTCGCGCCTAATTCGAGTGACGTGAACGGCCCACAATGCACTACGCCATCGCAGTGTCATCCAGGCGCTGTGATTGGCCAAGCATGCACTGTGACCCCGCATTCTTGGCCAATCACAGCGCCGGCAGCGAGAAGAGCAATGATTGGCCACAGGCAGGATGCCTGTGGCCAATTATTGCTATGGGGGTTTAGTACACGCCCCACACTATAAAAGGCCGCCAGCGCGGCGGCCTTGTGTAGTGTGTTCCGGAGCAGGGAAAGAGAAGCATAGGCAGGGACAGTGTCATTTTTTTCCTTTACTAATCCTGGATTCCTTGTGTTTAGGGACAAATAAGGATAGGTAGGAAGAGTGTCAGTGTGTTATTCTGTGCTAAACCTTGTTTGTAGGGACAGAGAGGTACAGTGAGGGAAAGTGTCAGTGTGCTATTCTGTTCTAAGCCAATCTTGCTGAACCATATTTGAAATTCTTGAGTTTAGGGACAGAGAGGTACAGTGAGGGAAAGTGTCAGTGTGCTATTCTGTTCTAAACCAATCTTGCTGAACCATATTTGAAATCCTTGAGTTTAGGGACAGAGAGGTACAGTGAGGGAAAGTGTCAGTGTGCTATTCTGTTCTAAACCAATCTTGCTGAACCATATTTGAAATCCTTGAGTTTAGGGACAGAGAGGTACAGTGAGGGAAAGTGTCAGTGAGCTATTCTGTTCTAAACCAATCTTGCTGTACCATATTTGAAATCCTTGAGTTTAGGGACAGAGAAGGACACTCGTGGAAACTATCAGTGTGCTATTCTGTGCTAAATCTTGTTTGTAGGGACAGAGAAGGACAGTGAAGGAAACTGTCAGTGTGCTATTCTGTGCTAAACCAATCTTGCTGAAGCATATTGCAAATCCTTGTGTTTAGGGACAGAGAAGGATAGGCAGGGGACAGTGTCAGTGTCATTGTTGCTAAGCCTCCTGCACAGTATACACCTGAAGGTAGCCCTTATTGCTGTTTTTCCCATCTCCCTGCAGGCCATCCATTAAAATGTCTGGAAGGCAAACAAGGAGAGGCAGACAGTCAGGAGGCAAAAAAAGAGGGCAAGCAGGCTCTGTGTCTGGGGGCAACAGTGCTGGTCGTGGACGCGGTGCATTGTCATCAGCACATGGCCATGGGACACGCTTGTCCTTGTTTTCGGCAGCTGGACATGTTGAGCCACATCATGCCGAAGACTTGGTAGAGTGGATGACCAAGCCCACCTCATCCTCCTCATCCTCTCTCACCCAGGCTCAGGGTACTGGCAAAGCAGCTGCCAAAGCGTCCTCTTCTCTGGTATCATTATCTTCATTAGTCAATCCTTCCCTAGACCCACCATGTCCTCCTCCTGAGGAGTCCCCCGAACTGTTTGAGCACAGTGTTGGGTACATGCTCCAGGAGGATGCCCAGCGTTTCGAAGGATCTGATGATGATACCCAGATAGAGGAAGGCAGTAGCGTGAGAGCAGAGAGAGGGGATGCTCAAGAAGGACACCAATCTGGCAGTCATGCTCCAGCAGCTGCAGCATACTGCCAGATTGGCTCCAGTGATGAGGAGGGAGGGGATGATGAGGTCACTGACTCCACGTGGGTGCCTAATAGGAGAGAGGAGGAGGTGTGTCACAGCCAAGTACTTGCGGGCACTCTGCTAGCAGTACACCGACGTCCGATTCTAGCAGGCAAATTTCCCTGCCCCAGCTGCTGGACCGTCGAAAGAAGTTCACTCCCAGCCATCCACATGCCCAGCGGTTGAATGCTAGCTTGGCTAAATTGCTAGCGCTTCAACTGCTGCCTTTTTAGTTGGTAGACTCGGCCCCCTTCCGTGAGTTTGTGCAATGTGCGGTTCCTCAGTGGCAGGTTCCCAAACGCCACTTTTTCTCACGGAAGGCGATTCCGGCTCTCTACAGGCATGTGGAAGGCAATGTCTTGGCCTCGCTGGACAGGGCGGTCAGCGGTAAGGTGCATATTACCGCTGACTCATGGTCCAGCAGGCATGGACAGGGACGTTACCTTTCTTTCACGGCCCATTGGGTCACTCTTTTGGCAGCTGGGAAAGATGCAGGACAAGGTGCAGTAGTGTTGGAGGTTGTTCCACCGCCACGCCTCCAAAATGCTACTACTGGTTGTGACACACCTCTCTCCTCCACCCCCTCCTCTTCTTCTTCCTCCATGGCCTCTTCCTGTGGTTTGTCTTCGGAACCGTAGGCGTTCAAGGGGCTACGCAAGTACGCAGGCAAAAAGATGCCATGCCGTGCTTGCGCTGGTGTGTTTGGGGGACAGGAGCCACACTGGGGCAGAGGTCCTGTCTGCTCTGCAGGGGCAGGCCGAGAGGTGGTTGACGCCACGCCAGCTTAAGCCAGGAATGGTGGTTTGCGACAATGGCACCAACCTCCTCTCCGCCCTCCGACAGGGACAACTGACCCATGTGCCCTGTATGGCTCACGTCCTTAACCTGGTGGTGCAGCGGTTCTTGGGCAGGTACCCGGGCTTACAGGATGTCCTGAGGCAGGCCAGGAAAGTCTGTGTGCATTTCCGCAGATCTTATAATGCCAGTGCTCGCCTGGCTGAGCTGCAAAAGGAGTTGAACCTGCCCAAGAACCGCCTTATATGTGACATGCCCACCAGGTGGAACTCAACGTTGGCCATGCTGCAGCGGCTGCACATGCAGCAGAGGGCCATCAATGAGTACCTGTGCGACTACGGCACCAGAACAGGGTCAGGGGAGCTCGGGTTTTTTTCACCACGCCAGTGGGGCATGATCAGGGATGCATGCACTGTCCTGGCACCTTTTGAGGAGGCCACGAGGATGGTGAGCAGTGACAGTGCATGCATCAGTGACACTGTACCTCTTGTCCACCTGTTGGAGCACACGCTGCATGGAATAATGGACAGGGCACTTGAGGCAGAACAGAGGCAGGAAGAGGAGGACTTCCTTGCCTCTCAAGGCCCCCTTTACCCAGACAGTGTTCCTTCTGTCCCACCCATCGCACAGGAAGAGGAGGAGGAGGAGGAGGAGGAGGAGGATTGTGTCAGCATGGAGGTGGAGGCTGGCACTCAGCATCATCAGCAGCAGTCTTTTAGGGATGATTTCAAGTCCCAAGAAACCAGTGGACTTGTACGTGGCTGGGAGGAGGTGGCTGCGGATCATGTCGTCCTTAGTGACCCAGAGGACTCCGGACTGAATGCCTCAGCTAACCTACACTGCATGGCCTCCCTGATCCTGCAAAGTCTGCGGAAGGATCCTCGTATTCTTCGGATCAAGGAGAGGGACCATTACTGGCTGGCCACTCTCCTTGATCCACGGTACAAGGGTAAGGTTGCGGACCTTATGTTACCGTCGCAGAGGGAGCAGAGGATGAGACAACTCCGGGAGGCCTTGCAGAAAGGTCTGTGCAACGCGTTCCCAGAGACTGGGAGGTTACAAACTCCTGGTCCTGGACAACGAGTTGCTGAGGCTTCGGGCAGTCAAAGAAGGAGCGGTGGGGAAGGTGGTCGTCTGACCGATGCGTTCAGACAATTCTTTAGTCCGCAGCCCCAAAGTATGATCGGTTCCAGCAACCATCGCCAGCGTCTGATATACATGGTGCAGGAATACCTAGGGGCAAGGTCAGACTTGGACACCTTCCCCACCGAAAATCCTCTGGCTTACTGGGTCTTGAGGATGGATCACTGGCCAGAGCTTGCACAGTATGCAATTGAGCTACTGGCCTGTCCTGCATCCAGCGTTCTTTCAGAACGCACATTCAGTGCTGCTGGAGGATTTGTCACGGATCACAGTGTGCGCCTGTCCACCGACTCGGTTGATCGACTGACTTTCATCAAGATGAACCAGTCTTGGATCACCACCAGCTACCACACACCTGATGCTGATATAACAGACTAATTGATTTTAAAATGTCACATCCCTTCAAGACTGATGCTGATGCGGAGTGCCTGTGCTGTTATGTTGACTGGCTATCCTCCTCCTCCTCCTCAATGATACGATTAATGATGATAGCTTGGAAGATCATTTTGGTTTATGGGTGACGCCACCAGTGGCTAAGGCCCAATTTTTCAGCCCCTGTTTAACAGGGGCATGTAATTACAATTTTTGATGCAATACTTTGCAACAGGCCTCATTGCTGTGCTCCAAGTACAGTATCTGTGAGGGGTTGTAGTGTTGTGCCACCAGTGCCTAAGGCCCAATTTTTCAGCCCCTGTTCAACAGGGGCATGCAATTATAATTATTGATCTAATAATTCACAGCAGGGCCCATTGCTGCGCCCACCAAGAGTAACTGTCAGGCCTTACAGTGTTGTGGCACCAGCACCACCATCACCACCACCACCACCACTACCACCACCAAAGGCCCAATTTTTCAGCCCCTATTCAACAGGGGCATGCAATTATAATTATTAATCTAATAATTCACAGCAGGGCCCATTGCTGCGCCCACCAAGAGTAACTGTCAGGCCTTACAGTGTTGTGGCACCAGCACCACCATCAAAGGCCCAATTTTTACTACCACTGATCAACAATTATATGTTATTACAATTCCTGATATAATAGTTGACAGCAGGGCATTCCAGCACCCACCAAGAATAACTGTGAGTGCTTTCAGTGTTGTGCCAACACCAACACCTAAGGGGCCAATTTCTGCAGAGTATATACGGCAGGTCCCTACTTTCAAACATCCAACTTACAAACGACTACTACTTGCAAACGGAAGAAGACAACAGGAAGTGAGAGGAAATCTACCCCTTGGAAGGAAAATTCTCTCCTGTAAGAATTAATATGGGAGAAAGGTGTCTCCTCTCTACTGATGCTTTATCACCAATCCTTGTTTCAATAAAAACACCACATTTCAAAAACAGTTGTCATTGGGACGCAAAGTGAGGTGAAATGTTCTGAACAGGGGCACAGACAGCAAAAAAAATGTTACAGGGGTGATAACCCTTCCCTATGTTTTCCAAAAATCTTAAAAAAAGGAATTTGGCATGGAGCTACACTTAAACAATGTAGCTGTTCAAAATTACAAACAGATTCTACATAAGAACAAACCTACAGTCCCTGTCTTGTATGCACCGCCTGTATACGGCTGTTCAGAGTATATAGGGCCTTTTTTATTTTGTGTGCGGGGTTCCCCTTAATATCCATACAAGACCCAGAGGGGCTGGTAATGGGCTGGGGTAAAGGGGGGGGGGGGTTGATGGGGTAGCTATGCCATTTTTCTTAAAGATTTTCATCCATATTACCGGGACCAGACATTACATTAAAGCCGCAAGCAGTTTTAAATGGCTTTTTTTCCTTTAGAAATGTTATTTTGTGCAGGGACAGTTCTAAACACGGGAAACACGTGGCACTTCACAGGCATACTTTAGACACCCCCCAGGTACAATATTTAAAGGAATATTTGACTTTTTTTTTTTCACTTTATGCATCATTAAAATGACTGCTCCCGGAAAACGTCCGTTTTTAAAACTTCTTTTTGCATTGATACATGTCCCCTGGTGCAGAACCCGGGTTCCCAAACTCTGTTTAGGACAATAACATGGATAATAGTCGTTATAATTAGCACTTTAGAATCCGAACGTTCGCATCCATTGTATTTAATAGGGTTCTAATGTTCGTGCGAACTTTCGGTCCGTTCGCGGGTTCTGGTGCGAACCGAACCCAGGGGTGTTCGGCTCATCACTACTGCGGATATTATACAGGAGAGAGACTGCGGATATTATACTGAAGAGAGACTGCGGATATTATACAGGAGAGAGACTGCGGATATTATACTGAAGAGAGACTGCAGATATTATACTGAAGAGAGACTGCGGATATTATACTGAAGAGAGACTGCGGATATTATACAGGAGAGAGACTGCGGATATTATACAGGAGAGAGACTGCGGATATTATACTGAAGAGAGACTGCAGATATTATACTGAAGAGAGACTGCGGATATTATACAGGAGAGAGACTGCGGATATTATACAGGAGAGAGACTGCGGATATTATACAGGAGAGAGACTGCGGATATTATACAGGAGAGAGACTGCGGATATTATACTGGAGAGAGACTGCGGATATTATACTGGAGAGAGACTGCGGATATTATACTGGAGAGAGACTGCGGATATTATACTGGAGAGAGACTGCGGATATTATACAGGAGAGAGACTGCGGATATTATACTGGAGAGAGACTGCGGATATTATACAGGAGAGAGACTGCAGATATTATACTGGAGAGAGACTGCGGATAGAATACAGGAGAGAGACTGCAGATATTATACAGGAGAGAGACTGCGGATATTATACAGGAGAGAGACTGCGGATATTATACAGGAGAGAGACTGCGGATATTATACTGAAGAGAGACTGCGGATATTTTACAGGAGAGAGACTGCGGATATTATACAGGAGAGAGACTGCGGATATTATACTGGAGAGAGACTGCGGATATTATACAGGCGAGAGACTGCGGATATTATACAGGAGAGAGACTGCGGATATTATACAGGAGAGAGACTGCGGATATTATACTGGAGAGAGACTGCGGATATTATACTGGAGAGAGACTGCGGATATTATACTGGAGAGAGACTGCGGATATTATACTGGAGAGAGACTGCGGATATTATACTGGAGAGAGACTGCGGATATTATACTGGAGAGAGACTGCGGATATTATACTGGAGAGAGACTGCGGATATTATACTGGAGAGAGACTGCGGATATTATACAGGAGAGAGAGACTGCGGAGATTATACTGGAGAGAGACTGCGGAGATTATACTGAAGAGAGACTGCGGACATTATACAGGAGAGAGACTGCGGACATTATACTGGAGAGAGACTGCGGACATTATACTGGAGAGAGACTGCGGACATTATACTGGAGAGAGACTGCGGACATTATACTGGAGAGAGACTGCGGATATTATACTGGAGAGAGACTGCGGATATTATACAGGAGAGAGACTGCGGATATTATACAGGAGAGAGACTGCGGATATTATACAGTAGAGAGACTGCGGATATTATACTGGAGAGAGACTGCGGATATAATACAGGAGACGGTCAGAGACTGCGGATATTATACAGGAGAGAGACTGCGGATATTATACAGGAGACAGACTGCGGATATAATACAGGAGACGGTCAGAGACTGCGGATATTATACAGGAGAGAGACTGCGGATATAATACAGGAGACGGTCAGAGACTGCGGATATTATACAGGAGAGAGACTGCGGATATTATACTGGAGAGAGACTGCGGATATTATACTGGAGAGAGACTGCGGATATTATACAGGAGAGAGACTGCGGATATTATACAGGAGAGAGACTGCGGATATTATACTGGAGAGAGACTGCGGATATTATACAGGAGATGGTTAGAAAATACTCAGCTGAAAAGCACGCTGTGCCTAGGTCACTTTTTAGAGGAATGTTACATGCAGTGAGGAGGTGATATTTCCTTACTGCCTGTTTAACCCCCTAAATACCACATGAAAGCACAGAGGACAAAGTACTGCTATAGGCTGAAAAAACAAAACTCTTTGGCTGCAGTTGAGGAAAGGGGGGGAGGGAGAGGGAAGGAAGGAGAAGGGGGAGAGTTCGGTCACAGCTCACTCACTTCAGTCACCGCGGCTTCAGGTGTACAATGTGGCTGTCGGCTGCTCCATAAACTTCACATCCTTCACTTCGCACACAGCACAGGGGCTGCCGGAGTGTGGGCGGACACAGGGAGGGGCGAGAAGAAGCAGAGCCAATCCGCCTCTACCATTCATGTGGAAGGGGATTTGTGCTGTCTGTGCTCGTAGAACGGAACACAGACACTTCGACCTGTGACAGTTGCAGCCATCTCTGTATTCACACAGAAGGTTGGCAACACTGATGGGACATCCTACGCGGCGGCACTGTCCTGACACCCCGCAATGTGTGGCACCCGGGGAAGACCTCTCCTTGTTGATGTGCCGCTGACCTTGAATCCGGGGACAAAAGCGGGGACAAATTCAGAGCGGGGACAGCCGGCTCAATCCGGGGATTGTCCCCGGAAATCGGGGACGTCTGGTCAGCCTACCCAAGAAGCATGTTTTAGTTATACAGGTCAGGAACATGATGCACGCACCCCTAGCCTTGCACAAATACTGAATACATCTAAATCAGGAAAGCCTGGAGCCGGAGGACTATTGCCCAGAAAACTGCACAGACAGTCATTGGGGATCAGAGTGGGATGTGGGGTCCATCTAGCAGGACAAACTATCTTAGCATGGTGACAGAGACTGCAGGATGTGAGCAGTGAACTATGCAATCAGAAGCTAATGAAGGGGGGAAGGGGGATGTGTGATATAGGGAAGGTGTACAGACCTGCATTACACAGAGAGAGGTGAAGTAAAGTTGGAGATTAAAAATGCTGCTGTAAAGTCTCTCAGGACACAGTGATAAAAGCCCCTTCTGCACCCCTCCCCCTTCAATCCTGGCATGTATTGTACCTGGAGATTTCTGTGTGCACTGCTTGCTTGATGCCGACTCGCCGAGCCTGTGTCACAGGGAGCTAAATGGCAGCTGCCTCTGCAAGGACCTATCACTCCCTGTCTGCCCTGAGCAGTTGTTCTTCTGCTGGGTTTCCCCCCTCACTTACTGAAGGAGACAGGCAGCCTGTGAGCCAATGACGCTGCAGGTCTGATTAAAGCCCCACCCTATGGACCCAATCAATTACAAGCACTGGAAACCTAATGCTAGAGGTGGAGTGTTAGGGGCGCTAAGCTTTGCGCCCCGAGCACACTCTAAACTATGTCAATAGAGCTTCTTAGCCCCAATCACGTGTTTACACACAAGTCATGCCTCCAATAGCACCCCATGTCCGGCGCCCTTAACACACCCACTTAAAGGGACACTTAAAAAAAAAATATATATTTTTTTTTTAATAAGTAGCTTTGGGGGGGGCGGCGCCCCTGCTCCCCCTATTGACGGGCCGCCACTGGCACTGACAGAGCTAAACAGTGCACAGCCCACACAATCTCATAGGGAGCCTGAAAACTCCATGTTCACTGCCGCTCCCTTATCCTTGCCTCTTTCTAAAAGATTGTGGAGTAAAGGCTTGCATCTTCTGCTTGAGAATTGTACCAAGGCGAGGGCACATTACAGGACATGCTAACAGATTTTTAATCTACTGATCAACCTACTACAGAACATATCCTGAAAGTGGTGAATCTTTCACTTAAGAAAGACGTGCATAGGCCTACACAATGCAGATTCAGATTGAACATTGGAGGAGAGGACAGATCATATTGCATGTATGATGGAATATGCTGCTTTAATGAATTTGTAGATGGCCATAGTGGTCATACTACTCATGTTCAATGGCTCAAAGGTAAACCCTCTGAATTGGAGCACTTCAAAGAGAAACAATTTGAAGTTTAGGAGGGATCCCTGAATCTATTACACAGCTTATAGGTAGCACTGATGGGCACTGATCGGTGGCACTAATATCAGTGCCACCTCTCTGTGCCGCCCATCAGTGTCACTTATCAGTGCCACCCATCAGTGCAGCCTCAACAGTGCCTCCTGATCAGTGCCCACCAATGCCACCTTATCAGTGCCACCTATCAGTGCCCATTAGTGCTGCCTCATTAGTACCCATCGGTGCCGCCTATCAGTGCCGCCCATCAATGCAGCTTCAACAGTGCCTCCTGATCAGTACCCACCAATTCCACCTCATCAGTGCCCATCAGTGCCACCTATCAGTGCCCATTAGTGCCGCCTCATTAGTACCCAACAGTGCAGTCTCATCAGAGCACACCAGTGAGGGAGAAAAATGACCTGTTTGCAAAATGTCATTACAAAATATGAAAAACGTTGTTTTATTTTCAAAATGTTCGGTCTGTTTTTGTATGTTTAGCAAAAAATTAAAATAAAAAACCCAGTGGTGATTAAATACTACCAAAAGTAAGCTCTATTTGTGTGAAAACAATGATACATTCATATGGGTACAGTGTTGCATGACCGCGCAATTGTCATTCAAAGTGTGAGAGCACTGAAAGCTGAACATTGGCCTGGGCAGGAAGGGGGTATAAGTGCCCAGTAAGCAAGTGGTTAAAGTTGTAATTTTTTTGTCACAATTTTTTGAATAATGTAATAGGTAAAAAAAAAAAAAAAAAATCACAAATGTGTAATTTTAACAAGTTACATCCCAAATTACAATCTGCTATCCCTCCCAAGAATGGGGATATTACACATGAGAGACTTTTTCACACCCTAGATGCATAGAGGGGCCCAAAATCCAGGGACGTGCGGTGAGGTCTGTGACTGGTGAGGCACTGGCTAGTATCAGAGCCAGATACACACAGGTTACATACGCCGCAAACGCTAGAGCGAGAGCAATAATTCTAGCACTAGACCTTCTCTGTAACTCAAAACATGTAACTTGTAAAAAATGTTTACAGCGATACCTATGGAGATTTTTAAGTACTGAAGTTTGGCGCCATTCCTCAAGTGTGCGTAATTTTAAAGCGTGACGTGTTAGGTATCTATTTACTCAACGTAACATCATCTTTCACATTATACCAAAAAAAATAAAAAAAATCGGGCTAACTTTACTGTTTCTTTCCAAAAAATAAAATAAAAACACGTGTAATAATGTTTGGGGGTTCCGAGTAATTTTCTAGCACAAATATGATGATTTTTACATGTATGAGAGAAGTGTCAGAATTGGCCTGGGTGGCAAGGGGTTAATTACCATAAGTAAGTAATATACAAAGAATTATTATATATTATTTTTAAGGTAATTTACTATATTTTCAAAAACTGTACTCAAGCAGGTGGCTTAACGGACAAATTACTGAAGTTTGAAGCTATAACTTCCAACCAGTAATTTCACAGTAAATAGATAAATAATAAATGATTATGTTATAACAT